>JADWQK010002125.1:0-600000 GCA_017933935.1 Sesamia nonagrioides | reverse complement strand
GTCTATCAACAATATAGAAGAACAATATAGATTCACTCAACTAAATTTAATTTTTGAACAAAGGAATCTGCGCTGTCTATGGCGTATTATGATACTCTATACGTCTTGCAAATTATGATTGGCAAGACTCTTCTCCTTCTTCTTCAGCTCATAGAAGTCCACTGCTGGACAAAGGCCTCAAGGCTTTCATTGCTTTTGGTTTTGGTTTGCCATAATCCCTACGAATGACAGGCGGATTGGGGATCACGTAATTTGATTTTACACAGGAGAAGCGCTGCTGCCCTTCTGGAGAGTTCCCTAGTCACCTCTTACGATACCCACGGGAGGATATGGGATGGTACTATTCTAAGCCTGTACCACACGGGCAATTCCCACAATTAATATTTATCTCCTGACCTTTTCGTAATGAAATGGAACTAAAAAGATACACTAAATTTTAATTTCTGAATCAGCCTCATTGGCTGCTAAGTGCCATCATTGGCCGCGGACGACAGCTGGTCAAGCTACCCGGAACTTTTCAAATATTCCCAATTAACTTTGAGCCTTAATGCTTTAGACAGAAAGTTGAAAATCTAATAAAGAAATCTGATAGGCTGCAGTAGCTTGATGTACTGTTCACTTACATATTATAAGTTATCATTATCACCGATCAGAATTTTTTTTATCTATTTCCAAAGACGAAGAGATAAAAGTCATTGTCCTACCATTCTCTTTCCCTTGTCAGTTGACTTTCAATTATTTTCAACGCCCGACACAAAAACGATGGGGAGTGAAGCTATCTTCGGAAAGTAAAAAGCCATCCTAGTAATGACTACATAGCACATAATATAAAACAAAAGTTGCTTTCTCTTTCCTATGTCCCTATGTATGATTAAATCTTTAAAACTACGCAAGGATTTTTGATGCTTGTTATTTTTAACACGAACAACGATGCTGCACCGGGGGATACTTATAAGTAGGTCTAGTATGAGTTTCGTTCGAGAGATCGTCGAAATCAGAGCGCGTTTGACTCATCGATTGGCCCGCTTCATGGTTGTAGAACTCTCAGCCAATGAGAGCGCCATGCGCGTTCCATATCGATGATCGAGTTTCGTAATGAAAACTCATACTAGGCCTACTGGAGACCCTCCAATGACCAAACTCCTGACACAACAATATTTCACGCTTCGTACCCGGCACGCATAACAACACAATTGCTCAGACCAGCTCTAATCGGCGAACACATTTTTTGTCAAATGATTGCGATTAGTTGGGATCGTTGTACCGAACGGACCAATGGGCGGTCCAAACGGTCCCAACTGATGCCAACTGGCCTCCGTGGCTTCACCAACCATGTTTACATTTTTAGGAAAATATATCCACAAATACAAAGTACGATAATTGGCATTCAGATGTTTCTAAAAAAGCAAAAACTAAAAAAACAACATCAACTCACGTGCAAATATCCGATGCGAACACATTCAGCTCCGGCTGACCGTCTTCCAGGGGCCCTGCTCCCCGGTGGACCCTTTACCACCCACACTCGTCGCGGAAGGTTGTCCTGTTGCTATACCGCCATTCATGCACATTGCCGAGCATGGAGAAGTCCTTGGCCTAATGTTCATGTTGAAGGAACCGTCGAACTCTATGGAACCGTTGCGCTGGAGAAAGACGGAGAAGAATTTCATTATTAAGTGACGATATTCTTTATAGGTACATCGAGAGAGGGCCAAGGCTTATGTAGGCCGTATGATAGATTACTTTGACAGAACATTCCAAGTATCAGATACAGAGTTTTGTTTTCAAGGCAGAAGTTTCCGGTTGCCAGGATCGGGCGAGACCTGTATCTGCCAGCAGGAGTAAAGGCTATGCTGGCAGTAACAGAGAATTGAACGTAAGTAGATTCCTTCTCTGAGCGGTGATGGTTAAGAAGGGAGGCCACCGAGGCAGGATCGATTAGAGGATTGATCCTGCTCGGAGAAGGAGGCGTCAAGGAAGCTACCGCCTTGGCGCCTAATACTCCTAAATCCGCTTAACAAAAAATAGTAAATAGATCTTTGGGGTCGCGAGGACTCTGTGCACCCAAGTGACCCCAGGGAAGACGGTGGCACAATGGTCACGTGCTGCCGTACACAGCGAGGCCTAGGGGGCCCCTTTACAGTCTCCGTAGGGCTGGCCTTATGGGCAATGCGCAGGGGCGGTTCCTGAATTGGTCATTTAAGAAGAACTGGGACCACCCCTATGCGCTAGATATGGATGGTGACCACCGGGGTGGTGTTAGTGAGGTAAAAATCCCACACTCCCCGACCTCGGTCCCCAAAGGTCTGCGAATTGAAAGTTTCACCCAAAAAAAATTAACACATGATATATGCAAATCCATCTTTACATAATAATTTGTAAATCAGTTCTTATTCTTTCTTAGTGGTCGTAAGTGCTACTGCGCAGCATGAGGTTTGATTCCCAGGTTGGGAAAGTTTTTAATGTGTTTCTCTGAATTTTTTATTTATCAATACCAGTCCTGTACTGACAACATGCTCGCTTTCTATTGTATTAAGGCATCACTGGCTAAATGTGGATGTGTGGTAGTCTATTAAATATCAACTTTATTTCAATGGCCATTATATTGACTTTAGATAAAAATGATTGAAGCTGCATCTTAAATTGAAGTTTATTATGTAGGAATTTAAGTTATTATTCCATAAACTCGGGTTTGTTTACATTTTTGGCTCATTAGTCACGATTCCAGATTATTGTATATACTTAGTTACACCTTTGCGAAGAATTACTGGGATGATGTTATACATAATTATGTAATATTATTCTCTATGTACACGTTTAATGGATATAGAATTGTACGTGCAGGCGATAATGAAGCAAGTGTAGCGATGTTATTAATATAATCATAATATAAATCGTAATTAAGGAATTATATGATTATGTTAATTAGATAAGTATTTAAATGTAAACGGTAATCCAATAATGTTTTATCTTGTTGCATTGCAGTTCTTATATTATCTAGGTATTGAATAGCTAAATGACTTTAATCAATCCTACTAATTCTTACTAATAATATGTGTAAATGTGACAGCCTCCGTGGCTTAGCGGTAGCGGACGCGGCCGCTGCGCAGGGTGGCGCGGATTCGATCCCCGCACAGTGCATACTTTGTATGCATGAATATGAATATTTGCACTAGTCTGGTCGTGCCTCGGAAATCACGTTAAGCCGTTAGTCCCGGTTGCCATACGAACATCTAGTGGCAGTCGTTACGGGTTGTTGGAGCCCTCAAAAGTCCAACAATTGGTCTAACTGCAATGCAATGCAATGCTTCGATGTCGCCTTCGGGTTGTGGAGGTCAGACGGCAGTCGCTTCACGGAAAATGTTGAAGTTTAGCCATACCAGCAGTTGGACTGGTAAAGCGGACCCCAGACTTCAAAAGCTGAAAAGGCTTCGGATGCGACTGGGAGTAACGCTGGGATGATGATGATGAATATGTGTAAATTTGAAAGTGAGTTTGTTTTTTTTTTTATCACTACATAGTATAAAACAAAGTCGCTTTCTCTTTCCCTATGTTCCTATGAAATCTTTAAAACTACTCAACGAATTTTGATGCGGTTTTTTAGTGAATAAAGAGGAAGGTTTATATGTGTAAAACAACCATTAAATAGTGAAGAAATAGTATTATTTTGAGGTTTCTAATGTAATGTCGTAAAGTTACATTTTTTCCGCGTTTACAGTGAAACGCAGGCTGAACCATACGAGATTTATCAAAATAATGTACTAAATATTGTACACATTGAAAAGGTCCACAGAAAAGTACGCGATGGTATATATGGTCTACCTCTTATGGATATCCCACAATAATATTCTTTTTTGTCATTTACTTTTTACGACAAATATTGGCTAATTTTCGAAACGATTTTAACCAATACAGAACTAAGCCTTATCCAATTTAATACATTAAATAAATTGTTGATTTAATATAGATCTATATCCCTTTACAGCATATGATTCAAATGAATATTTTCGAAGATATTACAGATTTAAAAATTGCGGGGCATCGCGTTTGCGACGGTACCAACCGGTCAGGGCAGCGTGGGAGCGGCGGGCCGCTATGTTTTTTATACAACGTTCACAGTTTTTCTGTACCGTATTTACATAGTATCAGCATTGCACCCATGCGAAGCCGAGGCGGGTCGCTAGTATACAATATGTTAAGAAAACCCTGTCCGACCCGTAAGGATAATAAAGGTTAGGTAAACACATGACCAAATAACATATGAAATTTTATATAATCATCATAGTAACAATACTAGTGAATTTTGAAATTATCTTTTTTCCCGCGAACTTCCCCAAAATTAGGTAAATTTTTAAAATGTGACAACACCATTTTCGGCGGTATCATCGTTTGATTTTTTGTTGGATATTAAATGTATAAATTATGCTCAATATTTGGCGGGCCCCGTTTGTGATGCCGGCGCGCGGCGAGCTTGTCGGTATCCTCAAAGAAAAAAAGTAGGTGAAACTAGGGATGTACTATTTTTTGCGTAATAACGTTTTTTTTTTTTTTATCGCTATTAATCGAAACTTGTACCTGCAGCCTAATCGGCGAACATATTTTTGTCAAATGATTGTGACTAGTTGGGATCGTTTGGACCGCAGTTGATATAATTTTAGCGTAAAATGATTCTGGCTGGATGATGAGACTGGTTGAATGATTTATTGTAAAAACAGATTACCTAATGGTAAAAGTACTTTTGTTTCATTATCGATTAATTACTAATAACAGTATTATAACACAAGTACCTTATAGTAAACAGAAAGGAGAAGGTCTTATGAAATACTCTTTTAGTAAAGTTTTACAAATATTTTATCGGTCAATATCATCGATATTGAGACAGAAACTGAAATTAAAACTTTAGCATGATTTTCATTTACAGCAGTGTACCTCGCTAATTTGAGTTTTGTAAAAGTTCTAAACAATTCCATGCGACGTTGAATCGAGAATAAGAATGAGAAACTACAATACTAAATCGATACCAAAAATAGACGAGTATCAATCGATAAAAAAATCAATATTTTGATTACTTACACATTTCTACTCAAAGCTTGCCGCGAGGCCAGCCGCGTAGGTACCTATTTTTATAAAATAAACATAATTTTTACTTTAAATTATTAGTTGCGCGTAAGCATTGGTTAGGTGTAGACTATTCGTGTATTGTGTGATCATGTCGTTTTCTAACGTAGAGTAATGTAACATGCTGATGGAGGTAGTAACTGCAATTAGCTGTGTTGTGATCTGGTGTTAGACAATTTGGAAGTGGGTACTTATCGGTCAATGCACGAGGGTCCCAGCATGACAGTGCCTCACGATATTTTTGCCGACCTGTACGTGAGTATGGCCTGTATGGTTCTTATTGAACGAAATATGGAACATCTCCGCCACAGCCATTGTGCTCATCCAATGAAATGATACATTCGGAGAATCAGACGACCTTCCTACTTAAAAAAAAAGTTCTTTTCACGAGCTGCCTAAGTATCATTGTTTCTTTCGAGAGTCGATAAACGTGGACAAACCTACCTATACCTACAAGCATGAGGTCAACTGCGGTCATGACCAGTGCCTATGTTGCCATGAAATTACCTTTTTATTTTATTTAACTTATTTATTTTTTAGGGGGTATTTTTTTTTTAATTTTTTTTTAAACTTTAGTCCGGCTTTGTCGGCATTAATAAAATCAGTTATCGATACCTAACAATACCTTCACGGGTCGGACAGGGTTTTCTTAACATATTGTATATACAATATGTAAAGAAAACCCTGTCCGACCCATAAGGATAATAAAGGTTAGGTAAACACATGGCCAAGTATAATATAAAATTTTACGTAATCATCATAGTAACAATACTAATGAATTTTAAAATAATCCTTTTTTCCCGCGAATTAATTCCAACTTCCCGGAAATTTGGTAATTTTTAAAAAAGTGACAACACCATTTTGACGGTACGCTTATGCGATTCGACCACGCGTCGCGTGCCCTGCCCCCCGTCGCCCGCGGAAGGGTGTCCTATCGCACATGTAGTAAGTTACCTCTTTTTGCAAAATAATATTCATTTTTTTAGGGGGATTTTTTTTAAAACTTTAGTCCGGCTTTGTCGTCATTAGTAAAATCAGTTATCGATTCCTAACAACACCTTCACGCATCGGACAGGGTTTTCTTTACATATTGTATATAGGGATTTTCTCCCCATATTCCCACAGTATCGAAACTTACGCGGGTGAAACGGTAGGGCACTGTTAGTTTGATATATACAGTGATAGCTATCAGTGGCGAAGGGTGAAATTTTGACAAAGGGAAGCCGGTCCAAAAAAATAAACACTTAAACACTTACCTACTGCAGGATATCTTGAATAATATTGCCGGTAGAATAATATAAGCCATAATAACAAACAAAATCTACAGTATTTAACCAAATCTGCGATTAAATTACCTTACAGAATCAGTCACAGTTTAAATAACACAAATATTAAAATATAACAAACGAAATTATCACGCACCAGTGGTATAGCAACATGTCACATACTAACAATAATTTATTTTCAACCTTACGAAATGGAACACGAAAATATGCCAAAATAAAAAGAATATGACTTGCGAAGGATTTCATTATAACGCTAATTCTTTTTAATTTTGTCGTGTTTTCTTTCTCCCGTGCCGTGCTTCAATAACAATAATTTCTTTGTCTCTTTCTAATAGAGGAGAGGAGAGAACTGCAACCCGGTCGCGAATAGCCTATCTTTCTTTAAATTTTACGTACAGTTAGCGAGCATTAGAAAGAGATGGTGACACGCTCTGTCTCTTTTCGCCTCATAGTAAAACGTTGGCCGAGATAAGCTGTAATTCGTCGAATTACCTTTACGACTATAAAATGAAATGTGATACTTAGGGTATTGCTAAGAATTACTATTGCTATTGTAAATCGCGCAGGCATTTAATTAATAATACTTTGTTAATGAAATAGAATGTAAATACTTTTGTATGAATATGGAACTGATTTTTGAAAGGTAACCCGGTGGGAATCGGCTTGTATGGACTCTTCGCCACTGATAGCTATACGGGCGCAGCTATTAATATATACTGATACATAAAGCTGAAGAGTTTGTTTGTTTAAACGCGCTAATCTCAGGAACTACTGGATTAGTCAGATTTGAAAAAATATTTTTGCGTTGCATAGCCCATTAATCCAGGAAGGCTTTAGGCTATATAACATCACGCTGTGACCAATAGGAGCGGAGCATAACTAACTCTACGCGAACGAAGTCGCTGGCGGCCGCTAGTTTAATTATATAACTGTAGAATATTTTTTCAAGTTATAATGTTAAACTCACAATAAGCCTAAAATGTTTCCACCACCGAGACAGGCCTCCTCTAAGAGGCCGTTAGAGTCAGACCGTGAGATTCAGGGCCTGGCAGATTCAGGGTTGGTGGATGTTCCATGCTTTCGAATTATTAAGCGTAGCTCAACCTGCAGGGTGATTGTGTATAAGCCCCGCACGATGATATTGCGATTGGCGGCCATCTTGGTGACGTAGTCGAACTCGCACCGTCGGTACCGTTCGCAAGTTCAGTCCGCGCTTACCCACTTACGCACATCGAATATTTTTGTTAGCTTTTTGTTTTTGTTATCCTGTTTTATTGTTGTTCTTGAGTTTTGTTGTTTAGTTTTGTTAACTGTTTCTCGTTAAAATGAGTAAGAAATTAATTAATAGTCGTGCTCGTGAAATTATAATTAAAGTGGACAATTATTTTGTTAAAGAGAAAGAGGATTGTAAGTTAGTTCTTGAAAGTATAAACTGTGCTTTAAAAAGTGCTTCGGACATTTTAATACCGAAGCAACTGCTTACAGTTATTAAAAATATTTTGCAAAATTCTATCAAAGTCACGGAGTGTGTGGCATGTGCCACAGGCGTTGCAAAAAATACTGTGACGAAATTGAGACGAGAGCATGAGTCAGCAACAGCCAGCGGCAGCAAAATGAGAACTCCTACTAAAAGAAAAAGACAAAAGAAGAAATATTTCGACGGGTTTTCCTTAACAGCTTTAAGAAATATTATAGATTCAATGTGTACGGTGAGGAGAGAAATACCCACAATGCGCAAAATCTTGGCGGCTTCAAAAGTAGACCTTAATTATACTGGTAGTGAAACTACATTAAGAAAAATAATTAAATGTGATTTAGGCTACCAATTTAAACGATGCTACAACAAAGACTGGCCCTAATTCAAAGACCCCAAATTCAAGCGTGGAGGGCTAAATATTTACGACGTATGAAAGAAAATGACTCGCTTGGTAATAACAAAAGACCCGTTATTTATCTCGACGAAACGTGGATACATGCACACTAAACGGTAGAAAAATGTTGGCAAACAGCAACCGATGGAGGGAGACGGAACGACAGCCCCGGCCGCCGATGGATAATAGTTCACGCGGGAAGTTAAAGCGGTTTTGTTGACAATGCCCTTTTAATGTTTAAAGCAGACACCAAAACGGGGGATTACTATGATCAAATGAATGCTGAGTATTTCACCAAGTGGCTTACAGACAAAATAGTACCCAACATACCACGCAACTCCAAAATTGTGATGGACAACGCCCCTTATCACAGTAGGGATGAGAATAGGCCACCAAGTATAAACAATAAAAAACAGTTGATTGTTGAGACTTTCCCAACGACAGTACAAAACCTGAACTGTATTTATTAATTAAATGGCACAGACCGCCGAAAAATTATAAAATTGACAATTTATTAGCTGGCAATGGCCATCAAGTCGTTAGATTACCACCTTACAACTGCGACCTCAACCCCATTGAGTACATCTGGAATCTGGTAAAGATGAGGGTGTCAGAAAAGAATGTGGAGCAGTTGGAAAGTCGCATTGAAGCTCTGACGTTGGAGTCGTTGGCGTCAATAACTCCAGATGACTGGCGAAAGGAAGTCAATCATGTTAAACGGCTTGAAGAGGAATACCTATTGGAATAAAGATCGAATAATTGACGAGTTATTTGTCATAAATACGGCGACGACAGTGAATCGGAAACGACAGACACAGAAAGCAGTTATGATTCGGAAGACTATATACATTTTTTACATATTATCCTGGTTTTATTTATAAGCTGATAGATGTAGGTAGTAATTAAAACATGACTACTACACAGTGGACTCTGGTTCAATTCCCGCTCGCAAATTAACAGAAATGTAGTTAGAAAAACATAGTATACATGTAAGAAAGATATACGAATAGGTAAGTATATTTTTCTTACGTCTACAAAAATTATTTCCTTGAAATTTTTAATAATGAAAATTTATTTGTCAGAATATGGGTAAGTATACCTAAGAAAGAATGTAAATGCAAAATTTATATTAATTTTATTATACATACACTCTTTATAAAGAGTGTAATAAAATTATAAAATACAAATAAACCCTTAACCCTAATATTAATTTATACATACACTCTTTATAAAGAGTGTAATAAAATTATAAAATACAAATAAACCCTTAACCCTAATATTAATTTTGCATTTAACATTCTTTTGCTAGCTGTCCTTTTGTGTGACAGATGACGTCACAACGCTGTTATTGTGACAAGGTTCCATCGCAATATCATCGTGCGGGGCTAGTAACATACTATCAGTAGCAGTGGCGGGCCTACCATACAAGCCCAGATGCCCGGCTTGCCTTCCAAGCCTCACCCCCAAAAATAAAAAAAAACAGTAAACAGAAGAAAATAGTTTTCAAACTAAATTTACGTAGACGTAATTAAAAATACAACGCATAGCGCAACTCAGTTTGAACACGCGCCCAGGGTCGCACAAGGTCACGGCTCAATATCTATCTCACTCGCACTTGCGGGCTCTTACCTAGTGCAAGCCAGGTTTAACCTCGCTTGCAATGCACTCTTCTTTCGTTCCGTAATATGAAGTATCTAGTAACATAAGTATACATATAACTATAGACATTTTATATGGCTGGATTCTGCTCAATAAAGCACGGCTTGCATCTGACGTTGTACACAACGCACTGTTGGATCAGTGTTGCCGTTTTAGTTTGTTGATTTTTAGTAGTTAAGTACGATAATTTTCATTTATTTTAAGTTTGTGGGCTGATGTCACCGAAATAGAATATATTACACGAGGGAGTCCCAGGTATAATAGATTATTAAATAGGCTCATTCATGGACTGAATATAAGTAGTTTTCTTCGTCTTTCACGTTCGTTGATATTAAATATGAATGAGTGATAAAGTTATGGTTAAATACATCGAGTATATACTATACTTACTTTAGTATGTATTATACTTTTTCAATAACATTCGCTTTTTGACTCATTCAAGTGAAAAAAAAAGGGTTAAGAAATTTCTGTGACAAAAAAAAAATATTTCTTTCATTGTAATTCAAGCGTTTATAAAAAATACCTAGTATAAAACAAAAAACTGGCCGTGTTACACTGGTTACACATGTGAAATAGTTTAGCACTTTCTTGCAGGTTTTATTTTTTGTTATATTTTTTTCATATCTGGTAGAATTTTCAGATAATTAAGCGCTTTTAAAATTCATGGAACGGCAACACTGGGTTTGATTTGTATGAACATAGCTACGATTTGAATAGTCTCTTTGTTGTTTTTTCTTTTTTTATTTTTGAATTGATTGTGTAAAATGAGTGTAAATCCGTCGGATACCGATAATATTTATGTCCCTTGTGACGATTTCAAGTGTATTTATAGTTTGCTAAGCGGGGGAAAGGTAAATTCTTTAAGTTTTTCAGAGAAAAATAACCTCATATCTTCGCCAAAACCTACGCCAGATTTAAGCTCAAACAAGTAAGTCTCATAAAAGGAAATTCAATAGATCCGTTTATAAAACTAATTGGATTGCGGGCTGTTCCCATTCGAACAAACTTTATTGTAAACTTGCCCATTTGATTGTAACAATTCCCGCTACGTCAGCTTCCGCAGAACGCGCATTTTCTTCGCTAAAGCGTATTCACACATACTTACGGAACTCACAGGCCCAAGAGCGACTTTCTGATCTTTCGATGATCGCGATCGAAAAGCAACTTTTAGTAGAAATCAAACGTTCACCAACTTTTTATTCTGACGTAATAAAATCATTTTTAAAGAAAGATAGACGCATTGATTTAGAATATAAGTAAAAGCTTTTTTTATTTTTTTATTTCTATGTTTTCGAAATCCCATAACTTTGTAGCATATTTAGATCGTTTGCAATTGGACACGCGCCGTTATGAATATATGTAGGGATTGTAGGTAGGTATCTTCGCTCAACACAATGAAAAGAGAAAGGCTTTTTTCGAAGCCGCCGAGGGTATGTCTTTGCTGGTACGTGTTATTCTTCTGCCTAGCAATATCATGCCTTCAGTGTGCTTTGATTATCTCGCCGTCGTTAGACCACCGGCTTCTTGAAGCGAAGAATATGGTGATGTGGATCACAAAATCTTGTTTTGTAAAGAACGGTAAGAAAACGTATCATGGGCTTGCGTTATCGGTGGACCCTAGGCACGCCACTGATCAGTAGCAATGGGTTTCATTTTGACAGTTCAACAACATTTTTGCATTGCTTTATTTACGTTGTTGGTCAGACACACGTTCCAAACATATAGAGCAATGAATTAGCAATTGGCTTCAAAATGATTCCAATTGGTAGTAATAGTGTATTACGCAATTAGGGTGCTGATCTATCGTCTCACGCGGCTGTTATCAGTTAGCCACGAGCCCCTTAACGTTACAAGTTGTCGTTGTTTTACGTAGTTACGTAGGGACTTATTTACCGATCATAAAAGGCTCCATTCTCTTACAAGATCCTATCTAAAAATAGTCCACATCCAGACACAATTATTAGTAGCATACACTAGCCACACAGGCCACCAGCATTCCGCCGGTGGCCTGTGTTACTCTGAGTTTGCTCATTACATTCATTACACAATGTAGAAAGCAGAGCGTACATTTCCATGTAGGAATGCTTCGATCATAACACCTATGACGCAATCTATGAATGATTACTGCATGTGTAGGATGTAGCGTGGATTGTTATAACAGAATTGAAATATTAGGTATTTTAATAACCATCATTTTCTTGACCTTTAACCTAATGATTTAAGATCGCCGCAACATATTATTTACTAGCTTTCCGCCCTCGGCTTCGCCCGCGTGGAGTTCGGTTATATCGCGCTTTTTAGATTTCCCTCGGGAATATCAAATTTTTCCGGGATAAAAGGTAGCCTATGTTCTTTCTCAGGGTCTAAAGATTGTCTGTGCCAAATTTCATCAAAATCGGTTGAGAGGTTTAAGCGTGAAAGCGTAACAGACAGACAGACAGACAGAGTTACTTTCGCATATAAAATACTAGCTTTCCCGCCCGCGGCTTCGCCCGCGCGGAGTTCGGTTATATCGCGCTTTTTAGATTTCCCTCGGGAATATCAAATTTTTCCGGGATAAAAGGTAGCCTATGTTCTTTCTCAGGGTCTAAAGATTGTCTGTGCCAAATTTCGTCAAAATCGGTTGAGAGGTTTAAGCGTAAAAGCGTAACAGACAGACAGACAGAGTTACTTTCGCATTTATAATATTAGTATGGATACAATATTGCAAATGTGAAAGTTTATACGTATGCTTGTTGCTCGGTGGTAGGCCATAACATCGACTGCCGGCAGAAGTTACCACCCACCAGACAAAGTCTTGCCGCTAAGCCATTCGAAGTGTTCCGGCATGATGTCTGGTGAAGCCGTACAGAGGGCGAGTCTGAGCTGTTGTGTTGCGATGTGAGCCGGGTACGATGTGGCAAATGTTCTTGTGTCGGGAGTTTGGTCCAGATCAATTCTCCCTCTGGCGCAGAATCGTTGGTCGTGTCGGGTTTAACATTACATCACCTCACTCAACTGCCGTCTTCCTTTCTATTCACTCAGTTTATTGAGTAGGTAAATAGGCTCCTAATAAACTAGCGGGCTTTACCATCAACGATAGCATCTCTGCTTACCAACAGGCGGGATTGCGGTCAAGAAAAAATCACGCAAAATCAACTGAACGAATTTGAATGAAATTTGACACATATTATGGTACCAAGATCGAAAGCTTATGCGGGTAAAACCGAAGGGCGCATCTAGTATCGATATATTCAGTGATAGCCAGTAATTCCATCCAGTAACTTTAACTATGTACGTTTTTTGCTCAATAAAGTAATTATTATTATTATTATTCCTCGTTATTTTTTTAAAAAATATCTCACATCTGTGTGTGGGTCGAATTTGGCACGGGCCGAAGCCAAGTGCTCTTAAGTAAAAAATATTGAATTAATTAAGTATTTAAAAATTTTCGGGTTAACCTGCATGTGTTCAGAATAACTGCTTTTTGTAGAAGAAGATAAGTAGACGGGCTAATGTTTAATGTATTAAGGCTATTGTGTAGGGTTTTTGGGATGACTCCTGTGCTGGATATTATGATGGGGATAGTTTTGGTATGGGTGATGTTCCACTGCGTTTTAAGCTCTATGGATAAATCTGTGTATTTTGCAATTTTTTCAGTGTGTGTACTAGTAAGATTATGGGTGTTGCATATAGCTATGTCTATTATGTACACTAATTTATTTTCTTTATCTACCATAGTTATGTCTGGTCTGTTGTTGTGTATGGTTTTATCTGTGATTATGGTCTTATCCCAGTATAACTTGAAATTATTGTTTTCTAACACTGCCTGTGGTTTGTATTTGTAGTAGGGAACTTTATCTGTAATTAGTTTTGTTTGAATTGCTAGTGATTGGTGGATTATTGCAGCAACTTGGTCGTGGCGGTGTTTATAGTCGGTTTGGGCTATGGCTCTACATGCACCTGTGATGTGTTGGATGGTCTCGGATGCACCATGGCATCGTCTGCAGGAGTCATTGTAGTTTATTATTATTATTATTAGTATTAATTTTGTGGATTTAAAATTAATGCGATTGTTCTCAAGATAAAACCAAAAATCTGCAAGACAGCGTTACTAGCAAAATCGTTAAAACGCTGCAAAATGTGTCCAATGTGCCGTGACATTGACAAGTCGGTCAGACGAGCCGTTATGTAATAATCGCGCAATTGCTGTTACGAAATATAGTTGAATGGTGCACGATACACTGTTAGAATTACTTTTCTGTCCAGTTTTGCGAGTATTTGTTTGAAGGCAAAGAATGGATATTTTTCTATACTTATAAGCCGCCCATAAGATAGTATAATCAGCGTATTTTGATACCAATTTTTTTTTCAGGATGGGAAATGACGGCAGCTCGTGTCAGACTTTTACTGACTAAAATCCATCCATGTTCCTTCACTAGCCTGGCGCCAGGGTCACGGAATCGCATACATTCTTATCATCATACTTAGGGTTTCCCTGTGTGATCGAATCAGGAATGAGGAGATCCGCAGAAGAACGAGAGTAACTGACAAAGCCAGAAGAATTGCAACACTAAATTGGTAGTAGGTCGGGCACATTGCCGGTAGGACCGATGCCCGATAGGGCCGACGGGTTCTCGAGTTGCGATCACGCACCGGAAGACGCAGCGTGAGTAGGCCCCCGACAAGGTGGACCGAAGACCTGGTGAAGGTCGCGGGAAACCGCTGGACGCGGGAGCCGCTGGACCGTTCGTCGTGGAGATCCTTAGGAGAGGCCTGTGAACTGTGAACGTTTTCGATAAAATTTCGATAAATCCTAGGAAAACCCATTGGCTACTTTTTGTTTCCATACCACGCTCTCATGGAATAACTTTCAACATCCTCGAGGACGAACGCGTGGGCACAGGACAGAACACTAGGTATACTGGTATACGATAAGTACGCTATAGTAAAATATTTATCTCTTCGTCGATATCTAACAGGAAGAGGATATTATGTCGGTCTGCGTAAATATAACATGATGCACAGTACGGACGACAGCAGGTCAAGTTACCCGAAACTGTCAAATATTCCCACTCAACTTTGAGCCTTAATGCTTTAGCGACAAAGCTGAAAATCTTATAAAGAAATTTGACAGATTGTAGTACCTTGATGTGCTGTCGTCTGTATATTTCATACAGTTATTTTCGTTATAGGATGACAATCATGCCGACGCGACAGTATATCAGTGTGGATACTATGAGTTTTCATTGCGAGTCTCGATCGTTGATATCGACCGCGTTTGACTATCGATTGGTCCGCTTCAAGGTTGTAAGGACTTTTAACCAATGAGAGCGCCAAACGCGCTCGATATCGACGAACGAGTTTAGTAACGGAAACTCATGGTAGCCACACTGGCAAAGATGTGTATCCACCATTCCACCTACCTACAGACTAGACCTAGACACAGCGCATGGTCTGTAGATAGGTGGATGCGAACCCTTCGAGTCTTTTCCGGACTACTGAGTATAGAGTCCTTGGTTCGATTTTCAGGCCAAGCAAAGTACCTATTATTGGATTTTTCATTGATTTCATGGTAATAGCAAGGAGTTTGGAAGTTTAACGTGTTATACCCCCCTGCCTCGGAAATCACGTTAAACCGTTGGTTCTGGGCCTTAACGCCTCCCAGTTCGCGTGGGATTGCGTGCCATCCCATCGGACTATGGGATTAAGGAAAGAAATAATGCACCTGTATCTGCGCACGCGCTTGTACACTATAATATCTCCAGCCGCTGCCAAAATACGGTTTGGAAGGCTATACAGACTCTATTTAACTTTCTTCGGTATCTATTTGGCGTGTCTGTTCCAGGTATTATAGATCTTCGTCATCATCTCGGCCGCCGGCAGAAGTTACCACCCACCAGACAAAGTCTTGCCGCCAAACGATTCGTCGTGTTCTGGCATGATGTCTGGTGAAGCCGTACGGAGGACGTGTCTGTGCAATGTGTGCCGGGATGATGCACCAAACATTGTTGTTTCGGGAGTTTAGTCGTAGAGGGTCTCCAGATAAATCTCCCTCTGGCGCAGCATTGTTGGTCGTGTTGTTAGGTTTAACATAGCATCACGTCGCTTAACCGCCGTCTTCCTTCCTATTCACTCAGTTTTTTTTTTAGTGAACAGCCTCATAATAAACTAGTGTGCTTTACCATCATCGATTGCATCACTGCTTACCGTCAGCCGGGATTGCGGTCAAGCCTAGTGCTTGACCGCAATTCCGCCAATTATAATTATATGTATAAAAACCAGTTTTTTTTTTTAAGGTCAATGCCTTTTATTATTTAGTTGTAATTTGCGTTTTGTTTGTGCGGAATAAACAATTTTTGTTTAATTCTTTATTGTATTTACTAGAAGGTACACAAGACGCGGTACTGACCTGCGCAACAATAATTGGTGCAACCGTCTAATGATCTCAGTAATTGCATACATGAGTCATGTGAGTTATTCAGCGGATGCTGTGGTATTCTATCTCGTCTAGAAATACTTTATGAGCACTGTGAATTTGCGAAGAACATACTCGTTTACCTATCCATACTAATATTATAAATGCGAAAGTAACTCTTGTCTGTCTGTTACGCTTTCCCGCTTAAACCTCTCAACCGATTTTGATGAAATTTGGCACAGACAATCTTTAGACCCTGAGAAAGGACATAGGCTACCTTTTATTGAAAAAATTGATATTCCCGAGGGAAATCTAAAAAGCGCGATATAACCGAATTACACACGGGCGAAGCCGCGGGCGGAAAGCTAGCATTAATATAAATATTTTTTGAATATTATGCCAAAAATATCATCTTATTATAGTTGGTGTTATTATTAATAATATTGTGTTATTCTGAAACTTTAATAGGTTAATCGACTTATTGAAACTGAGTATCTGTGTATGTTTTTTTAAACTTACTACTTTCAGCTGGATAATTGCGTAACACACTATCAGTAGCAACGGGTCTCATTTCTACAGTTCAGCAACTTCATTGCGTTATTTACGTTGTAGGGAAGAGACAGTTTTCGAACATATGAAGCATTAAACTAGCAATATGCTTCAAAATAATTGAAATTGATAGTAATGGCACAGTCTAAAAATCATACAGTCGTCCGACGAAGACGTCTAGACAGAGCAATCGTGCGGGGTGTGAGGGACGAGACGCGGGTAAGGGGCACCCGAGCTGCGAACAAAACGATGTTCGTAGCTCGGTATCTATCATTAAGGGCTGACGCGTGTTTGTTTTTTATTTGTTTGTTTTATAATTTGATATGAGTGTCAATTTTGAGTATAATTGGAGTGCTTGTAACGAAGAAGCCATCCTTTTTGACATCCAAAATGGCGGACGCCAATTTAAACGTATATTAATATGATATGGGTATTAATTATCATTACGTGGTCGATTGGGGTGCTGGTTACGAAAATGCCATATAAATAACTTAAATCTGTCTCGAGTTGTTCCCTTAGTAAAAATATCAAATTAATTAAATATAATACAGCTATCGATCTTGATCTGCAATAAATAAATAATTTCATAAATATTCTTTATTTGTGACAACCCTGGCCGATGCGTTACTGTCTAGTCTAGACAATGTCGGCATTTTACACGAGATCAACCATGTCACGAGACCTACTGCATGACCTTTATACTGTCGTAATGGTGTGTTGCGCAATTAGGGTACTAATCATAGTCCATTAATCGAAAACCGTTCAGTCGTTTTAGCGTAAACACGTAATAAAAAATTAAATCTTTTCTCTTCATTCACTACAAGATTCAAGGAAAATATGTATTCTAAAATCCAAGTTCAAGAGCAGAAACATCAAACATGATGAATATGATGATATCTACTTCATCAGAATGATGACGACAAAACAGTTTCAAGTTCGAATGAATTACAGCAAGATAAATGAAGAAGGCAGCGTGGGGAGGCCCCCAACAAGGTGGACCGATGACCAGTGTGGCTACCATGAGTTATCATTACTACGACTCGATCATCGATATCAACCGCGCTTGCCTCATCGATGGGCCCGCTTCAAGGTTGTAAGAACTCTCAACCAATGAGAGATAAAACGCGGTCAATGCGTATGATCGAGTCTCGTAATGAAAACTCATGGTAGCCACACTGGTGAAAGTCGCGGGAAGCTGATGGATGCGGGCAGAACAAGACTGGTCATTGTGGAAAGCCTGGGGTGAGGCTTTTGTCCAGCAGTGGACCTCTATAGGCTGAGAAGAAGAGGAAGGAGAAGAAGAAATGAAGAATACACGATCCCCTTGGCCAGACTTATTGTCAGACTGATTTTGACAGGTCCAAGAATGACACCCAGGACCAACAACTGTGAGCACAAAGTACTTGCTGTAAAGCATCTATTTGTTGGGTTAGTCTTTTTTATTGACTTGCTTGTACTCTGGCTGTTGAGAGTATGTCATGCTCACTCAAATGTCTCGCTGATGGTGGCGTGTGTGTTGGGTTATTGGGTTCCCTTCAATATGGTTGAGCTGAATGATGCTGATCCATGCGTCATGTTCGTGAACGGACGCCGTCAGAGGCCACTGCGTATTTTAATTTCTGTATTGTTTTTTTTTTTGTGTTTTCCATAATGGACGCTCTATTTCTGCATCGTTCTCACACGGTTGATTTCAACATGAATGATGTAATCAAATATTTGTATCAATAGCTTGATAATTTAAAGGAGTGTCCATGGAGTTTCTTGCCCGTTTTTCTCCATAGGTTTATTCATCTTTGGAATGGGCGACTAGGTTCATCTTACTGACTGACCGACCTTCTGACAATTCAAAAGTGCCTGTAACTGGTTTATTTGAAATAAATGCTTTGATTTTGACTTAACAATAATAGCAGTAATTGGGGTTTTCAGTCTCCACCAGCTTTTCCTGTTAGCATAGTCAACGTGGAAAGATAAGGGAGAACATGTCAAGATAGCAAAGAAAATATGTAAGTCCTAAGGTCAAGATGATTCATCCCGGAAAACAAGACACGATATTAAAATCATAAAACGTGATGAAGTTTTGTTATCAATAAGAGGACGACCAAGCTGATTAAAGTTCAAATGAATCACAGGCTGTGATGAATTTAGCCAACGCCTGACCTAAATTGACGTATTTTTAGAGGTCATTTTTAATCACGTATAAACTGTTTATAAACAAAACGCAACCAATGTGGCTACCATGAGTTTTTATTACGAAGACTCGATCATCGATATCGAGCGCGTTTGACTCATCGATTGGCCCGCTTTACAGTTGTAAGAACTCTCAACCAATGAGAGCTCCAAACGGGGTCGATGCGTATGATAGTCTCGTCATGAAAACTCATGGCAACCAAACAGCTCGAATCAACACTCACCACGAACACAACGGGAAAATAGAACTATCAAAGTCATAAATCAAACGTCATAACCACTGTCTCGCTAAAAAAACTTCTCAAATAATTAATGATATACAATATGTAAAGAAAACCCCGTCCGATAAGGATAATAAAAGTTAGGTAAACACATGACCAAATAAAATAAGAAAATTTACATAATCATCATAGTAATAATACTAATGAATTTTGAAATACCTAATGTTATTTTTTTGCGAATTAATTCCAAGTATAAAAAACAGCGGCCCGCCGCTCCCGCCACCCCGACCGCTCAGTACCGCCGCAAACGCGACGCCGCGCAATTTTTAAATCTGTACTTAATATCTCCAGTCTGTATTACAGACTTATCAAACGTGTTGTTGCCTTGTGATTGTGAACAACCCATTCACCACACATATACATTTCTGCAGCACACACCGTCATAACTAGCGTGATGTTACTTATGATCACACAATACAACAATCGAGAGTACTTTCAATCATTCAATGTTGTATATTGAGCACAAATTCGCTTGACATAAATTCGCGACCCCAGTTAAACATTGGAGACTCTTAACACCGCGATGCAGGATTGAACACGAATGATACAACGCCATCTATTGGCGCATTTTTGAACTAATAGTTCAAATACCTGGTTATCACAGATGGTGAACTTATTGAAAGTGCAAATGACTCACAGTATGACAAATTAAGAATATTGTACATATTTGCAGCGGCCGAACTTTGCTCCTCATCAGATATAAATGAAGGACGTATTGTTGTGGCACAAAGAATATAATGTGTTTTGTTTTATAATGGCACGTTTCCTTTGCTAAGTGGGTCATTAGAGATAAAAGGGGTACAATGATGCGAAAATAATAATTTTAAGTCACAATATGAACGCTTTGTGGTTTTAGTTTTATCAGTATTTATGCCCGTTTTTATTTATTTAGGACAACCAACAATTAATCTTACACTAGTTACATTTATACAATATGTAAAGAAAACCCTGTCCAATCCGTGAAGGTATTGTTAGGTATCGATAACTGATTCAACTAATGTCTACAAAGAAGGGCTAAACTTTAAAAAAAAAGTCCCTAATAAAATAAATATTATATCGCAAAAAGAGGTTACTTAATACATGTGCGGTAAGCAACCCTACCGCGGGCGGCGGGGGGGCAGGGCACGCGGCACGTGCGTCGCTATTCGCTCATAAAAATACCGGTGTATTCACTTTTTTAAAAATGACCAAATTTCGGGGAAATTGGAATTAATTCCAGGGAAAAAAGATTATTTCAAAATTCATTAGTATTGTTACTATGATGATTACGTAAAATTTTATATTATATTTGGTCAAGTATTTACCTAACCTTTATTATCCTTATGGGTCGGACAGGGTTTTCTTTACATATTGTATATTACAATAATATATTATAAAATTCTATGTTGAGTGCAGACTTAATTATAGGTTGCCACAGCATGCACCATTTTGTGGTTTTATTTACTCTACTTAACACCTAAATGTAAAGCCAAAGTACTTGGTCAAATTAAATTAGCTAGCGAAACTCCGTAGTATCGAAATCCATACTAATATTATAAATGCGAAAGTAACTCTGTCTGTCTGTCTGTCTGTCTGTCTGTCTGTCTGTCTGTCTGTTACGCTTTCCCGCCTAAACCTCTCAACCGATTTTGATGAAATTTGGCACAGACAATCTTTGGACCCTGAGAAAAAACATAGGCTACCTGTTATCCCGGAAAAATTTGATATTCCCGAGGGAATTCTAAAAAGCGCGATATAACCGAACACCATGCGGGCGATGACGCGGGCGGAAAGCACACAATCTTTAGACCCTGAAAAAGGACATAGGCTACCTTTTATCCCGGAAAAATTTGATGTTCCCGAGGGAAATCTAAAAAGCGCGATATAACCGAAACTTACGCGGGCGAAGCCGCGGGCGGAAAGCTAGTGTAAAATAAGATAGAAAAAAAATGTTTTTTTTTATGGGACAAAACCCGCCACACTGTTCCCAATCCACTGCAACTCCTGAAAGCCAGAATCAACAATGGAGACCGCCAGAAAAACGCTGAGCAATGAAGCTCGACGAGTCCCGGAGAAACGATTCAACTGTCTTAGGTCCCGCAACGAAATTAATCAGAAAAGAATAGCGGAGGAGTAAGAAAAAATATATTTTTTCCACTTCCCTCCATAACAAGCAGGAGACAGAACAGAACTATGCCAATCGGCACAAAGGGACATTATTGCAACTGGGAGAAGCCCAGATTGCCAAGCACCACGGAATAAAATTTGATTAAGTTAATGGGTCCTAACTCCTAAGTAGGTATGTGCTGTTACAATTGATTCCAATAATAGGTATGGCAAAAGCGCCTGAACGCACGGAAATTAGTTCTAGTTTCTACAAGGTCCATATAATAAACAACCCCGGTGTAAAAAAAAATGTTTGGCAGAAATTTTTAGGATCAACGATTGCTGATTGTATTACTGAAGTACTCGTAACATAGGAAATTAAGTTTTTTATATTGTTTTACCGTGGTACCGATGCCCATTATATCTTTTAACTGATATTTCAAGTAACGACACCAAATAAGGTCTTGGTTCATAAAGAAAGTATTTTAATGTATCCTATGACGTCTGCGGAGTTTCGCTAACTTGACCCCGTATTAGTACTTTGTTGCATTATCAACTCGCGACGCTGACGTACGTGTTGTAAATGACTTGACTGCATGGTTAGCGCAGTGATTAATCTATCGACTGCTGGGCTGCGTCATGCGTGTCGTGGGTTCGATTCCGAACAAATATTTGTATGGCCTACAGGTAGTTGTTCCGAGTCTGGCTGTTTGTGTGTGTGAGTTTATATGTATGTTTGTAAACGCACCCACGATAGAAGAAAAATTCCTAGTGTCCCGACACTAGGAATTTATCTGGACATTTTTTTTTGGACTGACCAACATTGACTATTCCACAGCACCAACGGATGGTTAATTTTAAATAAACAATTTTGATTTTATGCTGCGATATTTCAATGTTCTTTATGAATTATTCACTGATTGCACTCTTTACTATATAAATCACGGGCTTATAATTAGTAAACGACACTATAAATAATTTATAAGTCCAATGAAAAATGAGCGTGACGGTAATTGTGTGGCAACGTTTTAAAAAGCGAAGAAAAAAAAGAAAAAACCTTCTCCTAGCCGGATGTTAGTAACAACGGGCAATAAAACTCTAAAATTGAATTTAATCTGAATTTCTAATCAATTAGGTACATAAATTGGCTGTTTTTAGTTCGGTGTCCCCGCAGTCGAAATAATTGATAACAACTCATTAGTTAAGCCAATTAACAACTTAAATGTTTTTGACAGTGGACTGCGCTATGTAATTATGATATTCGAGAAGTACTGAGTTTCAGCTCAACTTATTAGTTAAGCCAATTTTAAAATGTACAATGTACTTGATTGTGCCTAAATTTTGATTATGAATAAAACGTTGGCCTACACTAGGAATTTCTCCTGTATCGGTGCGTTTACAAACATATATACAGGGTGTATCTGACATCGTAACGCAAACTTCGCGAAAAGGCTAGACCGCATGCCACTAATAAAATTATGATAGTCATTTATGTCGTTAATGAACGGTTACAGAATACACAGTTTAAAATAAAGTGTCGGCTCGGCTTTTGAACGTTGCAAGCGTGCCGCCGTGCGAGTTTGTAGGTATGACGTTGATCCCTGATGTGAACTCTATTAAATCTGCTGATAAGATCGTTTTTCGGGTTTTGTTTTCATTGCGCTTTTTTATATAATTAGCGAATTATTTAATTTTTACTTTAAAATCTTATTGGGTTATAAAAGTATAGCAATTGTGAATGGTCTGAAGTAAAAAAAGAACTACATTTATTTTTTGTTAATCATGAAAAAGCCGACGAAAAATTCCACCACTGGGGGGTTCAGAATCATGTACTGGATCCATGGTACTCGTTTGTGCGTCGATGTCAGATACACCCTTTATAAACTCACATACACAAACAGCCAGACCCGGAACAATTAACTAGCTAATTTGGTCTGAGAGCTGGTCGTCCTCCATGGCGCAGCAGTCAACACGCCTGCCTGTGACGTGGAGGCCCCGGGTTCGATCCCCGGCCAGATCATAATGAAAAACGATCTTTTCCTGATTGGCCTGGGTCTTGGATGTTTATCTATATACAATATGTTAAGAAAACCCTGTCCGATCCGGTATTGTTAGGTATCGTTAACTGATTCTAATAATGCCTACAAAGCGAGGCTAAACTTAAAAAAAAAAAACCCTAAAAAAATAAATATTCTAAAAAAATAATAATAACTCGAAAAAGCGAGGTAACTTAAAGCATGTGCGGTAGGCAACACGTTAGACATACATGCGCGGATGAAGGGGGCAGGTCAGGCGGCACGTGATCGCATCGCTATTCGCTCCGTCACAAATAGTGTTGTCACTTTTTTAAAAATTATCAAATTTTGGGGAAGTTGGAATTAATTCACGTAAAAAAAGTTTATTTCAAAATTCATTAGTATTGTCACTATGATGATTACGTAAAATTTCATATTTTATTTGGTCATGTATACCTAACATTTATTATCCTTTTGGGTCGGACGGGGTTCTCTTTACACATTGTATGTATCTATTATAAATATAGTATCATTGTGTTAATATCCCATAACACAAGTCTCGAACTTACTTTGGGGCTAGCTCAATCTGTGTGATTTGTCCGTACATATTTATTTATTCATTTACCTTTAGGCCATACAAATCGATTGTCGATTGCTCAGCCACTGCGCCAACCTGCACCCTAATTACGTAACACTATTACTATCAGTTGGAATCATTTTGAAGCTTATTGCTAGTCCATTGCTCCATATGTTCCTAAATGTGTCTGCTCAACAACGCATATAACTCAATGAATGTTGTTGAACTATCACAATTAAACACATTGCTACTGATAAATGTGTTACGCATTTACCCTGCAGGTCGTAATATCAATGTGATATTATTTGTAAGTTTAACTACGTCCTGTCCTTTAGGATAAGCGTTTTTAAACAGCTGTCATAAAGCGAACATATTCCAGACCACGTAAAAAGTAAACTGCCTCATCTTATTTCTGGCTTCTACAGACGTTATAATACCGTATTTGTATCAATGAATGAGTTGTGTTGCTGCAAGCAGAATTTCTATTTGTCTAGAAACGGTTTACCTAATACAGTATTTGTATCAATGAATGAGTTGTGTGTTGCTGCAAGCAGGATTTCTATTTGTCCAGAAACGTTTTACCTAATACAGTATTTGTATCAATGAATGAGTTGTGTTGCTGCAAGCAGAATTTCTATTTGTCCAGAAACGGTTTACCTAATACAGTATTTGTATCAATGAATGAGTTGTGTGTTGCTGCAAGCAGGATTCCTATTTGTCCAGAAACGGTTTACCTAATACAGTATTTGTATCAATAATTGAGTTGTGTGTTGCTGCAAGCAGGATTTCTATTTGTCCAGAAACGGTTTACCTAATACAGTATTTCTCAACCTTTTTCACAACACGGACCCCTTAGTATCGAAAAATGTTTTGCGACCCTCTTCACTCCGTTGCTTCTAACGTGGAATTTTAATCTGTCACTTTGGGTACCTAACTTTTGGTAAAACAGAATTTCCACAATCAACTACAGTAACTTTGTAGGATTTGATTCCATTTGGGACCTTCTACAATTTTAAAGATATCATCAAATGACCTCTTCCGCTCTGGACGAAAGAAAAGGACGTGTCAGACTGTTACTGACTAAAACTCACCCGTATTTAATGCACTTGCCTGTGCGTCAGGGCCACTGTTTCTCATTTAACCAACCCGCATTCCTGGCAGAACGCCGAACCCCTCAAAGAGGCGTGGCGATCTCTTACGGGGTCGTGAAAGGTGGTGAATAAGATCGATAATTTAAAATATCACTCACCGGATAGAACCACCCGAACTTATCATATGGTATGGTAATAGGCAGGTCGGGCATCTGCGTCGCAATGTCCAGCACAGGATCTTCGATGCCGTCAAACAACCATGACGTCACATTGGCCGTGAGGAAGATGTTTTTGTGATACAGACGCAGGAAGGCCTCCACTCCTAGTCTGATCATGTAGTTCTGGTTGCGCATCATGTAGGCTACTGTCTGTAGGGACATAAGGATGTAGGGACGTAATGATGTCAGTAAAGTTATAAGTAACTGGATTGTTGAGGTCAGATGCCAGTCGCTTCATGTGAAATCAGCATCCAGTGAGGTAAGAAGCCGACCGCAATATAGGGAAAAGGCTAAGCAAACGATGATTAAATATGTAGTACATTTTTTTGCGATGAGCTTTAATATCGCAAAGAAGGAGGCGTCGCATCGTAAAAATCTGCGATGCCGCACAACGCTTCGTGGAAATTTCCGATGCGCTGACGCAACATACAAATCTGCAATGAGGCGACGCGCTACCTCTAAGTTAGTGTCCACATTGAATGAGGTGCGCACGCATCATGATGGCGGATTACGATATCGATTGGCCACGTGATTTATCGCGTCGCGTGGTCAATCGTTCCCGCCATTGGTTGGTTTGGTATTCGATTTCGCTTCGCTACGAAGCGAAGTTATGGCTACAGGCGCAGATATCCTCAGTTCAGGAATGTGCCGTCGTTTGGGACAAAAATATATCAGACTACAAAGACACTTTAAAAAAAAAAAAGCCGCGTGAAGTTATTTCCGATGAAATTTTTGCGTACGACAAGACACTAACCGCCAGTTCAGTATCTAGTGAGACATGGACCGCACTACACGGGTCCTACTTTTGCTAGTGTTAAGACGCATCAAGAAAAAGAAACAGGAATGAAAGTACTGGGTGTATCCATTTCTATCAGTTATGAATAATTATGGAAATCGCGTCGTCGCATTGCAGATTTGTATGTTGCGCCAGCGCATCGGAAATTTCTACAACGCGTTGTGCGGCGTCGTAGATTTTTACGATGCGACGCCGCAACGCAGTAGTGTGGTCTCACACAAAAGATGCAGGTCTTCTTTCTACACCTGGTTTTGTTACAAAGAGTAGAAGACCTGCATCTTTTTAATTCCTGGCCGAACTATCACAGTTTCTAGGGCAATCAGGTTAATTGCCTTTACTGCAAAGTCATATCAAAGCAACTTACCACTATGATGGGATTGATGCTGGTGATATTATCACCAACGGATCCAACGGACATGTCGGGTTGGAAGTGCCACCAACGCTGGTTGTAGAACGTCAGCGTGTCATTGTGGTCATTCCACGTTAGGTTCACCTGTTGAAGAATATAAAGATATAAGTATAATGTTAAATGTGGAGGCATGAGAAACAGGGAGTAGGATCCTCCGACCAGGCAGGTGTTATGTCTGGCGGGCACTTGTCCAACGGTTAATTTTTGGGAAGTTGTATGTATGCTAATTGCACGGTAAACTCTGCTTGCGAGATGTAGAATTCGTGTGACGTCAGTATGACGCGTTGTATATTTGTCGCGTTTGTTGGTACCGCTACATTAAACTTACTAAACCAAAAAAAAAAAGAACCAGACAAACATAGTTAACACTCCCGACTAATTCGCCTATTCAAACAAAAAACATCAAAATGTGTTCATCTGTTCGGGAGCTACGATGCCACAGAAAATTTCAACTGTCTAGCTTTCACGGTTCATGAGATACAGCCCGTTGACAGACATACGGACAGTGGAGTCCAGTAACAGGGACCCATTTTCCACTCTGGGAGGTACGAAATCCCAAAAATGAAATTATTAAAAAACTACTAAAATTACATGGCAATGTACGACCTAGGTACTGTAATTTTCCACCTATGTAATATACATAATCATAGCATATAAATATACACGTAGCTGTAATGCATTTTGTGATCATAAAGTCACGCATTTGATCATCATTATAATTTTCTCGATCCCACTTTCTCATCGTCCGTACGACATCAGGTCCAGCTACCCGAAACTGTCAAATATTCCCAATCAAGCTTGAGCCTTAATGCTTTAGAGATAAAGTTGAAAATGTAATAAAGAAATCTGACAGATTGTAGTAGCTTCATGTGCTGTCGTCTATACATACAAAGGAAAAGCGACGGCAAACGAACTCACGCGCAGAGAATTAAATACGTAAAATTCTTCGCTTATTAATCATACTTAGTAGTAGTTAAAACTGACTGCGCCGAAGAGTAGCCAGCCTATCGGTGTTCTATAGGATGCATTTTGGTGAGTGTGCGAGGGGATTGCATGACTTAATTCCCCCATCTCCCTTCCATCATCAGACGACCCGTCGTACGGCGAGTTTTCACCCTTTTTTTTAATAATTATAAACAAGTGCTTGACTGCAATCCCGCCTGATGGTAAGCAGTGATGCAATCGTTGATGGTAAAGCGCACTAGTAAACTTAGGAATAGGAAGGATGACGGCAGTTAAGCGAGGTGATGCAATGTTAAACCCAAGACCAACACGACCAACGATGCTGCGCCAGAGATTGATCTGGAGACTCTCCACGACCAAACTCCCGACACAACAACATTTGACGCATCGTACTCGGTACACATCGCAACACAACTGCTCAGACCTGTCCTCCGTACGGTTTCACCAGACATCATGCCGGAACACGACAAATCGCTCGGCGGCAAGACCTTGTCTCGTGGATGGTAACTTCTGCCGGCACCCGATGTTATGGCCTACCACCGAGAAAACGTACTAAAGTTGTTGACACTACTACGATCCGAAAGAAGCGTTTCGCTTCGTCTTTCATGCCGCGTACATCGAGGGACTGGAATAATTTGCCAGCGGCGGTGTTTCCGTCGGACTACAATTTGAATGTCTTCAAGGCTAGAGTGAATAGGCTCTTAATAAACTAGCGCGCTTTACCATCAACAATTGCATCATTGCTTACCATCAGCCCCCTAATCGGCGAACACACTTTTGTCAAATGATTGCCACTAGTGGGGGTCGTTTGGACCGAACGGACCAATGGGCGCCGGGCGGTCCGAACGATCCCAACTGATACCAACTAGTCGCAATCATTTGACAAAAATGTGTTCGCCGATTAGGGGGCAGGTGGGATTGCGGTCAAGCTCTAGTTTATAATTAAAAAAAAAAACAAGAATTACTATCATGGTTTTGCTTATTCTGTTAATCAATATAGACTAGATTTATATAAAACTAGCTGCGCCTCGCGGTTTCACCCGCGTTAGTAGTAGTTCGATTATTTATTAAAAAATTGCACTAATGAATAAGAAAAATAAGCTAAACCATGTTTCGTCTCTGTATCACCTTAAGGTAGACTGGTAGAAAATGCCTAAGGCATTAAGTCCGCCATTGTGCAATGTTTCTCTGTGCATAAAGTGTTTAATAAATAAATAAATAAAAATAGATAAAAACCTATTCTCAAATCTAACGAATGTAGGTACCTATATACATAATTTCATTAAATCGTTTCAGCCGTTTTGGAGGAGTTCCAGGACAAACACTGTGTCAGAATTGTATAGTTAGTGTGTGAGAATTTTATATATTACAAGATTCCCACTCCCTCACGCGCCCAGTCTCCTCCTTTGCCAGCATCACTGCTCCGCATAAGGAGGTGACGGCCTGGACCATACCTTGGACACCAATGACTGAGTACAAGGTGAAGGAAAACGTCTTGAGGAAACCTGGATTTTTAAGTCTGAAATCGCCAACCCGCGTTGAGGAAGCGTGGTGATTACGCTCCAGTCTTCTCTTTACGAAGCCTGTGTCCAGCAGTGGAACGATAAAAAAGGTTGATGATAAAGAAGCTTTCTAAGTAGTAGAACCAACATCTAACGCAGTTAAATCTATTGTAGAAAATAAAGTTTTGCATCAATGACTTTCCCATTTATTGTCTTTTTTATAATGTAGTTAAAGGTAACGTTACCTAAATATCTGCATAGACAAAGGTCAATAAATAAATAAAGATTAAAAAAAAAAACGACGCGTTATCAAACATTCACGTGATTTAATGCTTATTACAATAATCATACTAATCCCGTTAACAAAAAGATTATGATAATTAATGTGATTAGTGCACATGCAAGAACATGTTATGTTGTAGGATAATTACATACAATAGACATTACAAAAATAGTCATCATCATCGTCAACCTCTTTATCGTCCCACTGCTGGGCACAGGTCTCCTCTCATACAGAGAAGGATTGAGCGTAATCACCATGCTTGCTCAATGCGGGTTGGCGATTTCAGACTTAAAGTCCAGGTTTCCTCAAGATGTTTTACTTCACCTTGTTATCAGTCATTGATGTCCAAGATGTACTTAGAAAGTAAATATAGCTTAGAAAAGTTACATTGGTACTTGCCTGACCTGGAATCGAACCCGCACACTTATACTTGAGAAGGTGGTTGTAACCACTAGGCCACCTAGACCACATAACAGTCAAAATGTCAAAAACATACGAAAAATAGTCTTAATCGCAGTAAAACATGGATGCAACACGTTGTATAAGAAATAAGAATTAAAATTACTCGAAATACTACATAATGTTATTGCACTCACGTCACGGTACTGTGGCATTACTGAACACAAACCAGGTTAATTAGTTTCACAGACACTTGCTACAATAGACAATTATTAGCATAAACAAGACAAGATATGTATTGTGAGAATTACTTTAAAATAAATACTAAGTATTAACCCAAAAATATAAACTTTGAAATCGATTTTTCAAAAGGACCAATTTTTCGAAAACCAGTGTTTAACGTATTACATAAGTAAATACAGTAGTGTCCTCTCTCTTTAAACATATTATTATATTTTATATGCTCTTGTATAATATTTATTAATTAGATGTATACAATTATTTAAACTAGTATACACTTAACGTATATATTTATTGTATAATCTATGTAAATGGTACACTGTAGACTACCTACATTATTTCTTTATCCTTCCCCTTAGAATTCCATCCAAAGGTTGTCTGTAAAAGATCGCTCTTAGCGATAAGACCGCCCATTGTGTCACCCTTTGTAAAATATTTTTATTTATGTTCTGTAATCTATATGGTGTACATAATAAAGAGTATTCTATTCTATTCTATTCTATTCTACAGTAGGATTGTGTAACAGACTACCAATAGCAATGGGATTCATTTTGACAACTTTTTGACAGTTCAACAACATTCATTGCGTTATTTACGTTGTTGAACGGACACATTTTTCAAACATAATGAACAATGGATTAGCAATATGCTTCAAAATATTTTTTTTCCTGATCAACCTGGAACCTTACTGTTTTACCTTCTCTGTTTGAGAGGAGACCTGTGCCCAGCAGTGGGAATATAAAAGGTTGATGATGATGAATGACAAAATTGAAAATCCATTAAATAAATTTGACAGGTTACCAATAAAGACAATCTGTGAGAGCAGGAAAAAGTGATATTTTGTGACGAATTTTGAGAAATTTCGAAAATACAAATGATGTTTAATTGTTGCTAGGTACCTATGCGTCAAACTAATAATATGATCTGGAAGGAATACGTCAAACTACAAGTCACCCTGTATGTTAAGTAGATAATTATGTATGTATAAGTAAATCAACAAATAACACGAGCGTGCTCATCCATTGCCTTCATAATTTTATTCGACAAGATTCTCTGTTGGTGACAAAATATATGGATACCATAAAAACGTCAATTTACGTCATGCACAGACTAATTTGACAGGATTAAACTAATACTTATCTTCTGTTTTCTTTTAATACAATTATAAACTAGTGCTTCACTGCAATCACACCTGATGGTAAGCAATGATGCAATCGTTGATGGTAAACCGCACTAGATTATTAAGAGCCTATACACACAAAAAAAAACTGTGTGAATAGAAAGGAAGAACAACCAACAATGCTGCGTCAGAGGGAGATTGATTTGGAGATCCTCCACGACCAAACTACCGATTTTTTTTTTTTTTAATATGGCATCTCGTAGGTGGCTACTAAGAGACCGTAACTACTTAATCGGACTTTCCTGTGGATGCTTTAATTAACATTAAAGCCTCCAGCCAGGGGCACTTAAAACTAAATTAAAATTAGGCGACTACGCACTAAGGGCACCCCCTGTGGGGTACGAACCTCGGCTTAGGGCGTCGCTAGAGAGGACAGCAAGGGGCGGCTGGATCGAAAGTATCCAAACTCCCGATACAACAGCATTTGGCGCATCGTACTCGGCACACATCGCAACACAACTGCTCTCTCAACTCAAAAGCTCTTGAAATAAATAGATAAAGACGCACTAAACTTTACTTCAGTTAAGTTTGTAAACAAGCCAATCTGCGTCATTAACTGCATTGTCAACTGTCACTAGTAGTGTCAATTACGTCGTTATGTATGATGCTGTCTATCATGGTTCTTACATAATATATATGTTTCCTCCAACATGACGACATTTGGTAAAAACAAAGGACGTATGTTAAACAAAGTGTGTAAAATCATCATTATTGCCAAATGCGTCATATTGTCTCCAAAACGAGTAGATACTTATGAGTTATGAACAGCGAAGATGTCTTTTTATGATTATTTCTGAGTGTGGACTTGTAGAAGACTTACACCACTTATTAATGGAGTGTGTCCGGTACGAACCTGTTAGAAATGAATTGTTCAGGGTCTTGAGGTTAAACAGATTTGAAAGAGGCACATTTCATAAAATCCTGGCTCAACCAGATGGCGATGAGGCCGAAGAGTTTGTTTGGCTCAAATAAGAGAAATGTGTATTTAGGGGTACGATGGAACTAACATATGCATTGTGATTATAAGTAACTCTAAATATATAAAAATACTGTTTCCACTAAACAGGAAATTAACGACAAATCTTATCAAAGACTAAGTTTTAAAAGAACTTTGGACTGCATTAACGTTTGAATCATGTATATTATCAATATTTTAGTTCTGATTCAACCAATACAGAACCGAACATACGAGAGTTCTACAACATTCTGCTAACTGAAAATCTACAAAGATACGGAAAAAATGCTAGAGGTACTAAAATAAAATGAGTAGTTTAGTAACTTATACATGATTAAGTAGAGGTAATGTATTATTTAAGTTTATAGGACAGTTTTTCATTGCTTAGTCTTAAATACTTTTGTCATAATATGTTTATTATTATTATATTATAGCCATCAAATATCTTTGTTTAAGACAGCCTGAAACACAGGTTTAAATAAACCTAGTTCGGGTGGTCCCAACATTAGTTTTAGATCGTTACTTTATAGATTTATATTATGTATTAGACTACAATAAGTTAGATTTTACGATTGTTATTATTAAGATTTTTATTACTATACAAACTGACTTTTTGTACATTCATTAATGTTATTTTTTTTTTTTAATAAATTTCATTTTCATTTTTCATTCATTACTTTATATACATATATTTTAGCATCATTAATTACAGTAGGTAATTTGTCATAGAAGAAAAAAAACCATTTTCATGGAACGCAATTGAAGCCAAAACAGATTAAAGAACTGTAAAAAAAGGTACATTTAAATGTCAAATTCCGAATAGAGTATCATGTAGAATTGTACATGACAAACACTAAAATATAACTTTTTTTTTTAACATTATAAACTGCTTATCATCAGGCGGGATTGCGGTAAAGCACTAGTTACCGCAATCCCGCCTGATGGTAAGCAGTGATGCAGTCGTTGATTGTAAAGCGCGCTAGTTTAGTAAGAACCTATTCAGTCTAAACACTTAAATTGTCATCAGACGGAAAGACCGCCGCTGGCAAATTGTTCCAGTCCCTCGATGTACGTGGTATAAAAGACGAGGCGAAACGCTTCGTACGCATTGTAGTGTTGTCAATAACGTAAGGGTGGGTACTAGCAGTATGACGGGTCGTCCGATGATGGAACAGTGATGGAGGAATTAAGTCATGCAATTCCCACTTACATACCCCAAAATGCATCCTATAAATTACCTCAATAACTCACCTTTGTATGTGACTCCTTAAACACGTAAGGGCCTATCTCCTCGACTCTTAGCTTCTCAGCCGTTCCAGCCAATATCTCGTTTACATTGCTGATGTTGAAGAAGTAAATCTCCAGGTACATAGGAATTGGCGTCTCCCGCCATATGCTGAACGACATGGATTCTGTTGTTAGGACCATCATCTGGAAGAAAATAATGAGTTATAATGAAGAGGTGGGATTATACATACTGTGCTCACTATTTTAGGGTATGTATGCTACATTTTTTCATTAAGTTACTATTATGTGAGTTACTGGTGATGACATGTTTTTTTTTATATATATTATAAACTAGCGCTTGACCGCAATCCCCCCTGATGGTAAGCAGTGACGCAATCGATGTTGGTAAAGCGCAGTAGTTTATTAAGAGCCTATTCACTCTAGCCTTGAAGACACTCATATTGTAATCCGACGGAAACACCACCACTGGCAAATTGTTCCAGTCCCTCGATGTACGTGATATGAAAGAGGAGGCGAAACGCTTCGTCCGAATCGTAGTGGTGTTAACGACGTAAGGGTGGAAACTCGCCGTGCGACGGGTCGTCCGATGGTGGAACGGAGATGGGGAACTAAATCAAGCAATTCCTTCGCACACTCACCATAATTAATCCTATAGAATACAGAAAGGCTGGCTACTCTACGCCTGTGCTCTAGGCTTTGGAGACCGTTTTGAATTGTGGAACAGAAACGAGGCCCCTCACTATGGGCGGTGTCATAAGAAAGCTCAAGGTCGCACAGAGAGCTATGGAGAGGGCTATGCTAGGTGTTCCTCTACGTGATCGAATCAGGATTGAGGAGATTCATAGAAGAACTAAAGTCGCCGAGCTCTCTGAAGTGGTAGTGTGCGGAGCAAATAGCTGGTAGAGTCGATAACCGATGGTGTAGAACGGCTCTTGAATGGCGACCACGTACCGGCAAGGCACAGTGTCGGACGCCTACCGACTAGGTGGTCGGATGATCTGACCAAAATCGCAGGAAAGCGCTGAATGCATGCCAAGTCTAACCGTTCTTTTTGGAAATTCTTAGGGGAGGCCTATGTCTAGCAGTGGACTTCGTGTGGCTAAGATGATGATATGATAATGATGTACGTTATATTTCATTGCCAGATTAGTGAACCAATAAAAAAGAACTGACATGTTTGGTCCTTCGATACATTAAAATGCTCGGATCTATTCCGTCAATTCTAGACCGTGCAGTCAATGATTTGGTTAAGCCATTGACTGCTGCGCTGCGTGTCGCGGGTTCGATCCCCGCACGGAACAAATATTTGTATGACCTACAAGTAGTTGTTCCGGGTCTGGATGTTTGTGTATGTGACTTATATGTTTGTAAAGGCACCCACGATACAAGAGAAATTCCTATTATGGGGCAATGTTAAAAAAAAATCTGAACAAGGGAACTACTATTTAGTTCAGTTGTATTAACTTGACCCTCAATTTCAGGGGACATTATGTATTGTCATGAGGCTAGAACTCATCCGATCATCAATTCACCATTCATGCCCTTATCCCAATTTAATTGGGATCGGTCCGGCATGTAATTTCAATACTTCTCTATTAGTTATCTCAGTAGCAAACCCAATTCCTGATATATACATGAACCACACACAGTCTACCCATCGTTACTTTGGTCTTCCCCTCTTACAGCCTGAGAAGAAAGGTTTGAGTACTTTCCTCACTATAAACATGATAGAGGTGAGACCCCAAAATGCCGGTTAAGCTTAAGGGACAGGTCTATAAGACCATTATTAGACCTGTTTTTTGTATGGCAGTGGGGCGTGGCCTGTGCTTGAGCGTCACAAGCAGGAGCTGCGTGTCACTGAGATGAATATGATACGGTGGATGTGTGCAGAGTTACGCGGAAAGATCGCATTAGGAAATCCCGCATCCGCGGCAAACAAACTGTAAGAGGGTCGCCTACGCTGGTACGATCACGTCTTACGAAAACCAGCATGTTAACATATGTCTTGCCAGGGCGCCTTCGCCGGGCCAGAAGAAGGAAGGTAGACCAAAGAAGTGCTGGCTTGACGTTGTAAGAGATGACATGCGTGCCAACAATCTCATACCACGGGATGCCAGAGAGCGGGCGAAATGGAGGCGAATATGTAAGAAAGCGGACCTCGGGCTCCAACGCGAAAGCCGTGGATGCAACCGGCACCCTAATTGCGTAACATACTATTACAATCAGTTGGATTCATTCTTAAGCCTATTGAAAGTCCATTGCTCCACAAGTTTGAAATATGTGTCTGCTCAACAACGTTTATGGCGCAATGAACGTTGTTTAACTGTGAAACTGAAACCCATTGCAACTGATAGTGTGTTACGCAATTACCCTACTGGATTATACGCTGAGATGATGATGAGACATAATGGAGGTAAAAATGATGAAATTCATTAATGATTCCGAACCATATCGAATAGCTATGCTGGTATTCCATTGAGCCCCTGTCACCACTGTACCAAGTTATTATTTATATAGGTACACATCTAGCTTTGCTTACCCTTCGTAACTGTGAATTGAACAATGGTGGCCAGAACACCACCATGACAGCTCCACAGACTACCAGAAACGAGCCAAAGCCCAAGAGGAGCCCACTCCTCATCCCCGACGACACCATCTTGATTTCTATAAATTACCTGTGAAAGAAAATACAAATCTATCATTTATTGTGGCAGTTTTGTTCCTTGATGCTACAAAACAGATTTTAATACGGTTTCCACTGTAATTTATAGAATTTGTTGCGAAAGGTTTATGACACAGAAATCGTAATAATGTATTACGCTTTTTGTGGTTTATGAGTATGACACAAAAGCTAAACTAAGTAGGTACTAGAATCTGTGTGATTTCTTAATTAAATATTCAATTTTATCACTAAAGCATTAAGCCTCAAGTTTGATGGGGAATATATGAGCTTCGAGTAGCTTGACCCGCTGTCGTCCGTACCTACGTCTCTCACGTTATCATCAGACATATTTTAAGTATTATAAGCAGTGTTGAAAATAGCTCAATAGAAAAGACATTTGCAGTTTCAATAAAATAATAATTTATGAACAAATAAATTACACTTGACTCTCTCACACTGAAGGTATACGACACATCTATAATCTTTATTCAAAAAACTTACACAACATTGTAAAATCAAAGCTACAAAAATATTCTTATACAAATACATACATATCTTATTGCCTAAATAACAGCTATAGTTGAGCCAAATTCGATAAAGAATAGAGGTAAACAAAGCGTTGCTAGGCAACGAGTAGTTTACATCTAAAAGACAGATGTTAACAACTTTTTCTACATAGATGCCTTTCACAAAAGTAATAATCCTACTTCCTACTAATCTAAACAGTTTATTTATGTTTAGATATTTATGATTTGCATAGAACGCTTAACATATTTCAATGAAATATGACACATGTAGGCTAATTTCCTAATAAGTTAATTTTTTTTCTACATATAATTATAATTAGTCCATACTTAAAAGTATTACAATGCATGTGTTATGTAGTTGATTTGACAGTAGTTAAAATACGCAAAATTGTATTGACAAATGCATCAACTTTATTCATTGGTTGAATTCCACAAAATGTGTTTAATACCTGGATTTCATCCATCTTTCTTTTTTTGTAGGGCTATCACGTAAAATCAATGTCGACTTTTTAATGGTTTTTCAAAATACCAAGTTATTATGCATGTTATTTTAGTGATTCTATTGAAATATGATGCAATAGGAATTGTTAATAAATAATTAGCATAAAAAAGTCGATAATCATGTAAATAACAGGAGATTTGTAAAACGTGAGTTGTGATAACCCTAAATTCTTTGTTTACCTCTATTCTTTATGGAGCTTGACGAGGGTATAGGTATTATGTGTGACTAAAAATATACATAAGGTCATACAGAACGTATTATTATACACGTATACGTAAATTTAGCGACATGCCCGACCTAGGTTTATTAAACCTGTGTTTCAGGCGCTCACTTTACATCACAATATATCAATAAGTCCGTAAGATTTAATCATGCAACGTTATGGACTAGGAGTTCAATAAACAAAAGCTTTAGTTATTTATTATATATGGTACACCCGACAGTTTCTAAAACTGTTAGCTGTTCGAGCGTCAGCGAGAAACTGCATTTCACACTGGTCGAGCGACATGTTGTAGGCTTTGAGCGCCCTTAGCGGCGCTGACGTTGCGAATAGTCAACAGATTGTATAACCGTCTAACGTATCTCGGATATACATACAACACTTAAATAAATATAGAAAAGTTCGATGATCTATCGAGTCCTAGCCTTGCAAAGCAGAATCAAATTGCAATATTTTAAAGGAAAAATAAATTGATTGGCTCCTAAAAAATCGAGCGTAATGTGTAAAGCCAGCCTTCGTCAACATTCAGCCTATCGGCTGCAAAAATATATTTTTTAATACAGTTGCTCAAAAAGTGGTGTATTACAGGAACGTATAGCGTTCGGAAAGTGGGCTATTACACATTCGTGCTTTTTCTTTACCTTTTCCGAACTAGTGCGTTCACTTTCCCAACTGTCAAAATATTGTCTATTAAAAATAAAAAAAAAAACCAACCATGAAGTTTTTACTTTAAAAAAATCATAGAAGTTTTTATGATTCATGCAAATAATTTGAAAAAGAAGCTACTAATTTGTTTCAATATCAGATTTAATGATTTAATTCAATGAGTTAGGTTAGGTTTTATTTAATTTCATCTCATTTCATTTCATATCAATAAAAAAATTCTACTGAAGACTTGGCTGTATGGTCATAGTTCCCTTTGCCTAATCGAATGGGTGAAGAAAAAAAAATCTCTGCTTATATTCTTTTACGGTTTGCGCCCTTTTTCAAAAATTTTCTTTGCGAATTTAGTTGTTTGTTGCACAAAATGAGTAATTTCGACGATATTTTGTTTGAATTAACACCACCGGAACTCAGTATAATTACACAAAATGCTTCGGAGAACATTTTACCGGAAAAGTCAAAAAGTCGCTACATATCTATATACAACGAATTTATTGCGTGGAGAGAAGAGAAAAAGGCAAATAGTTTTTCAGAAAATGTTATGTTGGCATATTTCTCCGAACTGTCAGCAAAATTAAAACCTTCTACATTATGGTCGAGGTTTTCGATGATAAAAAGTATGCTGAAAATAAGAAACAACGTGGATATAAGTCAATACCCAAAACTAAATGCTTTCTTAAAACGACAATCAGACGGTTTTACAACTAAAAAGTCGAAAATATTAATATCGAATGAAGTGGAAAGGTTTTTAAACGAAGCTCCCGATGATCGTTATTTAGCCACAAAGGTAATTAATTAATAAGTACTTATATTTTTCTTTAGTATTCAGTTTACGAAATCGCAAAATACAGTCATTAAATTATTTAAAAAAATATTAATCAAATCCCTTATTTTTGTAGGATGCGCTGATTTTTGGCATTGTTGGTGCTTGCCGCAGAGAGGAGTTATCCAATATTACTTTAAAAGATATTGAAGCCCATGAAAAAATGCTACTAATCAAGATTCCGAATACAAAAAATAAGATACCGAGAAGCTTTGTTGTTGAAGATTTTCTTAGAATAGTGCAAAAATATATGAATCAGCGGTCCCAAAAAGGAAAATCCGACCGTTTTTTCCAAAATTATCAAAAAGGAAAGTGTACATCTCAAGCAATCGGGATAAACAAATTTGGTAATATGCCAAAAGAAATAGCTACGTTTCTTGGTCTGCCGGATGCAGAGTATTATACTGGGCACAGCTTCAGGAGGACCTCTGCTACATTATTGGCAGATTCAGGAGTCAATTTGACGTCCTTAAAGCGACTAGGAGGTTGGAAGTCAGACAAAGTTGCAGAAGGCTATATTGCTGATTCATTACACAACAAACTAGAAACTGGGAAAAAAATCACACAATCCATTAATTTAAAGTCCAGTCCGTCACCTTCACAAGACAATAGTGAAGAGAAAGTTCGTCCATTTACCTTCGTTGATAATGATAAGTCATTAGATCCAATTCCATCAACTAGCAAACGCCATTGTATAACACCTTTGACAAATATACAAGAACAATCATACGAAATTAATAATAGTTTGTCTCAAACAGTAAATATGCAACCTAAAACTTGAAACAAACACAGTTAGTATAAAAAACTGTACCAATTTCAATGTATATGTGAATTATAACTTTTCTAAGAAATAAATTATTAATTAGTTGAGTTTACTGTGTTTTTATTATTTTAATAAATTGTTTAATTTTTTCGCAACTGTATTAAAAATAGTTGTTCAGTACACGTGCGGAACCGTCATTGCAACTTGTTCCGACTGTCAACCCTCACCTTCGGCTGCGCCTCGGCTCGGGTCGACATTAGTCGGAACTCGTTGTAATGACAGGCTTTCCGCACTTGTAATGAAATATACTATTTTTAAACCGACCGATAGTTCCACGGATTAGCACGTTCAAATAAACTCTTTAGCTTTAGTACTAGTATAGAAAAGCCACGTTTAAAAAGCGATCGATTCGAAAGCATCGAAGGACCAAAATGGAAATTGTTTAGCGCTTGCATTTTTTATCAATTTAATTATCCATCAATCCATCCATCAATCTTGATTACACATTAATGCTCTGTCCGCCGTGCAACCTTAATTTGCTTTCTGCGTACACGCGAAAGAACCTACTCCGCTTTGGAATAACAAAAAAAAATTGAGAACTTCGTCATTCTGACTGAGCAAGTCCTTGACAATTAAAAAAAAATGGTTGAATTGAAATACCTAAATCAAAATCAAAAGCCATATTTTATTCAAATCAGGCTGAGAATCAGCACTTTTTGAACGTCAATATTACATAAGACAGTCCCCCCAAAACACCCGCCCTTCGCCACTTCCTAGTGTTTTGGCTGGGAAAAAGAAGTGGCGGAACAAACACCTCAGCAGTAACCTGTAGTACTGCTACTACAGGTTCCTGTTCGTTAAAAAAAAAACGCATGACTTTATGCAACACTGTGTATAATAGGTAATGATGTAATGAACAAAAATGCTTTGACTTTGAACGCCTTACGCTACAGCCGATTGATTCTGTAAAATTCTTACCGATAAAAGAGAGAGAGAGGTGTGCGTTCGCGCAGCGGAATGTTGTTGAATTTAAAGATTTTAAATATGCAGATATTTAGTGTATGACGTCGTGTAATTGTGTATGGTAAAAACAAATTTGTGCGTGCAGCCATTGTGGAGAAATTCACCAAAAACTGATTCCGCTGGGCGAACGTTGTCCTGGCGGAACTTTTTTTAAAACATTGACTTTAGAAAAAAGAGATGTGTCCAAAAATTTGTGTGTATTTGTGTGTAATTGTGTATGTATGAATAAAATTTGTGCATGCATAGACTTCGGAGAAATTCAAGTTTCCGCTGCGCGAACGTTTGGCCATTAGCTAGTTTTCATATAAAGCGCTTATATAGAGAGCTGTAGATTTTTACATACGTTGTTTTGAATTTGTGCATATTTGTGTACAAAACAGATTTAGAAAAAATCGTAGGGCTAAAAAGATAAAAATATAAACGTAAAACACGCTTTTTAGGTCATAGTTCTTAAAGTATGCACTTTGGGGTCTAGATTTTCACGTTTATACAAACCTTGTAAGTGTCTGCAACATATTGCCAAATATCAATGATGTTCCTTTATTAATTAAAGAGATATAGGACAATTTACCATGACAAAATCACTGTTTACAAAGCAGTCAAATATCACGACATTCTAAAGGAATTGCTTGGTAAAATGTATGCCAATAATTAGTGTATTCATTCAACTATTCCCATGCAAAATTTCATGTCATTAAATTCAGTAATTAAAGAAGAACAATTAAAATACTGACGAAGCATCGAAAACCTACATAACCCGACCAAGTTCGGATAGCTATAAAAAAGCGGCCGTGCCATCATATATCTTAAGAACGTTCTTAACCTTCCAATATAGTATTTATTAATATGGCACAGTTGCGTACACAAGCGTTAGGAAAAAATAAAACAATTGCATTTCTTGAATGAAAGATGTTTTTTTTTTTTATAATAACGCCCACTATCTACGACAAAAATACATCTTCAATTAACAAGTACTATTTAAATATCCGTGTACAAAAATATTTTTAATTACATATAATGCTCAATTATGTAATTATAATAACGTTAACAAACGCTTGCAACGGCAGCAATAGACTTAAATGTGTTTTACTAAAATAGGTTTAATAAACTATTATGAATATAAAGGTAAGACGTATAATATTTCGAGCTTCAATAAAAAGGACCGAGACAAAAACAATTTTTTTTTTTTTTTTTAACTCAGCGCATCCAGATCTATATGATTATCTATAGTGGTGAGGGTTTTGAGCAACTTCGGGCACATACATACATACAGACAGACATACAAACATACGCACTTTATATTAATGGATTAAAATCACATCAGATAACTGGACTATTCAGTCGTATTATATTTGATCAACATTAAAAAAGTGCTTATAAACTAAAACATTTGTATAAAAAAGGTATTTTCAAGAAATATTTTAAATGAGTAGCAAATACAGTAAATAACCTCAACATTTCTAAGTATACCTAATATTTTCTAGTTCCAATAATAAAATTACAGATTAACAATCACAGATCAATAAAGTAGACTATTCAGTTGTTTAGGTTTGAGTCTGCCTAATATAAAAATAAATCAACATTTAAAAACAGTAGGTAGTACTTACTTGTGGTAATTATTTAATTTCCCTGAGGGGTCTATAGTAAGAATCCGGATCCGTGAAATATTCAATAGAAATTAGCTGTATGAATTTTATTTGCCTAAATTAATATATTTAGATTATATCTCAAGTCTCAAGCGCATACTTAAATAAAGTAACTACGTAAATAGTACCTACTTTGTCATAGTCAAATACATTTAAAAAGTAGGTGTACAAAAATAAATGACCTTTATATTATATCGAAACAATTGTGTTATCACCTATACCAATTCAATACCGGTATTATACTGTAAATTTTGGAATGTTACCTAAATATATTGCACGGCCGCTTTTTTATAGCTATCCGAACTTGGTCGGGTTATGTAGGTTTTCGATGCTTCGTCAGTATTTTAATTGTTTTTCTTTAATTACTGAATTTAATGACATGAAATTTTGCATGTGAATAGTTGAATGAATACACTAATTATTAGCATACATTTTACCATGCAATTCCTTTATAATGTCGTGATATTTGACTGCTTTGTAAACAGTGATTTTGTCATGGTAAATTGTCCTATATCTCTTTAATTACTAAAGGAACATCATTGATATTTGGCAATATGTTGCAGACACTTACAAGGTTTGTATAAACGTGAAAATCTAGACCCCAAAGTGCATACTTTAAGAACTATGACCTAAAAAGCGTGTTTTACGTTTATATTTTTATCTTTTTAGCCCTACGATTTTTCTAAATCTGTTTTGTACACAAATATGCACAAATTCAAAACAACGTATGTAAAAATCTACAGCTCTCTATATAAGCGCTTTATATGAAAACTAGCTAATGGCCAAACGTTCGCGCAGCGGAAACTTGAATTTCTCCGAAGTCTATGCATGCACAAATTTTATTCATACATACACAATTACACACAAATACACACTAATTTTTGGACACATCTCTTTTTTCTAAAGTCAATGGATTAAATAAGTTCCGCCAGGACAACGTTCGCCCAGCGGAATCAGTTTTTGGTGAATTTCTCCACAATGGCTGCAAGCACAAATTTTTTTTTACCATACACAATTACACGACGTCATACACTAAATATCTGCATATTTAAAATCTTTAAATTCAACAACATTCCGCTGCGCGAACGCACACGAGAGAGAGAGCTTAGACTGAGGTGTTAAATGTGTTAATACTGTCAAACCCTAACATTAGTAGGAATGGTGAAGAAATTTCTCTGTGGTAGGCCATAACATCGGCTGCCGGCGGAAGTTACCACCCACCAGACAAAGTCATGCCGCCAAGCGATTCGTCGTGTTCCGGCATGATGTCTGGTGAAGCCGTACGGAGGACGGGTCTGAGCAGTTGTGTTACGATGTGTGCCGGGTACGATGCACCAAATGTTGTTGTCTCGGGAATGTCGTGGAGAGTCTCCAGATCAATCTCCCTCTAGCGCAGCATCGTTTGGTCGTGTTGGTCTTGGGTTTAACATTGCATCACCTCGCTCAACTGCCGTGATCCTTCCTATTCCTAAGTTTTTTAAGTGAATAGGCTTAATAAACTAGTGCGCTTTACACTCAACGATTGCATCACTGCTTACCCTCAGGCGGGATTGCAGTCAAGTACTAGTTTATAATTATTTAAAAAAAAAATGTAAACTCAATCCACACTCACTTCACCTAAGTTTTACGGTGAGATAATTGTAGAATACTAGTTAACATTAAGTAAAGTAAAGTTTTTTTTTCCCAAATATTATATTTAAAAAAATGTAGTGTTACCAAGCACAACAATACAGTTCACAGCGGATCATAGTGTCCTAGGGCCGCCAGCGCCGCGTAGGCGCCGCCGCTGTAGACGTGAATGGGCGAGCGGCTCGTAGGCACTATTTTGTAGGGACAACCATGTAACATAACAGGATCATAACTTTGTGACTTTTCATGAGAGCTTCTTGAAAGTTTGTACATAAATTCTTTACATATGGACACGTGTTCGGGTTTGGCATATACAAAAAATAATGGTGTTGTATTAAGTACTAGGTTAGCAATTGGACCTAAAAATAGCAAAGATGCCTACAGCAAAGTCGACCAGTTTTAATTATGGTAATGGAGCTTGGACTGACATTTAAGTAAGCAAGTACTTACATTAAAATACCTAGGCATAAAATAATTTAAAAAAAAAACGCATGTAGGTACTGGCGTCAAGCTACTACAATCTGTCATTTTTCTTTATTAATTTTTCAACTTTATCGCTAAAGCATGAAAGTTCAAGATTGATTGGGAACTTTTGACAGTTTAGGGTAGCCTGTGTCGAGTGACCTGCTGTCGTCCGTACATCTACAGGCACTTTAATTGTATGGTTGAATTGAGTTTGATATTAAATTAAATATACCTTTATAAGTAAATAAAGTACCGTCAGTTTTTTGGATGAGAAATCTTCAAATCCTGCTCTACGTGGTGTGAAGCGGCGTATAAGGTTTTTACGGCATCGGTCCTAGGGGCTCCCGTCAGAAAGCGTTGACATTTCGTTGGCATCTCTTTGAGGCTCTCTGTCGTCTGTACCTGCTATATTTATACCTATGTCTATTTTTATCTTTGAAGGGCAACCGGTTAAGCAAATGATTGAAGACTTATCACTCAGCTAGGTTAAGGTACTCGCTTATCAATTAATCCGCATTCGATTATTTACTTAGCATGAAAATTAGGAAGAGATAGGACCAATAAGACAAAAAAAACTACTGCTTCCGTACTATAAAATCACATCTGTTGTATAAATATTTATTTTTATTTTGTTTTTAGTACGGACGACAACAGGTCAAGCTACACTAAAATGACAAATATTCCCAATCAATCTCGAGCTTTAATACTTTAGAAATAAAGTTGGAAATCTAATAAAGAAATCTAACAGATTGTAATACCTAGCTTGATGTGCTGCGTCTGTACTTACCGTAAAGCCGGCGCCAGACACAGACAAATATTTGTACAAATCTTTGTAGAAATATTTGCGCACGCGTAGCAGGCTACGCAAACATTTGAACACAGACACCTTTGAGCGCTTTGATGTGCGCTCGAAACCGACAACGAATGGCAAAGTACAAATGTTTTAACAAAGCTTTAAACAAATACTCAAATACCCGTGCTACACATGTGTCCAAACAAGTGCTCAAATAAGTGATCGAATATTTGAACTATGTCTGGCGCCGGCTTTAGTGCGACAACAGACAATATAATCTGTGAAAATTTCAATTGTATATGTTCCATTCAAGTTATCTTTAGAATAAAGAGGTTCATAGAAGCAGAGATGCACAACATTTAATTTCTAAGATTTATAAATTATATTTATTTTTAAATAAATACTGGTTTCAATGTAGAATTTTAACAAATGGAAAGATTATGTTATTAACGATAACAAAATAAAAACTAGCAACTACAAAATATAGTTTTGTAGTCAGCCGAAAAGAGTTAAGATGGCAAATCAGACAGGCGGAGAGTGGAATCTTTTTTTTATATAATTACTAGCTTTCCGCCCGCGGCTTCGCCCGCGTGGAGTTCGGTTATATCGCGCTTTTTAGATTTCCCTCGGGAACATCAAATTTTACCGGGATAAAAGGTAGCCTATGTTTTTTCTCAGGGTCTAAAGATTGTCTGTACCAAATTTCATCAAAATCGGTTGAGAGGTTTAAGCGGGAAAGCGTAACAGACAGACAGACAGATAGACAGACCGACAGACAGACAGACAGAGTTACTTTCGCATTTGGGTAATTCCATGAAAAACGCTACCGCAACATAAATTTTTAAATTACTGTTTTTAAATTAAAATGTATCTTAGGATAATCTTAAAACCCCATATTTTAATAATATATCATTATTTTTTCGATAAGTATTTAATTTTTCCATTTTTTTACATATTTAAGTTAGGTTAGTATGAACGATTGATGGTTGATAAATTTAATCAAAATTGGATTCACTGAAAAAAGAAAACTATTGTTAAATTGGCATTACGCTTCCCGCCATTCGAACAGAAAGGTTTTCAACAGTTGTTGCGTGTAATATTATTTCGTAAGTTTTATTGTTCTTTCCATTTATTTAACTTTTAAATTATGCCTCCTACCTGTAACACCCGTTACAAAAAAAGTGCATTTGTTTGTTTGGCGATTAAGTTATTGCACGCATTATAAAATGCTTTTAAGAAAGTAAGGATATGATTGATAACCACTTAAGTTTGCATTTATATGAAGATTGGCCTTTTTGTTTATGAAATTTTGGCGGGTAACAGTGTGTAACACCCGTTACGTAACGGGTGTTACCAAATTTTGACATGCCTTGATAAGAACTAATAAAAACGTAATGGCGCTAGTTTAGTGATTTTTTAAAGGTTTTACGTTTAGGGGTCCTCCAAATATTATAATGACACGTTTTTTATGTCTTTCGTTAATAAAAAATGTTTTCGTCAACAGTTGACAACATTTTCATTTTGCTGTGTTGAATAAAATATTTGCATTTTATTCTTACTTCTTATCTTGTTGGTAAATGGGTAACCTCTAATGTCTTGAGTTGTTTGACCCATTCACTAGCCCCGAATCCCTTGTTCAAAAACTAGACTAAATTTAAGTTGCATGCTATTCTTTCTATTTAATTAAGAAAAAGACACTTAGATAAATTATAGTTAGCTGTTTTCAAGCAGCCTTTGACAACTCGACAGATCTCTGACACTAAATGTTGCAATTCAGCAAAAACGCCGACAATTTAACTTAGTAGCGTGATTTATTGGCGGGCCCCATATTTTGGGGCCCGCCAATAAAAAAATTATGATTATGCCTGATGCCGAATGCAGTATGGTGTCTGACGATGTCTTCAGCGAAAAATAGAATGAAGAAAAATATAGACAAAGCCTGAAAAAAAATCAGCAAAACATGCAGAACACCGTGCAAAAAGAAAGAGAGAGGGACAGAAAACGAAGAAAAAAAGATAAAGAAAAAATTGTACAAGATCCAAACTTAAAAGCTTAAAACCAGACAAAAAACTAGAAATCGCGTAGAGAGTATTTCGACTAAAACATTACAATATTTTTATTAAAAATATTGTAATCTTTTAGTCAAAATGCTCTCTCTGAAAGCAAAAAAAAAAAAAGGATACAGTGGTGCAGGGATATGCCAATATGTCCATGCGAAGGAGCAGATATTATTATTTTCCCAAAAATATTAATGCAAATTAGCAGTAAACATGATAATTTCACTGCTATTGTTATTAAAATACCTTCATTGGTACAAATATTGTTTTAATTTCGTACTCGTAACACCCGTTACATTCAGCTGTAACACCCGTTACAGTTTTAAACTTCGATAAAAAATTATGTTTGTATTTTTGTTTTAAAACAAGTGGACTACGAAGTTAAGAATTTATTTAGCTACGTAGTTTCAATTTTTTCACTAACGTAAAGTAAAGAAATTCGCATAGTTTTGCTTTCATTTCGGTTAAGCCCGAAAGCTTAGACAAAATCGTGTAACGCCCGTTACGCACATATCTTGCCTTTAATTTCTTTACTGCTGTTTGTAACTGTCCAATTTATTACAGATACCAGTAAATAGTCGTAGATGGAAGGTGTTAAGCTCATAAAACTTAATTGTTTTCTTATTGCATCATGAATTAATTGTCAAGTAAAAGTGTACGACCTGTAACACCCGTTACATGGAATGACCCATTTATAATATTAGTATGGATTTTAAAGTAGTGCTTGATCGCAATCACGCCTGATGGCGCATAAGCAGTGATGCAATCGTTGATGGTAAAGCGCGCTAGTTTATTAAGAGCCTATTCACTGTAGCCTTGAAGACACTTAACTTGCAGTCCGACGGAAATACCGCCGCAAATTGTTCCAGAGCCTCGATGTACGCGGTATAAAAACGAGGCGAAACGCTTCGTCCGGATCGTAGTGCTGTCAGCAACGCATTGTGGAAACTCGCCGAACGACGGGTCGTCCGATGGCGTCCGAACGGAGATAGGAGAATTAAATCATGCAACTCCCTCGCACACTCTCCAAAATGCATCCTATAAAACACCGACAGTCTGGCTACTCTTCGCCTGTGCTCCAGGTTTTGGAGAGCGTTTTGAGCTAAATCTGGGTCGCCAAATAGTCTCTTCGCACGCCTCTCCACTACATCCAAAGTAGCCAGGTGACATTTCGCAGCACCAGCCCAAATGTGGTACGCCATAATAGCGACAGTAAGTCCCCTCTTTGAGGAGTGGCGAGAACGCCATGGCGCCCTCACCTTCCGTCTGACGCAGGTCCTCACCGGACAAGGTTGTTTCGGGAGGTTCCTGTTCCATATAAGGAGGCAGGAAACGCCAGGGTGACACCATTGTGTGGATCGCCCTGAGGACACGGTGGAACATACGGTGGAGGTATGCCTGGCTTGGGTAGAGCACCGCCGTGTCCTCGTAGCGGCGATCGGTGGCGATCTCTCGCGTCCGACCCTGGTCCAGGCCATGGTCCAGAGCGAGAGTGCATGGCAGGCCATCACCTACTTCTGCGAAGCAGTGATTCTGGCAAAGGAGGAAGCGGAGCACGTGGAGCAGCGGGAATCCCAGCGCCCTCACGCCACTAGCCGCCGCAGGAGACGCCCTGGTCGGGAGTCGAAATCGAACTTCCAGCCACCGTAGAGGCGGGCCTGCAGGCGGTGAGCAGTGAGCAGCTCGCCGCCCGGTAAGGACCATGCCCGAGTCGACAGCGCGTTGTGCTTCACGTGCGCCTCAAAGAAATGTCAGCACATCGTGACGTAGTCCACGAAGACCGATGCCTCCTAGGTCAGGGTTGTGGGTCGGTTAAACAAGAAACCGTGGTCCTGGCTGTTGCACAGGCAAGTGAAGAAACACGGGTGGGTTTTAGTCAGTAAAAGTCCGACACGCCCTTGCACTCCGCCCAGAGCGGGAGAAGTCATTTGATGATTTCCCATCCCAACAAAAAAAAAGGGTTGTCAAGGCTAGAGTGCATAGGCTCTTAAAAAACTAGTGCGCTTTATAAGCCCCGCACGATGATATTGCGATTGGCGGCCATCTTGGTGACGTAGTCGAACTCGCACCATCGGTACCGTTCGCAAATTCAGTCCGCGCTTACCCACTTACGCACATCGAATATTTTTGTTAGCTTTTTGTTTTTGTTATCCTGTTTTATTGTTGTTCTTGAGTTTTGTTGTTTAGTTTTGTTAACTGTTACTCGTTAAAATGAGTAAGAAATTAATTAATAGTCGTACTCGTGAAATTATAATGAAAGTGGACAATTATTTTGTTAAAGAGAAAGAGGATTGTAAGTTAGTTCTTGAAAGTATAAACCGTGCTTTAAGAAGTGCTTCAGACATTTTAATACCGAAGCAACTGCTTACAGTTATTAAAAATATTTTGCAAAATTCTATCAAAGTCACGGAGTGTGTGGCATGTGCCACAGGCGTTGCAAAAAAAACTGTGACGAAATTGAGACGAGAGCATGAGTCAGCAACAGCCAGTGGCAGCAAAATGAGAACTCCTACTAAAGGAAAAAGACAAAAGAAGAAATATTTCGACGGGTTTTCCATAACAGCTTTAAGAAATATTATAGATTAAATGTGTACGGTGAGGAGAGAAATACCCACAATGCGCAAAATCTTGGCGGCTTCAAAAGTAGACCTTAATTATACTGGTAGTGAAACTACATTAAGAAAAATAATTAAATGTGATTTAGGCTACAAATTTAAACGATGCTACCAAAAAAGACGCCCTAATTCAAAGACCCCAAATTCAAGCGTGGAGGGCTAAATATTTACGACGTATGAAAGAAAATGACTCGCTTGGTAATAACAAAAGACCCGTTATTTATCTCGACGAAACGTGGATACATGCACACTACACGGTAGAAAAATGTTGGCAAACAACAACCGATGGAGTGAGACGGAACGACAGTCCCGGCCGCCGATGGATAATAGTTCACGCGGGAAGTTAAAGCGGTTTTGTTGACAATGCCCTTTTAATGTTTAAAGCAGACACCAAAACAGGGGATTACTATGATCAAATGAATGCTGAGAATTTCACCAAGTGGCTTACAGAAAAAATAGTACCCAACATACCACGCAACTCTAAAATTGTGATGGACAACGCCCCTTATCACAGTAGGGATGAGAATAGGCCACCAAGTATGAACAATAAAAAACAGTTGATTGTTGAGACTTTCCCAACGACACTACAAAACCTAAACTGTATTTATTAATTAAACGGCACAGACCGCCGAAAAATTATAAAATTGACAATTTATTAGCTGGCAATGGCCATGAAGTCGTTAGATTACCACCTTACAACTGCGACCTCAACCCCATTGAGTACATCTGGAACCTGGTAAAGATAAGGGTGTCAGAAAAGAATGTGGAGCAGTTGGAAAGTCGCATTGAAGCTCTGACGTTGGAGTCGTTGGCGTCAATAACTCCAGATGACTGGCGAAAGGAAGTCAATCATGTTAAACGGCTTGAAGAGGAATAAATACTGGAATAAAGATCGAATAACTGACGAGTTATTTGTCATAAATACGGCGACGATAGTGAATCGGAAACGACAGACACAGAAAGCAGTTATGATTCGGAAGACTATATACATTTTTTTACATATTATCCTGGTTTTAATTATAAGCTGATAGATGTAGGTAGTAATTAAAACATGACTACTACACAGTGGACTCTGGTTCAATTCCCGCTCGCAAATTAACAGAAATGTAGTTAGAAAAAAATAGTACCTATACATGTAAGAAAGATATACGAATAAGTATATTTTTCTTACGTCTACAAAAATTATTTCCTTGAAATTCTTAATAATGAAAGTTTATTTGTCAGAATATGGGTGAGTAGGTATACCTACGAAAGAATGTTAAATGCAAAATTAATATTAATTTTATTATACATACACTCTTTATAAAGAGTATAATAAAATTATAAAATACAAATAAACCCTTAACCCTAATATTAATTTTGCATTTAACATTCTTTTGCTAGCTGTCCTTTTGTGTGACAGATGACGTCACAACGCTGTTATTGTGACAAGGTTCCGTCGCAATATCATCGTGCGGGGCTAGTACATCAACGATTGCATCACTGCTTACCATCAGTCGGGATCACAGTCAAGCAATAGCAATATAACATTTAAAAAAAAGTAAGTTCAAGTAAGTAATACAAATCAAACATCTTTGTTTAACTTTAATTTGTTTGATATTTTAGAACATTTGGTTACATGGACAGATTTGTTAAGCCATCAGGTATCCAATAGAATAACAGTAAGGTTGGCATCGGCTGGCGGAAGAAGTTACGTTCGGAGGACGGGTCTGATTCAGACCCGGTACACATTGCAACACAACTGTTCAGACCGTCTGAACAGTGTTGTGTTGCAATGTTTATCGGGTACAATGCGACAAATGTTGTTGTGTCGGGAGTTTGGTTATGAAGGGTCTCCAGATCAATCTCCCTCTGGTGCAACATCGTTGGTCGTGTTCGCATCACCTCGCTCACACACGTCGGACAGCCTCCGTGGCGTAGCGGTAGCGAACGCGGCCGCTGCGCAAGGAGGCGCGGTTTCTGGTGTAGCGCTAGCGATCGCGGCCGCTGCGCAAGGAGGCGCGGTTTCGATCCCTGCGCAGTGCAAATATTTCTATAGATGAATATGAATATTTGCACTGGTCTGGTCGTGCTTCGGAAAGCACGTTAAGCTGTTGGTCCCGGTTGCCATAGGAATTACGAACATCTAATGGCAGTCGTTATGGGTTGTTGGAGCTCTCAAAAGTACAACAATTGGTCTAAATGCAATGCTTCGATATCAACTACGGGTTGTGGAGGTCAGACGGCAGTCACTCCATGGAAAATACGGAAGTTTAGCCAAAATCAGCAGTTAGACTTGTAAAGCGGACCACAGCTCCAAAGCTGAAAAAGCTTCTGATGCAACTGGGATTAATGCTGAGCCACTGCCGTCTTCCTTCCTATTCACTCAGTTTTTTTTATTTTATTAGTGAATAGGCTCCTAATAAACTAGCGCGCTTTACCGTCAAAACTTGCATCACTGCTTAACATCAGGCGGGATTGCAGTCAAGCACTAGTTTATAATTATAAATAAAAGGTTGCTTTCAAGAGATTTAGGGATAAATTCTGAGATTTTCTTTTTAATACCTATATAAAAGTTGTGAATTTTCAAATCTCATGATTTTTGCATAGATATTACGGGGTAATAAGTTGAAAATGGGTCACACTATGTCATTCTGGTATTAACATGTCAAATTACATGTTACCCTGTATATTTACACAACATAGCCAAGACAAGCAACTTAGACATTTCTGAACCTCTTGCAAAGTATAAAAAGTGTCTCAAAAAAGAACTAGTTGACAGTTTTTGATCTTAAATATGGTTTTGAAGTTGTTCAGGTACATATTTAGTTCGTTTTATATATGTTACCTAATATAAACTAGTGTTAACTTTATTATTATTATTTTAAACTTTTAATTTTGTTCCCTTTTGTCTCCTGTAAGTGAAGGACCTTCGTGATATATTTTCGTCCATTTTTATTTTTTCCATGTTTTGTGTATATTCTTTGTTGGAGATCCTAAATAAAATAAAACATTGACATTTTGTTACTCAAACAAAAGCATCTAAACGTAAATCTAAATACTTAGGCACGTATTACAGAATGTCGCTCAAAACTCAAACTCCACTTAAGTCTCGTTTCAAGCCATTTGACTGGTTGCAACTGGTTTTAAGTAATGCTTAAGCAGAGATCAATGCTTGAGTTTCTTTCTGGAATACGGACCTTAGTGTGTGTATACAGTTTAGTAAGTGACAATAACAAATTATGTTATTTAGGAATGGTTCATTTCTACATTTTATATTAATATTTTTTCGATTTTTTTTGGGTGTTTTATGAACACTTATAGAAAGACGAAGTGTTGTATAGAAACTTGAGGTGTCAGGGATTTCAGACCAGCTCCCCAAATACTGGCTTACCAAGTAGATGAGACCACCAAAGTGGTCAAAGTATCTACATCAGTGTTGAGATATTTTCTAAACGGACAGTGACAGGTTTTTAAAAACCCCTGCTACTACCTTCCTTCCTACCCACTACCTTCTGAATGTGACTTTGTCTATATGAAATTTATTGTTTTCAGCTTATTTTTATGGGACAAAACCCGCCACACATTTCCCACGCACTGCAACTCCTGAAAGCCAGAATCAACAGTGGAGACCGCCAGAAAAACGCTGAGCAATGAAGCTCGACGAGTCCAGCTCATACTTGACCAGTTTTTATTAGTACAGATATTATCAGGCAATGGAATCATTAGGTATTGTATGTTTTATTTTTATATTTATGATATCCGTGACAAATGGCCGAGTTCATTAATATCATTGCGTAGCGATTATACATACTAGCCCCGCACGATGATATTGCGATGGAACCTTGTCACAATAACAGCGTTGTGACGTCATCTGTCACACAAAAGGACAGCTAGCAAAAGAATGTTAAATGCAAAATTAATATTAGGGTTAAGGGTTTATTTGTATTTTATAATTTTATTACACTCTTTATAAAGAGTGTATGTATAATAAAATTAATATTAATTTTGCATTTAACATTCTTACTTAGGTATACTTACTCACCCATATTCTGACAAATAAACTTTCATTATTAAAAATTTCAAGGAAATAATTTTTGTAGACGTAAGAAAAATATACTTACCTATTCGTATATCTTTCTTACATGTATACTATGTTTTTCTAACTACATTTCTGTTAATTTGCGAGCGGGAATTGAACCAGAGTCCACTGTGTAGAAATCAGTCATGAGTCATGTTTTAATTACTACCTACATCTATCATCTTATAAATAAAACCAGGATAATATGTAAAAAAATGTATATAGTCTTCCGAATCATAACTGCTTTCTGTGTCTGTCGTTTCCGATTCACTGTCGTCGCCGTATTTATGACAAATAACTCGTCAATTATTCGATCTTTATTCCAATAGGTATTCCTCTTCAAGCCGTTTAACATGATTGACTTCCTTTCGCCAGTCATCTGGAGTTATTGACGCCAACGACTCCAACGTCAGAGCTTCAATGCGACTTTCCAACTGCTCCACATTCTTTTCTGACACCCTCATCTTTACCAGATTCCAGATGTACTCAATGGGGTTGAGGTCGCAGTTGTAAGGTGGCAATCTAACGACTTCATGGCCATTGCCAGCTAATAAATTGTCAATTTTATAATTTTTCGGCGGTCTGTGCCGTTTAATTAATAAATACAGTTCAGGTTTTGTACTGTCATTGGGAAAGTCTCAACAATCAACTGTTTTTTATTGTTCATACTTGGTGGCTTATTCTCATCCCTATTGTGATAAGGGGCGTTGTCCATCACAATTTTGGAGTTGCGTGGTATGTTGGGTACTATTTTGTCTGTAAGCCACTTGGTGAAATACTCAGCATTCATTTGATCATAGTAATCCCCCGTTTTGGTGTCTGCTTTAAACATTAAAAGGGCATTGTCAACAAAACCGCTTTAACTTCCCGCGTGAACTATTATCCATCGGCGGCCGGGGCTGTCGTTCCGTCTCACTCCATCGGTTGCTGTTTGCCAACATTTTTCTACCGTTTAGTGTGCATGTATCCACGTTTCGTCGAGATAAATAACGGGTCTTTTGTTATTACCAAGCGAGTCATTTTCTTTCATACGTCGTAAATATTTAGCCCTCCACGCTTGAATTTGGGGTCTTTGAATTAGGGCCAGTCTTTTTTGGTAGCATCGTTTAAATTGGTAGCCTAAATCACATTTAATTATTTTTCTTAATGTAGTTTCACTACCAGTATAATTAAGGTCTACTTTTGAAGCCGCCAAGATTTTGCGCATTGTGGGTATTTCTCTCCTCACCGTACACATTGAATCTATAATATTTCTTAAAGCTGTTAAGGAAAACCCGTCGAAATATTTCTTCTTTTGTCTTTTTCCTTTAGTAGGAGTTCTCATTTTGCTGCCACTGGCTGTTGCTGACTCATGCTCTCGTCTCAATTTCGTCACAGTATTTTTTGCAACGCGTGTGGCACATGCCACACACTCCGTGACTTTGATAGAATTTTGCAAAATATTTTTAATAACTGTAAGCAGTTGCTTCGGTATTAAAATGTCCGAAGCACTTTTTAAAGCACGGTTTATACTTTCAAGAACTAACTTACAATCCTCTTTCTCTTTAACAAAATAATTGTCCACTTTAATTATAATTTCACGAGCACGACTATTAATTAATTTTTTACTCATTTTAACGAGTAACAGTTAACAAAACTAAACAACAAAACTCAAGAACAACAATAAAACAGGATAACAAAAACAAAAAGCTAACAAAAATATTCGATGTGCGTAAGTGGGTAAGCGCGGACTGAACTTGCGAACGGTACCGACGGTGCGAGTTCGACTACGTCACCAAGATGGCCGCCAATCGCAATATCATCGTGCGGGGCTTATAAATCGAGTAGGCTGTTGAGATAAAAAAATGTTTGATGTCATTGATGAATTTGTAAACAAAGAAATTTATTATTCTTAGACGTAATTTTAAGACTTAATACGTAATTATAAGATCTTAATATTACTTGGTGGGTTTGCTATCTAGCAGATAACTTAAATTGGGAATAAAATCATAATAAATTAGATTGCCGAAAAAGTGGTAACTTTTCATCGTTTGAGAACACGATTTCTCTAACTTAATTTAAAACTAGGTAGAGCAAACGCACGAGAATGTAATATAATTTGATTAGATAAGACTAAGTTTACTTACGTTTCACAGCATTTATCTAAAACGGTATTTAAATAAAACACTTGTTCACGCACGTTTTCGTATTTATTCTTTGGTACACAGCACATATATTTAATATAAAACACTTGAATCACTTCTCAACATCGTCGCAAGTTGTATACTACAACTCGCTGATTGATTAGTAATACTGAAAACGTAATAAATAAATAAACAAACTTTACGTGCAATACTCGTAAAGTGTTTCCTCAAATAACACAGACACAGAGCAAGTAATCACTATGTCAAAATGTCAAATAACACCGAATGGTCCGATCACTGTCAACAATGCCAATAATGTCAAAGTCAAAATTGATTATAATGACAGTTGTATGGTTGCGCGGGGTTACCAACGTTACGTATTTTTTCTACTTTTAACGTTCGAAAAGTTTTCAAGCTGCACCCCGCGGTTTCACCCGCATAAATAGTATTGACACCTAACCTAACCTAACGAATGTATATACGAAATTTCATGAGAATCGGTCAAGCCGTTTCGGAGGAGTATGGGAACGAAATAATATACGGGGTGTATCCATTTTACCCGCTAATGTACCCCACGTTATTCGTGCTGGGCATGGTAGGATATAATGAGATAAGGGTGAGGCGGGACTTCGCTATGGTAACGTATTTGGTCAAGTTACTGCGGGGCCTGGAAGATAACCCTGGGGTTTTAGGTCGCATAGGCATATTTGTTCCGGACAAATATATTTGGAGGCGGCGACGCCCACCACTACTAGCCACGCCAACAGCCAGGACCAACTTACTTGCCAGGACGCCTTTTGTCAGAGCGATGGTCACCATAAACCTTCTCCATACGAGGCTTGATATATGGACATGTCACTTTAGTGAGTTCGCAAGAGTTCTTTTAATGAAACTGTGCTATCCAGCATCCTAGTGGCGTTTCGCTCTGATGCGGTCAGTTGAAATCATTTTGAAGACAATTGCTAATCTATTCCGCCAAATGTTCGGAAATGTGTTTGCTCAAAAAACTTTGTATCTAATGGTGTTGTTTCAAATTTTAATATTATTTTTTAGTTTTTTATTTTGTTGTTAAATTATATTAGATTTGTTTTAATTAAATTTTATTTATTATATGTGTAAGTTTCCAAAATGTATGTCGTGAAAGGTATCCTTTCTGCCGCATTAGGTTAAGCAACCTGTAATGGTAGTTAGTGTATGATTAAATAAATAAATAGAGTGCATAGCAGGAGGCCTTCACCACCTTCTGCGAAACAGTAATACTGACAAATGAGGAAGCGGCAATCTCAGCACCCTCATGCCTCTAGCCGCCGCAGGAGCCGTCCCAGTTGGGAGATATCATCGAACTTCCAGCCACCGCAGGCGCGGGCTTGCCCGTGACGGGGTCCACGAAAACCAATGCTTACCAGGGCTGCGATTTGGTTGAAAGAGAAACCGTGGCCTTGGCACACAGGCAAGTGAAGGAACACAGCTGGGTTTTAGTTACTAAATCCGCAAAGAGGCGATCTGGCAGAAAACAAAATTGTCGTCATAGCTCGCAGAATAAGCAAACTGAAGTGGCAATGGGCCGGCCATATTAGCCGTAGAACCGATGAACGTTGGAGCAGACGAGTTCTTGAGTGGGGATCGCGAATTGGTAAACGTAAGATGGGACGCCCTCAAGCTAGATGGAGCGACGATCTTCGCTGGATTTCTGATAGTAGCTGGATGTGAGACAGAGATGCCTAAGATCCAATATTTAGAGATATATATATATATATATAGTGTATGTGATTTGGAGTGTGACTAAAGCTACATTACTGTCGCGTTGTGTCGTGACTTAGGGTTAACCCATCAAAAGAATATATTCAGCACTACGTCAAATACGGCTAAAACTGCGTCACGGCACAACACACAATAATATTAATCTGCCAATAGTATTAATAAAACATAAGTTTGCCTACATATTTCTTTATTATTGAATAAATTACAAAAATGCTATTCATGTAAATTCCATTCAGGCAGTACATCTGCATAAAGATATTCTTCAAATTAAGAGGTATGCTAAAATAATCCTAAACCGAAAAAGTCCAAACTGCATAACTTACTGAAAAAGCATACTTTGGAATGGTCCACAAGCCTACAATTTGAGACAAGCATAACTCAGTAACATCACAGTGTAAAGAAGCGATGACTTTTAGATGCCTAACTTCATTTAACATTTGGTAGGCGAAAATCCTTAACTCGATCTCCAAAGTATCCGAGATGGCGAGACTCTGACTCGTACCTGAATCGATTAAAAAAACTAATAGGGTAGTGTATCTCGTTATTATTAGACATAATGTTATTATACTATTAGCAAACTTTCCGATTAATATACAAAAAAATCTGTGGAGAAATGTTGCCAGCAACAAAACAACTTCTACTAGGTAGGGAGTTTTTCTAATCGATTCGAATACTAATTGATAATAACCATAATCTCTAGACGGGGTATTTGTAAACTAATGTATAGCAATAAGGCCAGATTCTAGAAGCTTCTGAATTTTGGCAGCGATGTCTGGGTTCTTGAGGTGATCCTGTAGAGCATGGGGATCTTGTTGCATCTGCTCGAGGATGCAGCGCATCGCAGGGTCGCGAAGGATCTGTTGCACTTCGGGGTCGGCCATCGCGCGTTTGCGGACCTGCGTTTAAACAAAGTATTTGAATAGAATCTCAAAAACATATATAAGGGTTGTGTAGGCTCCCTCGACCACATGTGGGAGTGGCGGGAGAAGGCAATGCGCCGGGGCATAACTCCGCTACACAACAGCTACTACGCAACTAACAGAGCTCTGAGAACCCAGTGCTGGGCACGCCACAATAGCGGCAGAAAGTCCCCTCTTTGAGGAGTGGCTAGAGAGGCGCCACGGCGCCCTCGCCTTCCGCCTGACGCAGACACCTGTCCTTACTGGATACGTCTGTTTTGGCAGATTCCTGTTTCGTATAAGGCGGGAGGAAACACCAGTGTCACCACTTTGGGGATCGCCGTGAGGATACGGTGTAGCATACGGTGGAGGTCTGCCCGGCATGGGTAGAGCCCTGGTCTAGGGCCAGGTCCGGTGCGAGAGTGCATGGCAGGCCGCCACCTCCTTCTGTGAAGCAGTGATACTGGCAAAGGAGGAGTATGGACCAGGCCTGGTTCGACGGCGCGTTGTGTTTCACACACGCCCCAAAGAGATGTCAGCACATCGTGACGGAGTCCACGATCACCGATGCTTCCTGGGTCAGGATTGCGGGTTGCATAAATAAGAGGACCGTGGCGCTAGCGCACAGGCAAATGAAGAAACACGGGTGGGTTTCAGCCAGTAAGTTTGACACGCCCTTCAGCTCCGCCCAGAGCGGGACAGGTAATTTGATGATTTCCCATCAAGAACAAAAAAAAGGTTGTATAGGTTGTATAGGTTGTATAGGCTGTTTATGCATATTATATTGCATGTTTGTGATGTCTCACAGCATTTTATAGCCAAAACACATCAAAATGAACGGCAGTCTATTGCTGACTTTCCTCTCCTTATACAATAAAAGGTACTCACCTCCTCAGGGTTGGAGTTAAGCTGCGTGGAGCATGCGCGGTATCCCTCTAGCGCCTCGGCATTGCTTGGGTCCAATTCCAGAGCCTTCTGGTAAGCGGTGAGAGCCTTCGAGTGTTGTTGCATACCCTGGAACGACAGACAGCTTTAGTTATTGTTGAATGGTTTCTAGGAACAGAGGCTGAGCAATTCATTTTGCTGGGCATGTCAGTTTGACATCCCATTTAGTGTATCTTGTTAAATATCGGCACTGTGAGGGAAATACACACCATACCTTACTGCAACCGGAATAAAGTTAAATTTTTACTAGCCAAACAATGCAGATAATAAATATAATTTGCATTAGGAGTTCTAATCTTACAAAAACGCTTCCATTGTTCTGCTAATTATGCAGTGGACACAATAGGTATATCAGTACAGTTACCTACTGTTGTGAAGAGTCAATAACCTACAAGTCACATGGCTGATATAATCTATACTAATATATAAAGCTGGAGAGTTTGTTTGTTTGTGCGCGCTAATCTCAGGAACTACTGGTCCGATTTGAAAAATTATTTTTGCGTTGGATAGCCTATTAATCCAGGAAGGCTTTAGGCTATATAACATCACGCTGCGACCAATAGGAGCGGAGCATAATTAATTCCACGCGAACGAAGTCGCTGGCAGCTGCTAGTTGTTAATATTTATTTGATAACAAATGTGTGCCAAATATGAAGAGCTTCAACAGAGTAGGGAGTCATTATGAAATGCCATTAAAGTAACTTTTGATGAAAAAAAAAACGAGCCATTTTTCAGACGGCCTCAAATAGAGCAGAGAAAGGCTGGAGAACAGACGAAAAGTATCCAGCCTGTCGGTGTTCTATAGGATGTATTTTGGGGAGTGTGTGAGGGAATTGCATAATTTAAGTCCCCCATCTCCATTCCATCTTCGGACGACCCGTCGTACGGCGAGTTTCCACCCTTACGTTGTTGACACCACAACGATCCGAATGAAACGTTTCATGTTTTATACCGCGTATATCGAGGGACAATTGGCCAGCGGCGGTGTTTCCGTCGGACTACCATTTGAGTGTCTTTAAGTGAATAGGCTCTTAATAAACTAGCGCGGTTTACCGACAACAATGATAATCAACGATTGCATCACTGCTTGCCATCAAGCAGAATTGCGGTAAAGCACTAGTTTATAATTTATATTAAAAAAAGAAATAGATTACTTCTGGTTTAGTATTAGGTTTTTGAAATTCACTTTAGTTACACTATTTAGCAAAAACCCCGTTTAAACCCTACGCCGCTCACCAAAATCATGAGGCCTCTATGACATCGTCGTTTTGCAGACGTACACGTGTCGCCAGCGTGACTGCGTTTACGCAGCGTGTTCGCCTTGAGCATGTCACACTCACGCCGAACGGGGTTTGTTAACTAGAACGGAAACACTGGATGAGATGGAGATGTGCGTCTTTAAATCGCTATATGATCGCCCGTGATTGTGAAGTTTATACGATGAAATGATTTCTTGGTAAAAGTATTTAGGAGGTTTTGATAACTCGAGTTTTCTGTTTGCCTATACAATTTATAAAGACAACCCCGTCCGCAAGGAAAATAAACGTTAGATAAACACATAATCAAATAAAATAAGAAATTTTACATAACCATCATAGTAATAATAATAATGAATTTTGAAATCTTTTTTTTCGAGGAATTAATTCTAACTTCCCCAAAATTTGGTATTTTTTTTAAAAGTGTCCACATCCTTTTTGACGGTATTATTATGAGCCAATAGCGATGCGACCGCATGCCACGTGCCCTGCCTCCCTTCGCCCGCGCATGTATTGCCTAGCACACATGTATTAAGGATACCTCTTTTTGAGAAATAATATTTTTTTAGGGTGATTTTTTTAAAGTTTAGCCCGGCTTTGTAGGGATTAGTAGAATCAGTTGTCGATACCTAAAAATACCTTCACAGATTGGACAGGGTTCTCTTTAAATAATATATAGAACCATAGTTTTTTGCATGTTATGGTACGACAAACGATAGCTCGCTCTATGGTTTCATCGCGACCTTTCTTCTCTACGACAAGCGCTACTTTTGAGTCCTGTAAGCCTCAACAAAGAAGTATTCTGTGTGATGTGTGTACTTTACTTTATACATCTTTTCAACATGAGCAGAAGAGAAATATACACATTATCGACACGATTAAAAAGATGGCGACTAAAAATACTTCAATTTACGTCTGGCGCTGAATAGTTTTAGTAACAGTGGGCTGACCGTGTGTCGAAGAACCAATTGGAGTTATGGATTGGCGACCACGCATGGGCAAGTGTAGTGTTGGACGACCACCAACTAGATCGACGGACAACCTCAAAAAGGTAACTGGTACAGATTAGAAGCAGAAGCCGGAGGACAGGGTCAGCCTAGCGCAGCCTGAAAGGTGCCATGTCCAGCAGAGGAGGGTGATAGGCTGAGTTGCTAGATTAATTTGACCACACGGTTGGTGCAGTGGTGGAGTGGTTGGGTTAGATCCCCGCACAGAACAAATATTTTTATGGCCAGACCCGGAACAACTACCTTGTGTATGTGAGAGTAAATGTTTGTAAACACACTCACATACAGGAGTATTTTCAACTGTGGGGCAACGTTTTATATAAAAAAAAAAAAAACAAATTTATTCACTGAAGAATACAAACCCAATAGTATATTTTAAATATGTTTAGCATTAAACATGTTTAGCTATTTTAGATTTTTGGTGCAAGAGGTCTTAAAGTATAATTTTAGTTCCTACCTGAAGAATCTTCCCCTTCCTGATCCATCCCTTGATGAACTTGGGGTCAAGTTTGCAGCATTGGTCACAATCTTTAAGTCCAAGGTCGAAGGCAGCTAGCTTGGTGTAGCAGGCAGCGCGATTGGAGTACAGCTTGGGGTCGTCAGGGTTGCGATGAATTGCTTCAGTGTAATGTTTCATTGCTGTGCTGTAGTCGCCTATACAATGTAAAATAAAACAGAAAGTGTAAGTGTTTTGGTAATGAATTCTATTTCCACACCCCATTTCCCGTGTTCACAAACTAAATTTAATTTAAGTTAAGTGCACATTTTTCCTTATATTTCATTAAGAAAAGGACAGAAGATAAAATGTCAGTTTAGACCTATCAAATTAGTACGCTCCTGACGAAAACCTGGCTGGGTTAAAGACTTCCTGACTGAACGGTCCCTCCGAGTTGTTGTCGACGGATGCTCATCGGAGCCCATGTTGACCAATGCCGGTGTTCCTCAGGGGTCTGTTCTCTCTGCAACTCTGTTCCTGCTGCATATTAATGATCTGCTGATGCCCGGTATCTATGGGTATGCAGATGACAGCACAGTTGTGGAGAGATATCTGCCGGAAGCTCGGGCTAGTAAGGAAGCAATCTGGTCCGAAAGAGAGGCTATGGTAGAGCGTACGAGTGCTGCACTACAGGCAGTCTCCGAATGGGGCAAAGCCAATCTTGTAGCATTCAATGCCGCCAAAACACAGGCGTGTCTTTTCACCGCCAAAAGGAGCCCGTTCACCTTGGCTCCTACTTTTCAGAATGTATCCTTGGAGTGCACCAACCGCCTTCAGCTTTTGGGAGTAGAGATTTCCTCGAACCTTAACTTTGGGCGGTTCATTGAGTCCAAGGCCAGGGTGGCTGCTAGAAAACTTGGCGTTATCGCAAAGGTCCGGCGGTACTTCACACCGGGGCAGCTTCTAATGTTGTACAAAGCACAGGTCCGCTCGTGTGTGGAGTACTGCAGCCACATTTGGGCTGGTGCTGCGAAATGTCACCTGGATACTTTGGATTCAGTGGAGAGGCGTGCGAAGAGGCTGATTGGCGACCCAGACTTAACTCGAAACGGTCTCCAAAGCCTGGAGCACAGGCGTAGAGTAGCCAGCCTTTCGGTCTTCTATAGGTTGCATTCTGGTGAGTGTGCAAGGGAATTGCATGATTTAATTCCCCCATCACCGTTCCACCATCGGACGACCCGTCGTACGGCGAGTTTCCACCCTTACGTTGTTGATACCACTGCGACCCGGACGAAGCGTTTCGCTTCCTCTTTTATACCGCGTACATCGAGGGACTAGAACAATTTGCCAGCGACGGTGTTTCCGTCACATTACAATTTGAGTGTCTTCAAGGCTAGAGTGAATAGGCTCTTACTAAACTAGCGCGCTTTACCATCAATGATCGCATCACTGCTTACCATCAGGCGGGATTGGGGTCAAGCGCTTGTTTATAACTTATATAAAAAAATAAAAAATAAAAAAAAAACTGGCGTATTTTTAGTCGCCATGTTTATAATCGCGTCTAAACTGTCTATGGAGTATCTTAATTTGACACGATTAAACTAAAATGTTATCTTCTAACCTTAGTTAGTTTAGTTTTTGAACAACAGAATCGGCGCTAGTGATTTGATAAGTTATTTATTTAAAAACCCGTAGTTCCTGTTTTCATCAAATTAAAATACATAGTCAAATGAAAAACTGATCTTGTAATATTGTACCAGCATGATAAACCAAGCTTGCCGCGAAAACGGAAAGTCTGTCATCCAATCTTAACAAGAGGTATCATATTACAGTAACTGGGCTGTGAAGGTCAGATAGGCAGCCACTCCATGTAAAATACTGGTATTTAGATACATCTGCTAAGACTGGAAGCTGACCCAAACATAGTTGAGGAAAAACTGGACAGGCAGATTGATTTGTTTAATTTTTAGAACCGCAATAATATTTACTCACCTTTTTTAAAGTATTCATTGCCAAGCTCCTTCTCCTGCTCAGCTTTCACAGGGTCTATGTAAGCCTTTTTCTCCTCTTCAACTATCCGTCTCTCTACTTCACTGAGCAGCGTCTTGATCTCCGGAGTACGGTGCTCGGACATTGATTTCTCGTAATATGTTTTTGCTAACTTCCATTGTTCCATCTTTTTGTATGCATTACCTGGATAAGAGGGAAATGTTATCAGAGATCAAAATTAGAGTTCTTGATAGTACAAGTTTATACATAGTATCGTAATCATAGTATAAAACAAAGTAGCTTTCTCTTTCCCTATGTTCCTATGTATGATTAAATCTTTAAAATTACGCAACGGATTTTGAAGCGGTTTTTTTAATAGATAGAGTGATTAAAGAGGAAGGTGCATATGTATAATAACATCCATTCTATAATGGAGAACACACTGGCACTGACAGCCTCCGTGGCGTAGCGGTAGCGAACGCGGCCGTTGCGCAACGAGGCGCGGGTTCAATCCCCGCACAGTGCAAATATTTGTATGCATGAATATGAATATTTGCACTGGTCTGGTCGTGCCTCGGAAAGCACGTTAAGCCGTTGGTCCCGGTTGCCACACGAACATCTAGTGGCAGTCGTTACGGGTTGTTGGAGCCCTCAAAAGTCTAACAATTGGTCTAACTGCATTGCTTCGATATCGCCTTCGGGTTGTGGAGGTCAGACAGGAGTCGCTTCATGGAAAATGTCGAAGTTTAGCCAAAAATCAGCAGTTAGACTGGTAAAGGGGACCCCAGACTCCAAAACTGAAAAGCTACGCACGCGACTGGGATTAACGCTGAGATGATGATGATGATTCTATAGTGGAGAAATACTATTACTTTTGTGGTTTCTATGAGATGTCGTAAATAATTACATTTTTCCGCTTTTGCAGTGAAAAGCAGGCTGAACCCTACATCAAAATCATGTACTAAACATTGTACACGTTGAAAAGATCTACAGAAAAGTCCGCGATGGTATATGTCTATCTATCTCTTATGGATATCCCACAATAAAATTTTATTCGTTAACATTTTACGACAAATATCGGCTACTACGACAAATTCGAAGCGATTTTAAATAATACAACATTATCTTTATTAATTTAATACTTTATTTACATTATTGATTTAATATAGATCTATATCGCCCCCCTTTACAGAATATGATTTAAATGAATATTTTAAAGAGATTACAGACTTAAAAATTGCGGGTTGTCGTGTTTGCGGCAGTACACGGCGCGGCGTTCGCGGCGGTGTAAATACAACATTCACAGTTTTTCTGTAGTGTTTTTAGTATCAGCATTGGACCCGTGCGAAGTCGGGGCGGGTCGCTAGTTGGATATAAATTAACACATTCAGTGTGAGAGTTTCCGTTTATTCTCCGTGCAAGTTGGCGGCACCTAATGTGTTAAGTATTGATCTAAAAACGCATTCAATCTCTGACCTGTATCACCAACTTAATATCTCTATTCTGTAGGTGTATTTATAACATATATATATGCGTTACATTTTACAGTGAGTGCAAACAGATAATAGAAACTGTTTTGATTCGTGATCTTATAGGTCATTGAACTTGAGTTACATAGGATATCTAAGGGCCACCACCTAATGACTGTGGGTTAAGCGATTCGTGGCTAGTGACGCGTCCGGCGCGTCATGTAAAAAGGTTCAGTGTGGCTGATGACACGCCAGTCGCGGCATATAAGGATTGTTAAAAAACATGTTAAAACTAATTTATTATACTGTAACTACAATGCCCTGACTGGGCGTCATCGTTTAATAGGGCCGATGACGCTTATAGCGCGTCAATAAACAAACTGCTTGGCATGTGGTAAGAATGTGTGAAAATGAAGGTGGCACCGAATTGGTTAAGTTACCGTAAGCAGTAACATCGCCACCAGGTTTTGGAATGCTGTCATCAACGAATTTAAATTCTAAATCCTATAATATGGATAGGGTATGCCGTATGTACATGATTTTGACTTGTAAATGTGATATTTATTTTATGTTGTTCTGCTCAGTAATATCTAATTTAAGTTCCAAGTCCCATGTATAGAATTTTTTATAGATTACATACTTCTGTTGCCAAAGTTGCAGTTGCAGACACTTACAAGGTTTGTATAAACGTGAAAATCCAGACCCCAAAGTGCATAATTTAAGAACTAAGACCTAATAAGCGTGTTTTACGTTTATATTTTTATCTTTTTAGCCCTACGATTTTTTCTAAATCTGTTTTGTACACAAATATGCACAAATTCAAAACAATGTATGTAAAAATCTACTGCTCTCTATGTAAGCGCTTTATATGAAAACTAGCTAATGGCCAAACGTTCGCGCAGCGGAAACTTGAATTTCTCCGAAGTCTATGCATGCACAAATTTTATTCATACATACACAATTACACACTAATTTTTGGACACATCTCTTTTGTCTAAAGTCAATGGATTAAAAAAGTTCCGCCAGGACAACGTTCGCCCAGCGGAATCAGTTTTTGGTGAATTTCTCCACAATGGCTGCGTGCACAATTTTTTTTTTACCATACACAATTACACGACGTCATACACTAAATATCTGCATAATTAAAATCTTTAAATTCAACAACATTCCGCTGCGCGAACGCACACGTTGCCAAATACTAAAAACAGAATAAAATATACATGAATGTATAATTACAGTTATTCTTTAATGGTACTAAAACATTCAACCAACTCGCACTTGGTTTTAACACTAAGATAGCTCAACGCTAAGAAAGGAATCACAGATATACAACGTTATTTTTTCTACATACGAAACCTGAATATAGTTTGTTCAGAATAAGAAACTGAATCGATCCCAATCATTTTTACGCCATGTTATCATCTCAGCGTCAATCCCCGTCGCATCCGCAGTTTTTTCAGCTTTGGAGTCTGAGGTCCGATTTACCACTCTAACTGCTGATTTTGGCTAAACTTCGATATTTTCTGTGAAGCGACTGCCGACTTTTTAGGGCTCCAACCACCCGTAACGACTGCCATTAGACGTTCGTATGGCAACCGGGACCAACGGCTTAACGTGCTTTCCGGGGCACGACCAGACCAGTGCAAATATTCATATTCATGCTTACAAATATTTGCACTGCGCGGGGATCGAACCCGGGCCTCCTTGCGCAACGGTCGCGTTCGCTACCGCTACGCTACGGAGGCTGTCACATTTTACACCATGTTATATTTTTTCCAAATACATTTAGAAAAAGTTGCAGTGTGGTTACCGAGCTCCACGTAGCTTACGGTAGATCACGCCCGTGCAACAGCTGACGCCAGAGGTCAACGCTCCACCCGTCTGAACGGAGCGTTGACCATATTTTTGTTGGGACAACCAAGTAGGATAACAAGCTCGTAACTTTGTGGATTTCATGATATCTTTTTGAAATTTCGTACATAGATTCTTTACTTAAAAATATTGGACACGTTTCGGGTTTTGCATAAACAAAAACTAATGTTGTAGCTCGTTATATTCTGACAATCACTAATGAAAATCAAAGTATGCATATTAGTGACCCCATCCAGAACATATATAAACGTGTTATCTGTCCAACCAAAGCTGTTATCAATACGCTGATAAACATAACACTGTGGGAACAACTCAGACTTCTGCTTCTATAATAAAATTATAGGTAGTGAGAAAATTGTTTAAAAATAAAAGTCAATCAAATTGGTCATAGAGAAAAATAAGAATAGACAGTCAACTAACTGACGAAACTAGTATTTATGTTCAGTGTGGTTACCATGAGTTTTCTTCGACATATACTAATGGACATGCCTTAAGAGATGAGAATTGCGGCACACCGAAAAAAAAGAGAGGAAACGAAAGTTTCGTCTATCTTCACCTCTCTCAAAATCCAAAATCATCAATCATCTATGAGGAATGAGATAGTGCTAGACCGAAAGCATAGCCCATCTCTCTTACTCTTCAAACCAAATACATACTGCAGATTATATGCGTATGGCATGTCCATTAGTACATATGTCTATGGTTTTCATTACGAGACTCCATCATACGCATCGAGAGCGTTTGGCGCTTTCATTGGTTGAGAGTTCTTACAACCTTGAAGGGGACCAATCGATGAGACAAACGCGGTCGATTATCGTCATCGATGATAGAGTCTTCGTAATGAAAACTCATCGTAGGCACACTGTGCTTTCTTGCCATAAACTAAAATTTATTTATGTTTAATGTACAAGGTAATTGGCGTCATTGTGTAATTAAACTTATTAAATAACGAATGTGTGAAGGTTTCCTCAAGATGTTTTCCTTCACCTTGTAACCAGTCATTGGTGTCCAAGACATACTTAGAAAGTGCATATAACTTAGAAAAGTTACATTGTACTTGCCTGACCTTTTGACTGACCAGCTTTGTGTGGTTAAATGTACTAATTAACTAATGTGCCATGTTTTAGCAAATAAATATATTACATTCTATCCCACTAATATTACAAATGTGAAAGTTTATGAGGATGTATGGATGTTTCTAACTACATGCATTCAATAGTTACATGATGCTTAACCAATGAATAATGTTATTCAAAAAATTACTCAATACTATCTGATATTTGGAACAGGTGTGTCCATAAGACTATTAGATGTGGAGGAGTAATCAGAAATAAACCTTTTGCACAATACATTGGCGAAAGCCATTGCCTCCTCCTTTATACTGCATACATTGAGGGACTGGAACAATTTGCCAGCGGCAGTGTTTCCGTCGGACTACAATTTGAGTGTCTTCAAGGCTAGAGTGAATAGGCTCTTAATAAACTAGTGCGCTTTACCATCAACGATTGCGTCACTGCTTAGCATCAGGCAGGATTGCAGTCAAGCACTAGTTTATAATACATAAAAAAAATACATCTAGTCCAACTATATAAGAAACAAGTTGTTGGAAATGTCCTTGTAAGATCATAAAACTAAAAAATAAAATAAAAAATCAACTCACCAATCCTAGTGAAGGCCTTAGCTATTAATTTGAAATCAGCTCTATTTTCTCTTCCAATTTCAATAGCTTTCTCGCATTCCTTAATACATTTCTCATATTCTTTCTGTTCAAAGTAAACGGCTGCCATGTTTGTGTAAAAGGTTATATCCGTAGGATCATGTTCCATGGCTTTCTGGTAATGTTTCAGGGCATTATCAAAATCTTTCTTTTTATAGTATTCATTTCCTTGATCTTTCTCTTGTAATGCAAGTCTTCGGTTCTCAGGAAGGTTGTCATATTTTGGTTTTTCTGGTTCTTCTTTCTTCGGTGGTTCTGCAGTTTTCTTTTCAGGTGCTGGTGGATCTACGTCCATGGGTGTTTGAATGTCTAGGCCGAACATAATGCTGATTAACTGCAGGACTCGTTTATCTTCCATTTTAGTACCAAGGTTCTGGATGTCAAAGGGATTCCGAGCTACTTTCTGTGGAATTTTTATAACTTTATTCAATTTTAATACTGTTATGACCTATTTCATTTATTACTAACAAAAATGTATGAAATAATAATAATATTCTTACAGACATTGAAACATGTCTTCATTCAATGTGTAATAATAAACATTACTATTTTCAATTTTGAGATTTAGCAATAGAATTATCAAAATATTTTTGGTACCAACTCAACACAATTTTATGATAAATAAAAAGATAAAGGTAATTCAAAGTGAACATAATTATTCAAATAGCAGGGAAAATGAAATAATTAAAATCAATAAGCATGGCCAAAAGCCTAGGTTTCCTTTCATATGCAATACAGCCAAAGCAAAGTAAAAACAATTTGATAATTTGTTGCACAATTGTTCTTTTTACAGGGGTGTTGAACTATAAATATTTAGTTTCAACCCCTGTATCATATAATAATACTTCAACCAAAGTAGGTATGTTGTCATGGAAATAATGTTTTAAATTGTAACACTTGAATAGGTATTCAAAAACATGCGACACATAATGAAGTGCTAATTTATACAACACAAAAGAAAACCAAATACATATATTGTGTACAATGTATCTTGATAAAAGGTGAAGAATTTTAATAGAAACAATTAAAACTGATGAGAAGTGAATTGTTGAATTAATTACAACCCTAACTCAATATTTCAGAACAATTAGTATTTTAAGAGTGCTGCATGATTATTAAAGCCTTCAATAGTAAAGTTTCATACTCACTTCAACCAACTTGACATATTCCGGATCATTCAGATATTCCTTTGTCTGTGGGTTTGCTCTAAGCTTCTCAAATATCTGTTCTGTTTTCAATTTCAATTCCGCAGCTTGCTTCTTGACTTCGACCAAACCAGCAGCTAGCTGTTCATTACCAGGCTCCAGCTCCAGACCCTTTTCATAAGTTTCAATAGCCTCTTCATAACGACCTAAAAATGCTAAGGCTGACCCTTTGCGAGAGTACCCTTTGCTCCACGTAGGGTTCAAAGCGACGGTCTTTTCAGCATCCTCTAAAGCTGCGGCGTAGTTTTCATCTTTAGCATAAGCTGCCGACCGGTTGCTATACAGAACGTGGTTCTTTGGGTCCAAGGCAATAGCCTCCGTGTAGCATTTGATGGCCTCGTCGAAATTCCCGGATGATAACGCCGCGTTACCCTGCTCCTTCAACTGATTCACCTAGAAACCATACACATGTTGGGATAATGCTACTTCATTCAAAATTATATTCATATAGCGTCGGTATAACCTCTTACCTGAGTCATGATTGTTTTCTGCTAACAACTGATAAAATAGAAGGTGTACTTGCAATAAAATATTCACTTCTATAAATACTTTAGTTCCTCGCTAAACAATTCTTACTATTTCACTAAACTAACTTGTTCATCGAGCTCAAACAAGCAACACGCAAGTCAAGTCTAGAAATGACACTTCAAATTCGAGAAAATTCTCGTTAGAATGCGATAAAGGTCAGCGTTCCATAATTTTATTTTAATGTTTACCATAATGAAGTTGACAGCATTGCATGGAGCTTTGTTGTACTTTTCAAGTTTTCATAAAGCTATCTCTTTCATTTAATTGTTGCTTCAAATTATTCATTGTAGGAACTGGAACAAGGAATTGGTTCGCTAACATTTCCCTCATTATATATTTTTGGTTACGAGTCTTTTGAGACCGTGTCAGCTGATTTTCAAAACTTCTTCAGGGTTCATTAACTTCCCGGTTTCACGAAATAACATCACGGATCACCATAACATAACACAGGCTGCCACCTAGAGCTACCACATTGACGCATCCCTAATTTTATTCAGTAAAAATATTTTAATTAAAATTATTTTTCATTGGCGTGTCTTTTTGAAGCTGTTTAAAATATGCTGTCCGCAGATCCACTGGATATTGATTACTATTCCAATCTTATTAATGAAAATAAATGCTTTTTTTTTAAATATTGGCAAAAAATAAATACTTTGATAATTGTCGAAGAAGAAGTCCAATCATTTTCACAATAAACCTCAATGCAATAGACTAGAGGTGGTTAATATAGCGCATAGCGCCATTCTATAGCACGCTATTTTTTCATAGCGCATAGCGCACGCTATGTAGGTGGACGTTAAGACGCTATAACGCTATTTACGCTATGAATGAAATTGATCTAACGACTCGCACAGCGCGCGCCTGCTCTCCGCGGGCGCTGCGCGCTATCTGCGCTATGCGCTATGAAAAAATAGCGTGCTATAGAATGGCGCTATGCGCTATACGGGCAGTCAGTAATCGCGTGAGCGCTGTGGACTATAAATGTATGTTTGTTGTCGGAGCACGCTATTTTCATCGCGCGCGATCTTAATTGTTAGTGTAAATATTAGTATAAAGTACTGTTGAAAAACGAACTAGTGACGATTATTTAGTGTCTGCAAAGGTATTATTAGTGTGTGTAAATATTAATATATAATTCTGTTGCAAAACGAACTACTGGATATTATTTAGTGTGTACTCTATGTAAAAATGTCTAATCGCAAAGGTGGTGGTTTGCCAATCTGGAACTTTTTTGAAAAATCTGCAGACGGCAGCAAGACTGCTATTTGTAATAAATTATTGTCACTGACAGTTGTCCTTTAAATTTATTTTTTCGAAATCAGGATATATTATCAGTAATCGAGGAACACGGTTGTCTACTACAAAAGTAGTTCAACTAATGTTTTTAAATGTAAATAAAATATAAATTAAAGAAGAACCACTGTATATATCTGTGTATAATGTAAATAGTTGTTTTTTTTGTATATATACAATCAATGAACTTTTAAATGTTAAAGTTTATGTATATATACTTTTTGTAGTGCAATGTGTGTCACCATAGAAACAAAGCTGTTATCTTGTCTTGTCAGAAAATATAAAATATATTGAACATGAGATCGCGTTTTCTTCTATCTGATATTGTTTAAATCGAGATTAATCATCTCATAATAGGTTATGGGCCCCTTTGCTTCCACTTAAATATTTGTTGGAAACTAAGCATGGAGCTAAGTAAAATACAAATACGTAAGCTTGATGGAAATAACTGGATACAATGGAAGTACCGCATGTCTGCTCTGTTACGGGGCATGGACGGACTTTTGGACATTGTTCAGGGAAATACTCATAAACCGAAGAAGCCTGTAGCTGAGGGCGGTGATGCTGATTCTACGTCCGCAGTGGCTTTGATGAACTATAACAAAGAGTTGTCGGAGTATGTTAAGCTGGAAAGTATTGCGTTACTACTAATTACAAACAATATATCAGATGAAATTTTAGACAAGGTGATTCGATTCTCTCGCCCTAAGGACGTATGGGATGAACTGCATAGACTCTATGACGGTGTCAATGAAGACAAGTTATACGAAGTATGCATGGAGTTCTTCAAATTTCAAAAGGATACTGCTGATGACATGTCAACTCATGTATCAAGGTTGAAAAATATGTGGCATAAACTGAATCAGGAATTATTAAAAACTGAAGAAGGTAAGCAATTACCAGAAATACTTTTAATCTGCAAGATTTTAGATACACTGCCAGAAAGTTATTTTTCATTTAAATCGAGTTGGATGTTGATGTCCAAGAAAGACAGAACTGTAGAGAATATTACCAGCCAACTTTGTGCGCATGAAAAAGCTCTAATAGGAAGCACGGAAGGCACGTCTAGCGAAGCGCTTCTCATGAAAACAAGGAAGAAAGGTGTTGAGAAAAAGAAGGAAGAGACATCAGGAAATAAAAAAGTTACCAAGTTCAGATGTCATATCTGTAAAGAGGTTGGTCACTTTAGGAAAGATTGTCCAAATAAAACTATTAAGGAAGATAGAAGGAATAGAATTGATGGCACCAATATGATGGTACTACTAAATCTGTCTGAAAATAATATCCAAGATCGTGAAGCATGGTTTGTTGATAACGGAGCAACTCACCACGTTACGATGAGAAGAGATTTATTTGAAAGTTTTGAGCCCTTCAGTATACCTCACACTGTTACTACGGCTGATGGAAACGTAATAGAAGCCATAGGAAAAGGAAAAATTAGAATAAAATCTAATGTTGGAAAAGAATTTTACCTTAGTGATGTCTGGTTTGTTCCTAGTATTAGCAAGAATCTTTTTTCAGTGCTAGCGGCACAGGACAAGAATACAAACAGTGTATTCGAGTCACGAGTAACTATATGCTGTATTAAAGTGAATGGAATAGTTACTGTGACAGGAACCAGAACTAGGTATGGTGGGCTATATAAGCTGAATTGCAAAGCAATTAAACCGAAGGTAGCTGCATCGATTAATGCAGTAGATGCCTTACAGCTGTACCATGAACGCATGGGCCACCAAGATAAAAGGCATGTGAAAAGTCTTATAGAACGAGAATTGAATATAAAGACAAAGGATAATGGCATATTGTGCGAAGGATGTATTTTTGGAAAAGCTCACAGACAGAAGTTTGGGAGTAGAGAAAAAGCTAAAATGCCTGGAGAACGCATACATTCAGATGTTTGCGGTCCTTTTCCGTTTTCAGTCTCGAAGTATCGATATTTCGTCCTTTTCAAAGATGAACACACTCGTTTTCGCTACGTCTACTTCATGAAAACAAAATCTGAAGTACCTGAAAAGCTGAAGCAAATGCTGGCAGAAGCTAGAGTAGCAGGACACACAATTAGAGAATTCCTGAGTGATAACGGTGGAGAGTTTGACAATGAACAAGTTAGAAAGGAATTAGCGAAATACGGAATACACCAAAGACTAATAATGCCGTATACGCCTGAACAGAATGGGTGTAGCGAAAGAGAAAACCGTACGATCGTAGAGTCAGCAAGAGCTATGATGCATGCTCATGAAGAGTTGCCTCAACAATTGTGGGCGGAGTTGGTACAGACAGCTGTTTATGTTTTGAACAGGACGGGACCAACTTCCGTGGAACACAAGACTCCGTTCGAGCTTTGGTTTAGGAAGAAACCTCAAATAAAGCACCTGAGAATAATTGGCTCAGTTTGCTATGCACATATTCCTAAGCAAAAACGAAAAAAGATGCATAAAAAAGCTACGAAATGCGTACTGGTTGGATATGATAATGACGACGGGTATAGACTATGGAACAAGGAATCCAAATACATAGTCAGGTCAAGGGATATCATATTTGACGAAAAGCCATTGGAAACGAAATTCCAAGAGCTAGATGAGGAGGTCACAGAAGTGGAAATTCCCGTTTCAGTAAGAAGGGAGTATGTAGTGACACCCAATAGGATCAACAATCAAGTTGTAACGATTGATAATGAGACTGATAGTCCGGTTATAGAAGAAGACAATTTTGATGATGCTTTATCGACTCATGAAGAATCTTTTGAACCAAGGGGAGGAAATGATGTTGATAATGATGATCTGGAGCAGATGGTTGGAAATGATGACGTTAATGAAGATGAAGATAATCTTGAGCAACTAATTAACGCACAGAGTGATCGAATTCTGCGAGACCGATCATTGATCAGACATCCGGTCAGGTTCAAAGATTATGTTATGGTTACAAACGGATTTGTCGAACCAACATGTTACAGAGAAGCAATATCCTGTAACGAAAGAGAACTTTGGAAGAAAGCCATGGAAAACGAGATAAATTCTCTTAACGAGAATGACACGTGGGTTTTAAAAAAGTTGCCAAAAAATAGAAAAGCGATACCATGTAAATGGGTTTTTCGCGTGAAGCTGAATGCTGATGGATCAGTCGACAAGTTCAAAGCAAGACTAGTTGCTAAGGGTTTTCGCCAGAAAAAAGGAGAGGACTATGATCAAACTTTTAGTCCTGTTGCGAAAATGACCACGGTGCGGACTGTGATTAGCGTCGCAGCAAGCGAAGGTATGAAGATGTGTCAGTTTGATGTGTCGACGGCATTTCTATATGGAACACTTTCAGAAGAAGAAATTTATATTAAGCAACCCGAAGGCTACGATGATGGTTCTGGAAGAGTATGCTTACTGAAGAAAAGTCTCTATGGGTTGAAACAAGCCCCGAGATGTTGGAATCAGAGAATTCTTAGTTTCTTCAAGGAAGCTGACTTTAAAATCAGTGAAGGGGACACTTGTTTATTTGTAAGAGAGAAGGACCACCGGAAATTGATTGTGGTTCTCTACGTTGATGACGGGCTAGTAGCTGGAACAGATCAAGAACTCATTGATGAATTTATTGAAGAGCTCAAGGAAAGGTTCAAGATAACAACTAAACCAGCTACCTATTTTCTAGGTATAGAGATTTCAACGAGAGAAGGTATTGGAACAGTAATACATCAAACATCTTATGTTAAGAAAGTTTTGAACAGGTTTGGAATGCAGGACTGCAAACCTGTGACTACGCCAATTACCAAGGAGGACATAGTCTCTAAAAACGAGAACGATGAGTACGTTATGAAAAACTATAGGCAAATAGTTGGAGCACTTGCATATTTAATGGTCGGAACAAGACCTGATATTGCATATGCAGTAAGTGTAGTGTCAAGGAGACTGGAGAAACCGACTCAAGCGGATTGTGTCAGAGTAAAACGTATCATGAGATACCTTCAGTACACAATTGATCTCGGCATTATGTATAAAAGGAACTATAAAACTGGAATTATAGAGTCATACAGTGATGCTGACCACGCAGGCGATATGGAAACTGGAAGATCGACTTCTGGAGTACTTTGCCTATATGCCGGAGGACCAATCTCCTGGATGAGTCAGAGACAGCAGAGTGTCGCTATTTCGACGACGGAAGCTGAAGTGATCGCTGCAAGTGAAGCTGCGAGAGAATGCGTATGGTTGACTCGGCTCTTAGGAAGTCTTGTACAACTGAAAAGTCTTCCTATGTTACAAGTGGATAACGAAGCAGCAATAAAATTAGCTGAGAATCCAGAGTTTCACCGACGCACCAAACACATCCGTACACGTCACTTCTTCGTAAGAGAGCTTGTGACTAATGGAGAGCTGCTAATAAAGAAGGTAACAAGCGAGCTTCAATTAGCGGATCTTCTAACTAAGCCGTTGCCCAGAGCTAGGCTTCGTAAGCTTGTGGATATTATGGGACTACATTGAGAGAAGGTGTTAAAGTTTATGTATATATACTTTTTGTAGTGCAATGTGTGTCACCATAGAAACAAAGCTGTTATCTTGTCTTGTCAGAAAATATAAAATATATTGAACATGAGATCGCGTTTTCTTCTATCTGATATTGTTTAAATCGAGATTAATCATCTCATAATATTAAATACGCCTATATTTGATTTACGATTTATTAAAATTAATGTTAGAATAACCTTTACCAATTATAGACAGTCCTAAACCTGAAAAGTATGAAAGAGAGTTCATTGATATCTTTTTATATTTCTTTTATTAGCGTTCCGTTATAGCATGCGGTCTATGTATCGAAGAACGCTATGTAAAGTAACACGCTACGAAATGTAGCGTGTTGCAAGAATTATCGCGCCTGCTGGACGTCCACGTGCTTTCTTATTTATAGCGCGCTATAACATAGCGCATTTAATAGCGCGCTATAAATTAATAGTTTATAGTCTGTAGCGTGCTATTTTTTTATAGCCGTTTTGAACAACTCTACAATAGACAGCCAACACTATTTTTAATCTGTGTTGTGCGCTGAAAAATGTCTCCTGAGCTGTCCTACACAGCCTGATTATTGTTTTATTTTATTATTGGACAGTTTTCCCTTTACAAAATCACATAAAATCTTTTTATACCCACCGCTTGGCTGTGCAATTATTGAATATATAAGTGGAATCATGATAGTTGCGTAGTAGTGTCGTCGTAAATCATTTAGTGCAACCGACGCTTGTCACGCTAATCACTATTTTGTAGTGTTCGTAATTGGTTCCTAGACGTTGTGGGGAATACCAAGTGGTGTCAGGGATCGATGGCGGTTTGAGTGTTTTACGTATTGTGATAATTGGCGGGAGGCGGGCTCCAACAGTTCGGTGACTCATTCACGGGCTGGTGCCAGTTGGTAATCATGGAGACCGATGATGCAGAATCTACGAGCAGCGGTCCTATGTCCAGCCTGAACAGCTTATTCTCCTTCACAAGCCCCGCTGTCAAGAAATTATTGGGATGGAAGCAGGTATGATTACAAAGCTTACCATTATAGGTTCATGTTATTTTCTATACAATTGTTAATTTTTTTAGCATATTACTACATAGATCAGTTAGTCTTCTGTCTTAGTTTTTGACATTGTATTAATAGGGTCACAGGAAAACTGACTTTTCTATTAAATTTTCTTTATTAGAGAGCAAATTGACAATCATGTGAAGCTATGTTGAAGTTCAAGCTTGCCCATTGACCTGCTGTTGTCTGTACCTTAACTTCTCTCATAAGTTCCTCTCATAAGTTCCCGCTTCTAAAAGAATTATAAGACTCAGTTTCTGTGTCAATAATTTATATACTTAATTATGGTGCCAACTGCATAGGTGAACTTTCTTGTAAAACACATTCCTGGCCTGTACACTATACCATATTCTCTTATTTTCCTCAAATGACCCCAAGTATTATTTGTTTGAGATTGTATCATTGTACTCTGTCTAACATTGTTCTGTCTTTTGAATGTGTGAGTTGAACCTTAAAACTGAAGTTAATAATCTGTGGGGTAAGTTTTTGCCGCGAAATAGCAATATTAACTGAATGGGTCCAGGTCCAATTTGACACATTTAAACTTAGTTTTAAAAGATTTTAGTAGCATAAATATAGTATATATTTATGAGATGGGAGATGGGGGAATTAAATCATGCAATTCCCTCGCACACTCCCCAAATGCATCCCATAGAACACCGAAAGGCTGGCTACTCTACGCCTAGGCTTTGGAGACTATTTCGAGTTACATCAGGGTCACCAATCAGCCTCTTCACAAGCCTCTCCATTGAATCCAAACTACTAACTAGCACTTGACCGCAATCCCGCCTGATGGTAAGCAGTGACGCTATCGTTGATGGTAAAATGCATTAGTTTATTAAGAGCCTATTCACTCTAGCCGCTTGCAAATTGTTCCAGTCCCTCAATGTAATCGATCCACTGAATCCAAAGTTGCCAGGTGACACTTAGCAGCACCAGCCCAAATGTGGCTGCAGTACTCCACACATGAACGGACCTGTGCTTTGTATAACATTAGAAGCTGCCCAGGTGTGAAGTACTGCCGGACCTATGCGATAACGCCAAGTTTCCTGGCAGCCACCTTGGCCTTGGACTCAATGAATCGCCCAAAGTTAAGGTTCGAGGAAATCTCAACTCCCAAAAGCTGAAGGCGGTTGGAACACTCCAAGGACACATTTCGAAAAGTAGGAGCCAAGGTGAACAGGCTCCTTTTGGCGGTGAAAAGACGAGAATATGAGATAGAGAGAGAGAGATAGTTTATTTATAAAAATAAAACTGCAATGTGATAGATTTGGAGAGCCACTAACTAAGTGTGGTTTGCATCTTCTGGCTTTAAAATAAAATAAAACAATGGTATGGTACATATAATATAATAGAGTAATAGAGAAATAATGTATAATTTAGCAAAGAGTACTAGTATTGCTAAAGAACTGTAACAGTGTAAATCAGGATGTCTGAGTTGAAACTTGTGTTCTCTAGGTTATGCCTGTGGTTGCACTAGCAATGTCGGAATATATCACGGGAATGTACTACCAGGTTTAATGTACCTGTGTTTTTTTTTATGTGGAATAAAGAGTATGGGATATCTAACTATCCATATGATGTCCTCCGTGGAGTGGAGGTCCCGAGTTTGATCCCCAGTCAGATCATGATGGAAAACGATCTTTTCCTGATTGGCCTGAGTCTTGGATGTTTATCTATATATACAATATGTAAAGAAAACCCTGTCCGACCCATAAGGATAATAAAGGTTAGATAAACACTTGACCAAATATAATATAAAATTTTACATAATCATCACAGTAACAATAATAATGAATTTTGAAATAATCTTTTTTTCCCGGGTATTAATTCCAATTTCCCCGAAATTTGTTAATTTTTAAAAAACTGACAACACCATTTGTGACGGAGCGAATAGCGATGCGACCACGTGCCGCATGCCCCGTCCCCTTCACCCGCGCATGTATGCGCGGGTGAAGGGGAGCGGGGCTATCGGGTTGCCTACCGCACATGCATTAAGTTACCTCGCTTTTTCGAAATAATATTTATTTTTTTGGGGGATTTTTTTTTAAGTTTAGCCCGGCTTTGTAGGCATTATTAGAATCAGTTAACGATACCTAACAATACCTTCACGGATCGGACAGGGTTTTCTTTACATATTGTATATAATTATGTATCTATTATAAATGTAGTATAGTTGAGTTAGTATCCCATAACACAAGTCTGAGCCCACTCTGGGGTTAGCTCAATCTGTGTGATTTGTCGGTATATATTTATTTATTTATATGCAGAATTTCGTTCAAATCCATTCAGCTGTTTTTGCACCAAACATTGATCAATACATATAGATAAACTTTTGGTATTTGTACCTCGCATTTGTTGTTTTGAGTTTGTTTCTATTTTATTATAAATCATCATCATTTGCCTCGCCTTTTCACAACTATATTTGAGGTCGGCTTCTGGTCTAACCTGGTTGCGTACCAGGAGCAACTGCCTATCTGCCCTTTACTGCCCAGTATATACTTATATCCTTTCGGTTAAGTATTAGTTATAAGTAAAGTGATAATTTCCATTTTCCAACAAATTTTATGGTGTCCAGTAAAATATTAAATATGTAACACAAAATGATGACTATTCGAAACTGAATCAGCTGCTTTCTATCCCACCTGGCCTGGGAAAAACCTGAAAACAGAATTGGAATAAGAAACGTTATAAAATAAACAGTAGTAGCATTGATACGTAAATGAGTCATACAACCATTCAGTTGGTTCCTAGGAACTGTGAATCATAAAGTTGTTTACTATCATAATCAGTTTCTTTTGCTGTGTTATTATTTAAGGATAATATTTTTGATGTTTAGCAAAGACAAAATACATAGATTAAATAGAATTTTTTTGTGACACATCAACCTTGAATTTTTTTATTCATAAAAGTTATTAATCTTAATTGTGATTATGAATATGAAGAGGGCTATTGTTACGGGCTAGGGGTACTAAAATGCCGGTTAAGGGTTACGAAGTTTATTGGCAACGAAGGTACAGTCGATTGTAGGCAATGACAAGTAGAACGTAGCTGATGTCGCACCGAAGTCTTCCACTTATGTCAACGAAGTCGGTGTTGTAAACACACAATAACACTGCAGATGTTACTTCTCGTAGTACTCGAAGTTCTCGTTATAATTGTCGCAGTAGGTCTTCTTTAAGATCGCTTCTTTACTGTCGCTGTTTTCGTATCGCTAGTCGAGTGTAGACTGACTGTATGTCGGCGTCGCGCCGCTTTATATAGGCCAGCTGATCGAACATTCCAGATTCCTCTAGACGTAATAATAATAGCACATAAGTTCGAGGTCACTCGGAAGTACCTACGGTAATTCCCGGAAACGGGTTTCTAGAAATTTCGATGTCGACACTTTGTTGACAAAACTGTTGAGACCTGCACCATTCGATAGGCCGTCCTAAGTCTAGCAATGCGTTTTATTATTGTACCTAGGAAATGTCTAGATCTAGCGAAATAGGACTTAAAAGTGACACACTGCATGTCACGCGATATTGAACCTTATGCCGTCGACATAAGGTCCATTTGTAACATTGCCCCCTTCTTAGTCATGCTCGTCCCGAGCATGATTTGATCCATAATAGCGAGCTAGGCGGTCTACGTGTACGATCTTCAGTTTCCCTCTAGGCCCTTTCTTAATCCTGTAGGTGACATCGTTTATTCTGGTTACTATCGTGTACGGACCCTCCCATTTGGCTTGAAATTTCGGACTCTTCCCTTTTCTCCTTATGGGATTATGTAACCATACCAAAGTTCCCTCTTCAAATCCGGGCACGTTAGCTTTGCGGTCGTATCGGATTTTCATTTTCTCACTGGTTTTCAGACCATTCTCTCTCACTAGCTCATGTATTCCATCTAATTTACGCCGTAGGTCGGCCACATAGTCGACGGCTAGGATAGGAGTATCGGGAGGTGTTCCGGTTAGTGCATCTATGGGTAGTCTAATTTCTCGGCCGAAGTTGACTTTGGCCGGTGTGCAATTTGTGCTATCATGTGTTGCAGAGCGGTATGACATTAAGAAGAGTGGAATGTATTGGTCCCAATCCCTCTGGTGTTCTTCCACTACTTTGGCCAAATGATTCTCCAACGTCTGATTGAATCTTTCGACCATTCCATCTGACTGTGGGTGATATGGTGTTGTACGGGTCTTATGGATCCCGAGTAGTTGGCAAACCTCTTGGAACAGTGAAGACTCGAAATTTCTACCCTGATCAGAGTGTAACTCCAAAGGAACGCCAAATCGACAGAACACCTCGTGAACTAGCTTTTTGGCGACTGTATGAGCTTCTTGGTTAGGTACTGCAAAAGCTTCTGGCCATTTGCTGAAATAGTCTTGCATGACGATGATATACCTATTCCCTTCTTCAGTAACAGGGAATGGCCCAGCTATATCGACAGCAACTTTCCCATGGTGCACCAACATTGTACACTTTCAGCCGACCTCTGGCTCTCGTTTGCGGTCCCTTTACTGAGGAGCAAGCTACGCATTTTCTACACCAGTCCTCTACGTCTTCGCGGCAATGCACCCAATAGAATCTTTTCCTCACCTTCTCCAGGGTTTTTTTACCCCTAGATGTCCTCCGGATACTCCGTCGTGCACCTGTCTCAGCACTGACGCGACTTTATCGCAGGGGATAACTATCTGTAAGGTGACCTCCTGTCCACTGGGTGATTCCCATTTCCTCTTGAGAACTCCATTATCAATTATCAGGCTGTCCCATTGAGCCAAGTAACTTTTTACTGTTGGGCTAAGCGCTGATATTTCACTCCAAGTGGGCCTTTGGCCACGTTTCTTCCATTCGATTACTGTCTTCAAGTCGCTATCTTCCTTTTGTGCGTCTTCCAATGGTTGATTATCCCAGTCTTCGTCCAAAGCGTTCACCTGGATAATCCTTACGTTCTCTTTCTTTTCCTGTTTGGCACAATGTCGGCCCTTACTTCCTAAAGTTAGCTGATGGCGGCGGTCCTTTTGCCTTGCCTTTTTCTCGAGGCGCTTCTTCTTACGGGCCTCGTCCTCGATTTCCTTGTCCCGGCTTCCGTCTGCCTCAGTCCACGACCTTCCGCGCGACCGCTCGCGCTCGTGTTCTCGCTTGCCGGAACGTTCGCGTTCTTGGTCTCGGTCTCGCTCCCGGTCCTTGACGCGTTCCCGCTCTCGTTCAGCGGGTCGCTCGCGGTGCCCGCTCCGATCGCTCCGCTCGCGCCACTCGACTCGCTCGCACGGGCGCTCGGGCTCGACCTTCGCATCGCGCTTGCGCCACTCCATCACCGCGGCCTCTTCACGTGACCAAGAAGTTCTTCTTCCCTTAGCCTTCCTGGGACAATCAATTCGAATGTGCCCCTTTTCGCCGCACTCGTAGCAAGTTGGTCCTCGTCGGGCTTTTATTTGTGCGGTCAATTCTCGAATACGGTCATGTTGTGGGCCATCTTGACGTACAGCTTCCACCTCCAGAGCATGCGTCAAAGCTGCCTTCAGGGTCTGATGGTGACCCAGACGTACTGCAGCCCTGACTTCTGCATCTCGAATCCCATCGGTAAATAATCGCAGAGCAGTAGCGCCAATCAATCCCGGTGTTGATGCATACGCCTTCCGAACCATACGTTCTATTTCCGTGGCCCATTGTTGCAAACCCTCGCTGCTCTTCTGTGTGCGTTCGCGGAGTTGAGCCCTGTAGACATGTTCCAGGTGTTTCTCTCCATATCTAATCTCCAACGCTTCTAACAGACAGGCTAGGGTATTACAATCGCCGGAAATATTTTCGAGGATTTGGACCGCCTCACCACGCAGAGCAAGCGTAAGGGCGGTTACAGCTTGATCGTCGTCCCAATTGTTGCCTTTTGCGACTTTTTCAAACTGTAGACGGAAGGCCACCCATGACGTTGTTCCATCAAAATGAGGTACCTTGAAAGTCGGCAAAGCACTGGGTACCGGTACCACATTTTTAATAACGCCTTTTTGTACCTTCTCCTGCAAAAATTCTACTTCCTTCCCAAACTCCATGATGGTACTGTTTAATTTCTCCATACGCGCATCTTGTTTGTCTATGCGCGTATTTTGCTGGTCCATACGCGTATCTTGTTTGTCTATGCGCGTGTCTTGCTGGTCCAGACGGGCATCTTGTTGAGCTGTTTTAATTCTAAGTTCATTGACCTCTTCTTTGGTCTTTTTCCACTTTTCATTTAATTGTAATACCAGTTGCTGGGATTCCTTTATTTGTGACTGGGTTGCTGCCTGGGATTGTTTTATTTGTGCCTGGGTTTCTGCCTGGGATCTATCTATTTTTGCCTGGATTTCTGCCTGGGATTTTGCCTGGGATTGTTGTATTTGTGCCTGGATTTCTGCTTGGGATTTTGCCTGTGATTCTGCTACTATGCCTTTTATTTGCGCCTGGGATTCTGCTATACTCAACTTTATTTGCGCCGTCAAGTGAGCCAGTAACACCGATAAATCGGATCCGCTGCTTCCGGGAATAGTGCTGGTACTAGGGGCACTCACATTCGTCGGTGTTACGACGGCCGCATCTTCTACGGGTGCAGGGACACCAAGCGATTCTTCCTCTTGACGCGCCAAATCCATCGCTGCTTGTCGTCGCGTGCGAACTCTTTCGTCTTCCCTTGGCGTGACCGGCATGCCGCTTCTGACACCAATTGTTACGGGCTAGGGGGTACTAAAATGCCGGTTAAGGGTTACGAAGTTTATTGGCAACGAAGGTACAGTCGATTGTAGGCAATGACAAGTAGAATGTCGCTGACGTTGCACCGAAGTCTTCCCTTATGTCCACGAAGTCCGTGTTGTAAACACACAATAACTCTACGGATGTTACTTCTCGTAGTACTCACAGTTCTCGTTACAGTTGTCGCAGTAGGTATTCTCAAAGATCGCTTCTTAACTGTCGCTGTTTTCGTATCGCTAGTCGAGTGTAGACTGACTCTGCGTCGGCGTCGCGCCGCTTTATATAGGCCAGCTGATCGAACATTCCAGATTCCTCTAGACGTAATAATAATAGCACATAAGTGCGAGGTCACTCGGAAGTACCTACGGTAATTCCCGGAAACGGGTTTCTAGAAATTTCGATGTCGACACTTTGTTGACAAAACTGTTGAGACCTGTACCATTCGATAGGCCGTCCTAAGTCTAGCAATGCGTTTTATTATTGTACCTAGGAAATGTCTAGATCTAGCGAAATAGGACTTAAAAGTGACACACTGCATGTCACGCGATATTGAACCTTATGCCATCGACATAAGGTCCATTTGTAACACTATGCTTACAATTTTCTTATGTGATTGAACTAGTAATGAAGAGATATGCAGGAGAATCAGAAAAAGTAACAAAGCCTGAAAAGTTGCTAACTGGGCAGTGAGCAATATGCTCGCAAAACAGATGACCTCACAGAAAAGGTCTCCCGCAATGTGAGTCTATGACCTTAAGTGATGTGATGGATGCTGGAAGCACACAACCCGTGGCAGTTGTGGTGCTTGGGGAGGCCTAAGTCCAATAACGGACTTAGTCCGTCTGAAATGATGATAAAGTACTTGTTACTTTTTTGTGAGGCTAATTCGAAAGAAATCTTGCCGCCAAGCGATTCGTCGTGTTCCGGCATGATGTCTGGTGAAGTCGTACGGAGGACGGGTCTGAGCAGTTGTGTTGCGATGTGTACCGGGTACGATGTGCCTAATGTTGTTGTGTCGTGAGTTTGGTCGTGGAGGGTCTCCAGATCATCCTCTGGCGCAGCATCGTTGGTCGTGTTGTTGGGTTAAACATTGCATCACCTCGCTCAACTGCCGTCTTCCTTCCTATTCACTCAGTTTTTTTGAGTGAATAGGCTTAATAAGCTAGTGCGTTTTACCATCACCGATTGCATCACTGGTTACCATCAGGCGGGATTGCAGTCAAGCACTAGTTTATAACTAATAAAAAAAAAATATGTATACATATATTTTTCAAGTAGGTAAGTACTTGAGTCACAAAAATATGTCAAGTGAAAACTTTTTTTCACATAGTTTGGAAGTTTAGTTAACTCTTGTTTATCTAACTATGGAACTTTTATGCTTACATGGTGAAATTCTGCCATTTGAATGATGCACTTAACATCAGTGTTGTATTCCTAATGTGACATACAGTTGTTGATACAACACATGCCTGACTCTAAGCATGTCTAGAATTAATGATTAATGTACCTACATGTTTACCTAGTTTCCGTCCTAACGCGAAACTTGAATGTAAATCACAGTCAGAGCAGAGAGTTGGTTTTGAATGGTAAACTTTAATTTATCACATCCATTTAAACACGCTTTATTGTAACAACAAAATAAATTCATCATCGTTATCATCATTTATTTATTCACTAGCGGCCGCCAGCGAATTCGTTCGCGTGGAGTTAGTTATGCTCTGCTCCTATTGGTCGCAGCGTAATGTTATATATATAGCCTAAAGCCTTCCTGGATTAGTGGTCTATCCACCGCAATTTTTTTTTAAATCGGACCAGTAGTTCGTGAGATTAGCGCGTTCAAACAGACTCTTCAGCTTTATATATTAGTATAGATAACAATTAACATTGTGTAAAATAGAATTTCCACGTGCGGATAATAAAAACGATCATCAGCATTATCATTTGTTCATCTCAAGCGACATTGGAAAGGCTACGTGGAAAAGAAAGAAAATACATTTATTTGCTGTAAACATGACGCTATATTTTTAATTCCTCCGTGTGGTACCGGCTTTAGAATAGTACCAACCCAGATCCTCCTGTGGGTGTCGTAAGAGGCGACTAGGGGAAGCGGAAGCGGGCAGCAGCGCTTCTCCTGTGAAATCACAAATTACTGCCATTCCCAACCCGCCTGACAAGCATGCGGATTATGGCAATGCCCCCAATGGAATGAAAGCCTTGGGAGAGACCTTTGTCCAGCAGTGAATCTCTATAGGCTGAGAAGAAGAAGAAGATGACGCAATAAGACAATCACAAAAAAAAAGAAAACAAAAAAAAATGGGGTAACATGCAAAACGGCTATAGCTCGGCAGAAAAGATGGCTGATGGGGCTGAAAAGTTCTGGAGTGGCGAACTCTTACCGGAAGACGTAGCGTTGGCCTCAGAGAGGGGGAGGCTTCTTTTACTGCTTTTCCCGGTAAGAGCTCTGCTCCACCCAGGGCAACAGTCTTGACATTGGTATCGACCGCTTTACGACTGATAACGGTCGCAAAGTCCTGTTGATACGTTTGTAGATATATTTGGTAGACTACTCTCAAAATTATCGATTGTCATCAGTATTCTACCAAACGTTAGTTTCTTAATAATTAATAAACATTTAAGTGTACTAAATACTAAACTAGCGGCCCGATACGTGGTGAAATAATTAATACAAATTTATTGGATCATTAAAAAAAATATTTCTTCAAACATATTTTTTTTATAATTGTTAGCAATTTAAAAACATAATCCAAAACATTTATATAATAAACAATATTCTTTGTTTTTCCATTTCTAGCGTGTTTAAACTAACGACTGGGGGTACCGACTCTCGAACAGGCAACATAAAGTTAGCCATGCGAATAACATGATCCCTCCAAATTCACACCACAAACGTGAAATGTTTGCTCTTGGGCTTTGTTGATGGACATAGCAAATAAAAAACGCACAGGATATTGTAATCGTCAGTCAATCAGTTGGGAGCATAGAGATACGCGGTATCAAACAAACTTCACCTTTTGATTTACCAGTTAAGGTCATAGCTTCAATTAAACTTGGCAATAAGTTTTTCACCGCCAAGCTGGTGCCATTACACTTTTTTTCGTGGATTATAAAATTACAAAGATATTGATATTGATTTTATTAAGCACCCATGACTAAAGATGGGCGGGTGGGTAAAAATTGGGTAGGTAAAAATTGGTAAAAAAGGGTAGAATAGGTAAAAATGAAAAAATACCCATTTTTACCGGGTATTTATAATAAATACCGGGTATAAAATGAGTTGTTATTTAATTGGCTTCGTCATCAATACTACGATCAGGTACTGGAGTGCTTTGGGGTCCTACCACCATCTTTGGGACCCAAGTCAACCCCACCTGCCTGACGGTGCACCCGCTGACTTACGGATGGGGCGCTGACGCCAGTTTTCCCTTCGGAGCTGAGTGATCTGACAACAGTCGCACTCATAAAAGCAAAACAAGCCAAACTATTATGAATAGGAAAGGAAGAAATGTACGTGACACAGTTAGGGCACCGCCGCAAACGGCGCGCAGGAGCTTTTTTTTTTTTGATATGGCATCTCGTAGGTGGCTACTAAGAGACCGTAACTACTTAATCGGACTTTCCTGTGGATGCTTTAATTAAAATTAAAGCCTCCAGCCAGGGGCACTTAAAACTAAATTAAAATTAGGCGACTACGCACTAAGGGCACCTCCCGTGGGGTACGAACCTCGGCTTAGGGCGTCGCTAGAGAGGTTAGCAAGGGGCGGCTGGATCGAAAGTTATACTTAATGGTTTGATGACCACGGCGTTTCCTAGTACTCTAGCTCTGAGAAGAAACGCCGAAACAAACTCAGAGGTCATTGTTGGGACATTATGATAATTACTGACTCAGCTGCGACGCGGGCTGGCCTTCCTCGGACAGGGGACGGGGGAGGGGGTTGCTACGGGGAGCGCGTCGCGATGGACCTCGGCGGCGAGGTCGGTAGGTCGGTCTGTTTTGTGTACTGTGCTGGTGGCCCTATTGGCCTCTTGGAGGAGGGTAATGGGGTCATCGGGGTCTGTGAGGGCATGCCGAGGACGGCGAAGTCGAGAGATGGTGGAGGGAGTGTAATTGGCGGCCGCTGCTATAAGAAGATTGCGGTGCTTGGTGGCAGAATCAAAGAAGCGTTTGGAGAGACGTTTCATGAACTGCTGGATGGTGGGGATTTGAGATCAAGGTGGAGGATCTCATTACGGACGAACCAAGGGGCGTTTGTGGCTTTACGGAGGAATCGGTTTTGGACTACTTGCATCCTATGGATATGACGTTGCTTGGCATGTACGAAGACTGGACAAGCGTAGGTCATTATCGGGCGTATGCAAGCTGCGCGCAGGAGCTACGCCCGACTCCAGTGACCTGTGGGCTAGGTCTAACGTGTCAGAGGCGGATACGGCTAAAGAAGTGAGCCAAAACCAGGAAAATCCGTTATGCTTTTCCTGGTGTGGTGACGCCGAAAGTATGTTGTTCTGAATCCAGCTCGAAGGACAGTTTCACGGGATACCGTTATCCCAACAAGTGGTTCTGGGTGGTGATTTGAACAGTCATGTGGGTGAGAAGAGTGTCGGGCTTGAGCGTGTTCACGGCGGCTTTTGGGTACGGCGGCCGCACCGCAGAAGGAAACAACATTCTCCAAACGTGTGCAGCCACTAACCTTGCAATCGTGAACACCTACTTCAAAAAGAAGCAGGAGCACATTGTCACCTTTCGCAGCGGGCGAAGCGCTACCCGAATAGACTTTCTACCGACTAGGAGACACCACATCGGCAAAGCAGCCAACTTCAAAGTCATAGCCGGTGAGAATCTCACTGGACAATACCGCCTCCTTGTCATAGATCTCTGCATAACGGCCCATCGTAGACGTGTAGAGCACTGCCGGCACCAGATTTGGTGGCGGCTGCTTGATGAAATAAGTCCTAGGAGTTCTCATCGGTTATTAGAGACAAGTGCGCTGGACCGATGAAGAATATGTCCAAGACCATTGGGGCAGAATCCAGGCAGCTATTATTGGGGCGGCGCGGGTGGTGCTCGGAGTCTCTAAGGGCGGCCGCAAACGTGAAAAGGAGACCTGGTGGTGGGACGACACAGTCCAGAGGAAGACTAGGGTGAAGAAAGCCCTCTTTAAAACATGGCATCCAGATCGCGACGGTTGTCAAACGTGCCACTAAAAGAGTTGTAGCCAGAGCCAGAGCCAGACCACTTGCAAGCGCTTTACGAGAAGTAGGAATCATCTGAGGGGCAAAAGATCTTTTCCAAATTGGCATGTTCCAGGGTGAAAGCGGCATAGGATATATCCAAGTGTCGTTGTGTAAAAGACCCTACTGGTAACCTGCTATGCAAAGACCTCACGGTGAAGGAGAGATGGCGCTTGTACTTCCACGAGCTGTTGAATAAGCAGCACCAAGAGGTGCAGACACCGAAATTCATTCCAAATCTTGAATTAGTGCCTCCGATAACGCCCGAGGAAGTCCAAACGACTCTTCGTCGCATGGCAAATCGGAAAGCTGTCGGAACTGACGGAGTCCCCATTGAGGCCTGAAAGACGATGGGTCCTCGCGATGCGGGCATCTTAACTAACCTTCTGAACCGCGTGTTCCTGATCGGCAAAATTTCAAGCCAATGGGGACTGAGTATTATTACTCCAGTCTTCAAAGGCAAGGGCTCGGTACACACCCTGAAGAATTTTAAGAGGATTATAGACTCTCAGATTCGGCAGGAGTATGCTGTCTCGGGAGTGTCAATATGGGTTTCGTCCAGGGTACGGAACCATGGATTCTATATTAACACTAAGGTTCTTACCATGGAGAGATACAGATTGAAGAACACGCCTCTACATAATGCTCTTTCTATGTGAGCATATGCAGTCCCCATACAGGCCTCAGCATCCATGATCCACCTCCCTGGTTGCTCATATATGCTGAGGCGATATCCTCACTGTGACTGTCCCCTGTCCGCATCGCGCTGGCTGACCCGGACAGTTGGAGCGGCGTGTGAATTAGGCGGCTGACCTGTCCCACCGGACCGGACGCACAGTGGCGGGCCAGCATCAATGGAGGAGCGGGGCGGCGCCGGCAGAGGCGCGGGAGCCGGGCGGGCATCGAAGACTCGTTCTCGAAACTAGCGGGCAGATCGCGCGTCACTATAGCCGCGTAGTATTGTGTTCACGATTATGTCGACGAGATATTTGTTTTTATTCGCGAAAGAAATGTTTGAACAATGGCGGCAACAACTTTTTGATTCAAATTTATTCCTAACGCTCGATCACCGCTTGACTTAAAGTACACCGCTCGCTGCCCACAAGATTCGAGCGCGAGAAGTACACCGCTCGCTGCCCGCCACCGCCCCGTTGTGCCGCGCCGCTGTTTTCGAGAACCAGTCCGTTTGATTTAACGCATAAGATCCTCGCCGCCGCCGCCGCCGCCCCGCTGCCCGCAAGATTCGAGGCAGAGGCCTAAAAAGAAACCGTGGCCCTGGCGCACAGGCACACACAGGCACAGGCCTAGAGCAGGAGAAGTCATTTGACGATTTCTCATCCAGAACAAAAAAATGGTAGTAGGCTATTTGACAGTATTCATTTTTTTGGGATTTTTTGCTTTAATTGCATAAAATGAGGGTTGTTAATATCATTTACACGAGTTTTAATAAAAAATGCAATAAATGAATTTGAGTTTGAAAATAATAACAATTAAAACACAAAAATATGTTTAGCTTTTTGTTTCTCGCGCCACACATTGCGAAACGATCCGGATTGGCTAATGTCGTGATGACGTCATACGCGCATCAACGTTTGTTTTCGGCAAACTCATAAACTGTTTTTTGGGGGTTTTATCGATTTATTTGTACAACCCGGTACAGCACACCACTTGTAAAACATTTTATTAGATAACAACAACAATTAATAAATAAAAACAAACACCACTGAGAACCGAAAACCGCTTGTGACGTCAATTACAAAGCTCGACGCCATATTGCTGAATAAATCGTTTTCGCGGCTTATTTGAATTTTGAATTTTTATTTGCATATTTCTTACGAAACACGTATTTAAAATTAAAAAAAAATACTTTCGGTGAACTTCTTAACCGCAACCAAGTAATTCGAGATAAAAATTATAAATCTGTCAAATAGCCTGTTCCGTAGTGACAGCCCGTGTAATTCAGATTTTGACGATTTTTTTGCAATTTACTGGTCAGTGTCAGGTTGTAACTTGATCAAATTATGATCTGCGATACTAATAACGATGTAACTACGGATCTACCCTAAATTAAACTGATTATAATTTTTACCCGGTAAAAATTAAAATTGGGTGGGTAAAAATAGGTATAAATGGGTATTTACCCATAGTTCGGGTTTTTACCGGGTAAATGCCCATCTCTACCCATGACACTTTTCAGTTTTTTGAACAGTGTCAAACCGTATTCGTATATGTTCATATACTTCATATCATTATTTATTAATATATAATATAACCAATATTTTGTGGGTCCACCTTTAGCACTAATTACGGCAGAAATTCTTTTTAGCGAATCATCGAATTCACGAGTTTTTTTACAGTCTTCAGCCGTGATCGTGTTCCATTCCAGACACAAGCAACGTTTTAGCTCTTGTTTATTGTTTACTAGCTTTCCGCCCGCGGCTTCGCCCGCGTGGAGTTCGGTTATATCGCGCTTTTTAGATTTCCCTCGGGAATATCAATTTTTTCCGGGATAAAAGGTAGCCTATGTTCTTTCTCAGGTTCTAAAGATTGTCTGTGCCAAATTTCATCAAAATCGGTTGAGAGGTTTAAGCGGGAAAGCGTAACAGACAGACAGACAGACAGACAGACAGACAGACCGACAGACAGACAGACAGAGTTACTTTCGCATTTATAATATTAGTATGGATAGTGTGGCCCCCGGACTCCGCGTTTCAATAAATTTCATAGATGCTCTATGGTCCGTATTCCAGAAGGAAACTCAAGCATTGATCTCTGCTTAAGCATTACTTAAAACTAGTTTCAACCAATCAAATGGCTTGAAACGAGACATAAGTGGAGTTTAAGTTTTGAGTGACGTTCTGTAATACGCACCTATGGGGTTTAGGTCCGGGGACTGGGCAGGCCAGTCCAGAAGTTCTATGGAATTTTCTCGAAACCTTGTCATCGAGCGAGCAGACATGTGGCACGGCGCGTTATTCTGCTGGACCTTAACGCCATCCATATTCCTGTCTCCAAAAAGTGTGCTGAATGAAGGCAATAACGCAGATTCTAGTACATTTAAGTACCTATGTACTTTTCAACAATTCGCCAACCCCATAATCAGTCATGTAGCCCCAAACCATTATGCTGCCGCCACCGTATTTTACAGTTAGTACTACATCATCATCATCCTTTTATCGTTCCACTGCTGTGCACAGGTCTCCTCTCATACAGTACTTACATACTCTGGTTTAAATTCTTTACCTACTCGGCGACGCAGAAAGGTCACACTAGGTGTCCCAAAAATACAACAACGAGAAAAATATTGAGTCCCGGAAAATTTAAATAACTTTATCGAGGCATTTTTTTTTTCAGAGCAGTATTAAATTAACCATCTTACTTACCTCAAAGTATATGCTTGCTTCCTTGATCTCTCGAAGGCCTTCGACCTGGTGTCGTATGATATCCTTTGGGAGAAGGTCAGGGAAGCGGGCGTACCTCAGGTGTTGACGGGCCTATTTCAATACTGGTACTCGAACCAATGTAATCAGGTTCGCTGGGGTAGTACTCTCTCTGAATCATACAGGTCGGAGTGTGGAGTTAGGCAGGGGAGTTTAACCTCACCTAGTCTCTTCAACCTGTACGTGAATGAGTTGATCGTTGAGCTTAGCAGCAAAGCAGTCGGATGCAAGATAGATGGCATTAGTGTAAATAATATTAGTTATGCTGATGACAGTGATGACATGGTACTGCTGGGCCCAACGGCTGGCTCAATCAGAGAGATGTTACGTGTTTGCGAGAGGTTTGCTGCGACTCACGGTGCATGCAGTATAATGTCAATATAGTGAGCACTTGATCTTTGAGGTCCCCGGGAAATGGGTGCGTCATGAGCCCATGATTTGCCTAAAGGGGAAGCCACTAGATAGGGGTGTTTTACTGCTTTTTGCGCTAGTGATAATTTTTAATCCTTTTTAGCCGACAAGAGAATCCTTAAACAATAGCTTTGTTTTTTTTTTACCGTACTTGCCGTGCAACTGCTACATTTTTAGGGTGCTCAATACTTATGGCCAAGGCTGTTTGTAGACTTGCTTTTGTCGTAGGGTTTGTTATGGCAAACGTCAGTGGGAAGGCTACGTGGAAAAGAAAGACTTCTTTTTTTTAAATCATTATAAACTAGTGCTTGACCGCTATCCCGCCTGATGCTAAGCAGTGATGCAATCGTTGATGGTAAAGCGCACTAGTTTATTAAGCCTAATCACTTAAAAAAACTTAGGAATAGGAAGGATGACGGCAGTTGATCGAGGTGATGCAATGTTAAACCCAAGACCAACACGACCAAACGATGCTGCGCTAGAGGGAGATTGATCTGGAGACTCTCCACGACCAAACTCCCGACACAACAACATTTGGCGCATCGTACCCGCCACACATCGCAACACAACTGCTCAGACCCGTCCTCCGTACGGCTTCACCAGACATCATGCCGGAACACGACGAATCGCTTGGCGGCGAGACTATCTGGTGGGTGGTAACTTCTGCCGGCAGTCGATGTTATGGCCTACCACCGAGACTTGCTTCTGAAAAATATGACTTGTCTATGAAATGTCCTGCCCACCTCCATATTTGAGACGCTACCTCTATGTGTTAATCCTCCTGGTTATAAACTATCTGGGTGTCAAATTTCATCAAAATTGGTCCAGGCGTTTGAGCGTCAAGACTTGACATATATACACATTTTTGCCTTTATTGTAATATTAGCTTACCGCCCGCGGCTTCGCACGCGTGGTGTTCGGTTATACCGCGCTTTTTAGATTTCTCTCGGGAATATCAAATTTTTCCGGGATAAAAAGTACCCTATTATTTAATCCGGACTTCTAACTTTACGCCGCCAAATTTCAAAGCAATCGGTTCAGTAGTTACGGCGTGAAAGCGGAACAAACAAACAATCTCACTTTCCGATTTATAATATTTAGTAGGGATTGGTGCGATAAAAGTTATACCTATATTACGGGTAAAAAATGAAGTAAACGAAATAGCATCGTTTGCTTTTCGCAACTCATCATCTGCCTAGACTTTCCCAATTATGTTGGGTCAGCTTACAGTCTAACCGAAATACCAGATACAGTTGAGTACTACTTAGTAATTTAAATAGGGCGCCTGCTTTTCACAATTAAAAAGTCCAAAGATACTGACTTCCAAAATGAGTTATTTTGCGAAAGACGTTTTTTTTTTTTTTTAAAAAATCGGTTGTCTGTAAAGTCGTTTAACTGACTATAGTTGAAAGTCAACAACGTCACAGAAAATACTGATAGAATGGTTGCATTTTTCAAACCTTTATCGCTGCAATTATCTTTGCTGTAAACAATTGACACCACATTCACTTTTCACTGCACTTCATACTTAACGAAAACATGTAAATGTATTACTGTATAGCAGCTGTCTACGCGGACGCAACGCTCACTCAAGTAGGAGAGAAACAGATGTCGAACACTGCCGAACGCGGAGGCCGATTGTGCCTGCCTCTATGTTGCTCGTTCCGCGTTCTAGCTTGCACTTCAAGCGTTAAATGGAACGGTGTAACGCCGCATGAGTCATCTTTTTGCGTACGTGCGTCCGGCTCCATCGAATTATAAGACGTCACGTAAAAATATCTAACATATGGAGCAATGGATTAACAAAATGATTCAAGTTGAGTGTAATAATGTGTTACCCAAAAAAGGTGCCATTGTATGATATCAGTTTAGGCTTTAGGCTGCCCTATCAATTAAAAGCCTTTTAAACCTTGATTCCAACTGACATCCATGTCATATAAATATAGCAAAAAAAATAATCTTACTACTTATTTGTTTCTATTTTCAGGGTGACGAAGAAGAGAAATGGGCGGAGAAGGCAGTAGATAGTCTGGTGAAGAAGCTGAAGAAACGGAAGGGCGCTATCGAAGAGTTGGAGCGAGCGCTTTCATGTCCGGGCACGCCGTCCAAGTGTGTCACCATTCCTAGGTCACTAGATGGAAGATTGCAGGTGAATTGTTAATTTTTGATTAATATATTTATGACTTTAAGGTAAATTCGCAGTTAAACATTTCGTCTCATGTATTTTTTGCAATGTTATAGTTGAGTGTCAGGTTGTATTTTGATTAGAATATAACCTGACAGTAACCTGAAAATTGTATAAAACAGACGCGGGCTACAACCGCGCATTTACCTTAAACAATAAAAAGGAAATCCTAGAATAATAAAAACCTGGGTTCCTTGGTTTATTCAATAACTTACGATCAGAATGAAACAGAGCTGGCCAAACTGTCGCATGCCAGTGATTTCCACTGCTAAAATAACAACACAATACCAAACGACCAAAACTTCAGCACTAAAGTTTAGTACAAATAGCAGTAGATAGTGATAGCTGCGAGGAGAGAAGCGAAGGCTTTGATCTGCTGAGCTACACAAACAGCTGAAGGTGTTAAAACTGTATTTACGACTATACCCTTCAAAATACACCCACCCCTGTAATACCTAAACAAATTAATGATAAATTTGTAAAAGGAACCCGCAATTAATCACTGAACAATTTCCTTCACAGAGAGGTGGCATGTGTCCTAGAAACATACCCTGATTATGTTATAAAACTAATTTCCCTGTTTATAGATCACATGCTCTGATAAAATTTTACATATGTGCATCCCTTAATTCCAGGTTTCACACCGGAAAGGCCTACCCCACGTCATCTATTGTCGGGTCTGGCGCTGGCCCGACCTACAGAGCCACCACGAGCTCAAACCCTTGGAGATCTGCCAGTACCCCTTCAGTGCGAAACAGAAGGAGGTCTGCATCAATCCGTACCATTACAAGAGGGTCGAGAGTCCCGTCTTACCTCCAGTGCTAGTACCAAGGCATTCTGAATTCGCTCCAGGCCATTCGTTACTCCCCTTCCAAAGGACTGCGGAACCATCTATGCCTCATAATGTTTCCTACTCAGGGTCAGGGTTTCCTCCGTCAGCTAGTTCGGAACTACCTGATACGCCGCCACCCGCTTACTCGCCACCTTCAGACGACTCGGAACCTCCTGGAGAAGTTGCACCGGTTTCCTACCAGGAACCTCTTTATTGGGCATCGGTAGCGTATTATGAGTTGAACTGCCGTGTGGGTGAAGTTTTCCACTGTAACTCCCATTCTATTGTGGTGGATGGGTTCACGGATCCTTCTAATAACAGCGACAGGTTCTGTTTAGGTCAGCTCAGTAATGTTAACAGGAATTCGACGATTGAGAACACCAGACGTCACATAGGAAAGGGGGTGCATCTATACTATGTGGGGGGAGAAGTTTACGCGGAGTGTTTGTCAGACGCTGCTATTTTCGTCCAGAGCCGCAACTGTAACCATCACCACGGTTTCCACCCGTCTACCGTTTGTAAAATACCTCCTGGCTGTTCTCTGAAGATCTTTAATAATAGGGAGTTCGCACAACTGCTCTCCCAAAGTGTTAATCATGGTTTCGAAGCAGTTTATGAGCTGACAAAGATGTGCACAATTCGTATGTCGTTCGTGAAGGGTTGGGGGGCGGAGTATCACCGCCAGGACGTCACGTCTACGCCCTGCTGGATAGAGATCCACCTGCATGGACCGCTACAGTGGCTGGATAAGGTCCTGACGCAGATGGGCTCGCCGCACAACGCTATCTCTTCAGTCTCCTAGCCGCGTCGCCCACAGACGACACCCCCCACCGTACTTTGGTATCCGGTATTAAAATTCTTTAATCTCAAAAATCATTTCTACTGTTGCATTTTGTATTTTATACGTGACAGAATATCGTTAATCTTTTTTTTATGTTTTGTATTGTTATGAAGCCCCAATTGGCATTTTACAAGTATGCAGCTCAAGCCATGTGTCCAATTTATTGAATCGTATTTTGTAAGCGTATTATAATGAATAAAGACATTAAGGTTTACTATACTCGTCAATATAATTTATGACAAGGTAAAAAAAGATATTATTGGTGTAAATAAGTAATGCTTAAATACTGTTTGGTAATGTCAAGCACAAAAGTCTTAAGTTCGCCATAAATTTGTTCGATATTAATGATATTATATTTTAGTATATTATTATAAATATATTATTAAGGTAAGACATATATATATGTAAGTTTCATATATTTTAAAGAAGCTTAGATTTAGTTTTAATGCAATTTTATTTTGACTAACATTTAAATCATTATTTTGGTTTAGTGGCTCTGTCTGTATTTGTTTCAGTTAACAAAAAAAAAAACCGTAGAACTATATTAAAATGATTCCGTTAATCTATTAATTATGGAGGCATTTGTACAATATACTTGCTATATCGCAGCTTATCTAAAACGCCCTTAACATAACCCCACAGGAAATCAGCCATTTCATCTGCCTGGCCTTTTCCCACCAATGTTAGGGTTGGCTTCCAGTCTTAACCGGTTGCAACTGAATAAACCGCGGGGAGACTACCCATCTAACCTCCACAACCCGTACTGGGTAATAAAGATATGGCTTGGTAAGACTGGTTGTCAGATTTTTGAGCTTCTGATGAGCCATAGCGATTGTCAAAGATCTTCCGCCAATGACAGCCAGAATCAAATATACAACGTTATTTTTTCTTTATACGAAATATGAATATAGTTTGTTCAGAATAAGCAACTGAATCGATTCCAATTATTTTTACACCATGTCATGTTTTTTCCCAAATATACGGCCTGGAAGGGTAAAAACCGTTGACACTAAAACCATAGGTAGTTTGCTTAATTATAAAAATGTTTATCTGAATCGAAAAATAAATAAACGTTTTTTCTTTCAAAATTTTTTTAATGTTTCTGTCCGAGACTGGCCGTAAACTCATAGATCAATGCGCCCGAGGTACGTATCAGTGCAAAGGGCGCTGACCTATTGCACTGGCCGTCCGTTTTAACTACCTACGTAAGTTTTAACTAACTAAATTCCAATAAAAACACAATACACATAACCTGTGATATAACTTTTCCTGCCTTAGGTAGTTAAAAGTTAAATCACATTTTTATCTACAGTTTCATTAAAATTACTTGTTAAATTTACATCGAGTGAATAATGTACACTTAGTTAGCCTCGAAAGACCATGAAAAGCGATGGTGGTAACTGTTTTGCCGTATTCAATGTTCGTGTCGTATGTTATTTACCCGGCTCCCGTAATTCATTATGAACATAGTAAATACATAAATTCTTCGGGCCTCGTTCAGGTTATCGCCAGCCACGGCGTAAAGCCGAACCATTTCGGTCCACTGTAGTTTGGTGTACGCCAAAATATTACACTATTGCATGACAAATGAGCGGTGGCGGGCGGACTTCGGACTTCGCGTCGCGAGAGTTGCGCTGCGAGCAAGCGCACGTCCTTTCCATACCGTGGCTGCGCCGAACTGAGGGGAGAGGGGCTCGCGCGCGCATCTTGCGTGCCGGTCGTTTACCCTAGCATTCACGAAACATTTATGATCCGCTAGCGGCTAGAGTGAAAATAAGTTCGTGGAAAAATTGAGATTTTTTATTTTTTCAATGAATTTACGTTCGCTCGTTTCGTTCGTACGTTCTCATAACTTTGTGATTTTTCACACCTATACCTTTTCGAAATTTCGTACATAGATTCTTTACTGAACAATACTGGACTCGTATATACAAAAAATAACGTTATATAACTTGCTTGCCGAGGAACGGAGCTTCCTTTGTATGTAAAAATGGTTAAACATCCGCTGGCCAACTGCAGCATGGATACGCATTAACCTCATCGTTTGACAATGTGACTTATATCATTTAGCCATGAGCCCCAACATTCAAAATCATTTATTAGCCTAAATGAGTTATAGCAAGTTCTTAAAATCAAAATAACCGTTTATTTATACCATTTTAGTACACAACTCAGCCACAAAACTCCACTTGACATAGTGTAGCGACTATCATGTGTTCTATATAACAGTAAATGTATTTATAAGTTGTATAAGTCTGTCAAATTATTTTTTCGACTCGCTATTCGGATTTTGAGAGGAATTTATATAGATTATAATGAAGGTGTGAGAGAGAGAGAGACATTGGTGGCTATCCCTTGCTCACAAACTAAATTAAATTTAAGTTCATTGCATATTTTTCTTTTTATTTCATTAGGAAAGAGACAAAAGATAAATATTAGTTTAATCCTATCAAATTATTAAATTAAATTATTTATTAAATTTTTCTCGGTGGTAGGCCATAACATCGGCTGCCGGCGGAAGTTACCACCCACCAGACAAAGTCTTGCCGCCAAGCGATTCGTCGTGTTCCGGCATGATGTCTGGTGAAGCCGCACGGAGGACGGGTCTGAACAATTGTGTTGCGATGTGTGGCGGGTACGATGCGCCAAATATTGTCGTCTCGGGAATTTGGTCGTGGAGAGTCTCCAGATCAATCTCCCTCTAGCGCAGCATCGTTTGGTCGTGTTGGTCTTGGGTTTAACATTGCATCACCTCGTTCAACTGTCGTCATCCTTCCTATTCCTAAGTTTTTTAAGTGAATAGGCTTAATAAACTAGTGCGCTATACACTCAACGATTGCATCACTGCTTACCATCAGGCGGGATTGCAGTCAAGCACTAGTTTATTATTATTAAAAAAAAAAAAAATAAGTTCCCGCTTGACGTTATTTGACGCATTTTTAGTCGTGTCTCAACTGTCTATGAAATATCTTAGTTTTACAGAACTAAACTAAAATTTTGTCTTATGTACTCTTCTTAAAAATTTTGTTTACTTTGTGATCTAGAAAATCGGTGCCAGTGTTTGCGTGTATGGTAAAAAGGGGGAAATATACCGAAGGTTAACAAAATGGCGATATTAGAGTCGAAAAACATTACTTTGACAATCATTTTAAATCGTGCCATCATAAAAGCTGACAGAATTTAATTTGTCATGTAAATTGTAAAATTGAAAGTTACAATTTCATTATAAATCGTTTTGTTCGTAGTTTGTTTTTGTATTATAAATGTTTTATTTTAAAATAAAATAATCTCGGTATTTTTTAACTAAAAAGTCGGAAAACTCAAAGCAATTTTTAACGGTGTATTTGTTTTAGGTGTTACAGTTTTAGGAACGACAGTTTTACTAAAAAAAAAAACAGAAAAGTTAAAACCAAATTGGGGGACATGTGAGAAGTAAACAAAAATATGATTGATCTCAAAATATTAATAAGAAAAGATTTAGTTCCTCCAGAAGAGTGACTGTTGCGTGTCCCATAATAGAGATAGTGAAATACATAAAACATATATATTTTCTGTTAAGATACTGCATTGACTAACGTTTCCAATCTAATTAATCACAAGCCAAGGAAAACTTTTATTTTATAAGTCTTGTCTTCTTTTACCCATTCGGTCCTAAAGAGTAAATTCACTTAAATCGGTATAATGACTACAAAAAAGATACCTAAATTTATTTATATTAATTTATTAGCATATAGACAGAAAATAGCACATGTTTTTCTATACCAGTGTATGTATTGACCTATTCATTTGCAATGTTCATAGAATGCTATACAGCTTTTTATCAAATATAGCATATGTTAAATAACATAAAAATAGTATATCAATGAAATAATTTAAAACATGTCTTAACAACAGAATTGAGTAATTTAACTCACTTTCTCAAACACAGTATTTATTGCAATAAATCTATATTGTATCGACTTCTAAAAAATTTGTCTAAACTCTGTAGCCAATTGACGCATTGAGTCGTACGTATGTATGACATTCGCTACTAAAATAACAATCCAACGAATTTATATGATTGTAAAGATTTAAATATTAACGTTGACGCTGCATTAAAATACTTATACTTTAAAAAACTGAATTAAATCGGGACAATTACTTACAATTTATGAATAATTCCTTACCTAAAATTGTAAAATCATTAACCATTAATGGTTGAGTTCATAAATCTGAAGTATAAAAGTAATGTTTAATAGGATATGCAGTTATATGTTTAACTGAGACATTGCCTAAGGTGCGCCAGGCGCGGTTCGGGAGGGGGGTGGTGACGTGATGCGAGAGCTCAGTGATTCTTATGGGTGTCACAGGTTGAGCAGATAAGATACCTAGAGAATGTCTCAGTCTAACGGTTGACTAATAGAAATGTTTTTCAAAAAATTAAACTCTTATTACATAAAAGGTATGCAGCGTCAAGTAAACGTGGTTTTCACATACAATATGTAAAGAAAACCCTGTCCGATCCGTGAAGGTATTGTTAGGTATCGATAACTGATTATAGTAATGCCTACAAAGCCGGTCTAAACTTAAAAAAAAATCCCCTAAAAAAATAAATATTATTTCGAAAAAGCGAGGTCACTTAATGCATGTGCGGTAGACAACACGTTAGGCGTACATCCGCGGGTGACGGGGGGCAGGGCACGCGGCACGTGGTCGCATCGCTATTTGCTCCGTCACAAATGGTGTTGCCACTTTTTAAAAATTACCAAATTTTGGGGAAGTTGGAATTAATTCACGACAAAAAAAGATTATTTCAAAATTCATTAGTATTGTTACTATGATGATTATCTAAAATTTAATATTTTATTTGGCCATGTGTTTACTTAACCTTTATTATCCTTACGGGTCGGACAGGGTTTTCTTTACATATTGTACATTTGAACGTGTTGTTACCAAACTTATGGCCTCTTAAAATGTGCCTAAAATATAGCTTATATGACCGTCCACTTGAATCGCTGAATTTTTGTATGGGTTTAGTCCTTATGTGATCAATATTCATTAAGGCAGTCGGTGTATGAGCCATAAAAGATTTGACTGTTTTACCCTATAAAGTTAACCGAAATTACCCCTTTTTGTAAAGGGGTAATTTCGGTTAACTTTGTTCATAGAAGCTGATTGAATGCTAAATAGTGTAAGTATACAATCAGCTTTATCTAGGGCACAGTGAATTTTTATTTTTACGCAATGTAGATGTGCCCTTTAGAGATTATAAAATATTCGGTTTTGGGAGAAATTGTTACCTTATATTTTAGAAGAGGTAATGGTAGAAAATTCTCTAATTTTCGACTAAATCCACACATAAATTCGGTTTCATTCGTATACAGTAACTAAATAGTATACTTTTCATATACTTTCTTTTTACATAATGTTACTGTGTATATAATGTTAACACGCAACTATATTTATATAATATTATTATAGTGCCTTTAAAACTTTGAACTTCGACGAATGCCTTATTATTTTAATTATTACATGAGAATAGTATTCATATTATTATATTTGGAATTATCTACGATATTGCATTTTTTTTAATGTTTATTATAATTTGACCATAATTATAATAGTGCCTATTCTTATAAATTTAGTATAAATACCATTTGTATGCCTTATTTTTTTGAATTCATATTTTTATTGTGAGTGTTGTGTAAAAAGTAGTTGTGAGCCTTTTTGATTTATACCGATATGATCATATTTGAATAAATTCAGGAGAAAGATATAACTATAGTAATGAAATTTTCTATCGGCTTACTAAAATGTTCTCTTGGAAAGTTAATGCTATTTACCCAACTACTTTTAATACAACATCCTGTATATGTCTGTTGAATAAAGTAGAAGTCTGTAAACTTATTGCTGATATTACGTTATATATTTAACTCTAATTTTGGATTTATTGTAACGAATAATAGATCTTGTATTTATATACAATAAGTAATCATTCGCAACATACATACGCAAACGAAATGCATTTTGATTGTTTCACTTTTTCTATAAATTATTTTTGATCTTGTAGAAGACATTATATTAATACTTTCATGTGTTATCGTATTTCAATAAAAAGAATAAAGATTTTATGCGTATTAACTTTTCAATAAAATATTAGATCTTTACTTCGATACAATTGAATCTGAAAACTATAATACTAATAATGGTTATATGTGTGTATGAATCGTGTGATCTTTGTGACGTCGGAGTGAAATGTAAACTTGTACATAATGTTTTACGACAGTGTGCTCATTGTTATGTAGTTGTTTTAGTGATTTGGATTTGACAACTGTTTCGTACAATAAAATTATCTATTACTATGTTATTATACACCGACATAGCTGACAGGATTAGCAAGCTGAAGTAGCAATGGGCTTGTCACATATGCCGCAGGACCGACAACCGTTGGGGTAAACGAGTCCTCGAGTGGACACCGCGTCTCGGCAAACGTAGCGTAGGACGCCCTTGGGCGAGATGAAGCGAGTTAGCGTGCCATGAAAGAGGCCTATGTCCAGTAGTGGACGAGTAGAAGCTGATGATGATGTCATTATAAATCTGTATTCTAGCACTGCTAAATAGACAAGTTCAAGTTAATGGTATTGCCATGTTATATCAAAATTACTATAAATACTTACTCTAAAGCACATTCCTTCGTGAGAAACACTAATTATTAGTAAAATATGTTATTTTAATGATCTACTATCTGCCTGACACTTTAAGTTAGTCAGGCAGAAGTGAAATAACTGTAGTATTTTTAACTCACATTTCACGAGTTATTTTCTCATGGACCAAGTCTGTGAATAAACTAAATGAATTTATTAAATAAAATACTTAACCCATCTAAGATGTTATTGCGAGGTATCCGACAAAGTGTAAATAAATATGAAATTATGGAAATATAACTTTCATTCTTACACATTATAGTCCATTTTATGATTATAAACATTTTTATAACTTAATCAATAGTGCTAGTCACTCGAAAATCAACTTAATTGGCATTGAATTAAAGTTGTTTTTTTTTTGCTTTTTGGCAACTGAGCCGGTTTCGACTATTCTGCCAGTGTCACGTGGTGAGGAATTAAAGTTGTCTTCACTACACATAACTTGAAATTACGTCAAATCGCAACCTGTCAAATTTGAACATACTAGGTGTACAAAAGTTGTCAAATCCAAAAAGTCTGTTTGCCTGTTGGATTTTGCGAGGTTGCTGTACGTGTCGTGTTGTCGGATTTATAAGAAATGAGTTTGTGGGTTTAGGACTCTGTCCGCTGGCGTCTGACATGGTTATGTGAAAGAACGCACAAGTTTTATAAGATTAATGTAAATAAGTTCAAAAAAACGTAATAGACAAACTAGACTTTGTTTGGAAAAATATTTGGAAGAGGGTAAAATCTCGGATTTTTTAGAACAGTTCAACGTAGCACATGTGTTGCCAGCTAAAAGGTTGTCTGAATTAGTTCATGTTACGCGCCAGTGGTCAAGGAGCTTTGTGTACAAAATTGTGAATGTTTCCTTTCGCTCTATTTACTATAAGTTAGGTATAAAACACATAGAAGCCATTGTTCATGTAATTTTTAGTATATTTTTCTCCGTTTAGCAATTAATAAAGTTTCTTTTATTGATATATTTTATGTTTTTTTTTTATTTCATAACATGAGAAGTGTGTAGTTAGGAGCAGAAGTAGGGCGACACTCTGCTTCAGCCTATAGAGGTTCACTGCTGGAAAAGGCTTCCCCCAAGGCATTGGGGGGTTTGCCATAATCCTCACACTTGTCAGGCGGGTTGGAGATCGCAGTAATTTGACATATCACAGAAGCGCTGCTGCCCGCTTCCCTTTTTTTGTTGGGATGGGGAATCATCAAATGACTTCTCCCGCTGTGGGCGGAGCGGAAGGGCGTGTCAGACTTTTACTGACTATAACCCACCCATGTTTCTTCACTTGCCTGTGGGACGGCCAGGGCAACGGTTTCTTTTTTAACCAACCCGCAACCCTGGTGAGAGTTCCCCGCACGGGATGATATGGGATAGTACTATTCTAAGCCCGGTACCACACGGGTTTGTAGACACGGCTTTATTCAAAAGCGAGTTTTGACATATCGGTGCACGAGAGCTTGAATTGGAAGATGTTTGAAAATTCTGTTCTCTAAAATCGACATAAAAGGACGTTATATAACGTACCTATTCGGTGCGTTTTATTTTAATTACTAAGTATTTCATACTACTTACAGTACTTACTGATGAAGAGTTTGAACTAAAACTTAATCAGATCGAAAAATCCGCTAGGACATATTAAGGGTTAAAGTAAGTATGAATTTGCCGTTTTGTTGCAATAGGTTCTTTGAATTGACATAGAATCTTCATGGTTTGAGGTTTTCGAATGAAACTTTTTTCAGATGCGTTTCTATTTCTTTTAAAAAAGGTGAATCATTTGAATATCGAATTTCAATTGTTTTTGTTATTCAACTAGACAAGAAATAGCAATCGCTTCCCCCTTTTTGTCGAGTGCCTCGCCTTACCCTATTATTATTATACTCTTTGGCCTCGCCCATAAGTGGCAACCTACAGTTACGGGTTACCTTGCGGCGAAACCCGTACTGTCGGTCAAGCCAAGAAGCGCGAGTTCAACACACGCTCCATAATTTTGTAGAGTATGTAGTTATCGAAATCGGCCCATAGTTGGTAGGTTCGGCACGACTACCCTTTTTGAGCACGGGCTGCATGTTGGCAAGCTTCCAGAGCTTGGGTACTATACCAGTCCTAAATGAGAGGCGATACAAGCGCGTTACTACAGGAGATAACTCGGGCGCATATGCGCCCGATGATTGCCCGATGCCCGATGATGATTGTTCTTAAGGCATATGCCTTAAGAACAATCGCTGGTATACCGTCTGGACCACTAGCCTTATTCACGTCCAGACGATACAGTACTCTCAGAACCTCTTTGTTCCTAATGTGAACCTCCGTCATTGAAGTTACGCAATGGGGTAAATTAGGTAGAGTAGCACTGCTAGTAACAAGACGGGAACTATGGGCAAAGAGAGATGCAAAGAGACCTGCTACCTCTCCCGCCGTACGAGCCAGTGCTCCATCAGGCCTAACCAGCGGAGGCAGTGTGGGCCGACAGAAGTTCGCCTCGACCGATTTAGCATTGGACCAGAATGATCTGCTACCGGATAGTTGCCCAGAGAGCTTGTTGCCAATATGATTAATGCGGTCGAAGCGAGCCTTCTTAGGCGCTTTTTTGTAGGATTTGGCAGCACGGTTAAAAGGCTCTCTTATTTGGGCTTAGATCGGGAGCTCTGCCGTCACAAGCATCAACTCAGGTGAGAAATGCCGTATGCTTACGCTGTTTAGCTTTGAACACAGTGGGCGTTGAACCATGGGCGAGCCGAGCCACCGACGGGCACGTCATTGAAGGTATAATATAGCTACTCCATAGCTTGACGCACCATATCGGTTATAGCGTCCGCACAGCTCGACGGATTGTCAGAAGAAAAGCAGTCCTGCTGCCAAGGATAAGAGGCAAAAAAGTGGCGCATCTCATCTCAATCTGCCGACTTCTATCGCCACATTCGCCGTTCACCACGTGGGTCGCAATCTGGTGGGGTCAAGGACGATACAGACTTCACCAGACAGTGGTCTGAAATTCCTAACGGTGAGGAAACTGTTACAACACATCTCTCCGGATCAGTGGTCAGCAGAAGGTCCAGACAATTAGCGGTATGACCAGAGCTACGAACTGTGCGTCAGGGTGCTGGTGCAGCGCATTGTCAGCAGCCTCACTGAGGTGGTCAAATAGTCGAGTTGTCTCCTAGTCACCGCTGTGCGATCGGTAGACAAAGGTGTAGACAATTTTGTCCAGACCAGTATCAATCAACAGCCATAGGGACGAGGAGTAAGGGTCTTCAAGATGACGGAGACCTCCAATGAGTATCCCGGGTAGCTGAAGTGTGCCGCATCTGACGCACATCTAATCTGGGTCTCCGTCAAGAAAAGCAGGCTGGGCTTGTCAGTCTCTTGGTGGTGATGGACTGCAACGAGATTGGAGTGCTGACCTCGAATGTTGGAGAAGTGTACTTTAAATGAGAGGACGTGCGTCCGCTGTACACACCTACTTTTTATGCCTTTTCATTTTAAGGATACTCAAATGGGATGTACACTGACGCTAAATATTTCCAAAAATCCTTAATAAACGTAAATACTATAAGTAATTTTTCCTTCACTTGAAATATTTTGATTTACCGTTTTTCTTAAAAAAAAAAGATTACTTATTTAATTGTTGTTGCATAAAACTGAGGGTGATGGAAATTTTAGTTACAGACTAGTTGTGGATATAAAATAACCCAATCAATTATATTTAACTTTCATTAACGTCATTTTTGTCTATCAGTGTACCTAGGGGAAGGTGAGGTAATACGATCCCTGCAGGTCAAATGATCCCCTACCTTGAATCAAACATAATTAGTGTCATCTATTCAAATGAGCATGAAACATGTTCCCTGCGTCCCCGCCAGTTGCCTCTCCAAGTGTTATGGCGTTGCAACCGCTTGGCGTGATTTTATCAAAAAAATATTAAAAAGTGTGGCTCTGATCTAAGGTAAGCCTGTTTTTAGACTTTCATTACTTTTTACATGTTCGTATTTGTTGAAATGTTGTTTTATTTACGGGTATTAATAGCAGTTAGCTAATATTTAAGGTGTTTTGATCTCCGTACGCGGCATTCAAAGGGTAACGTTTTGATCGATATCTTCGAATTTGGTGTTTGGGGCGAAATGATCCCTTTCTGTGTGTTTAAAATGATCCTTGGAATCATTTTACCCCGTTAGTATTTCTTGTTTTTACAGATCAAACCGAGAATTTATATACCTACCTACATAAAACTAATCGTCAAAATTGGCCTGTAGAACAATTGTAAGAGGCATTAAACGCCCTCAGAGAAGGAATGCCTTACAAAGCCGCAAGTAGACAGTTTAAGGTCCGTTTAAGTAGAGAGTTTAAATGATAATTCAAAAATCTCCACAAACACCACAGTCATCACGGCAACCTTCGTCCTTTCCAGAAAACACTTCGGCGTCAGAATCTTCTGAAAGATTATCTTCAGCCTTGGCTGTTGGTCTTCCATTCACGTCTTTTGGTGTTGTTACAGCCAGGAAAGTACGACCAAAGATAGTTGGAAAAAGAGCGACTGCAAAACGATTAAGAGTATTGCTCCATGGAGTAGACACATCAGTATTGACTAGCACACACTACAAAAAATACCTTGAAAAGGAAGCCAAAAAGAAAACAGACACAGAACATAAAAAAGGTGACCAACAAACAGAACGATAAATTGAAAGGTGTTGGGAAAGGAAAGAGAAGCAGAAAGGCAAAAGGCAAATAAGAAGCAAAACGAATCAGATTGTTCAGAAGAAGAGAGTGATACCGAATGCCTCTTCTGTACTTCAGTAGCTTTCAAGCTACTCCAAATACTATAAAGGCGAAGGGTGGATTAAGTGCGTCGTGTGTCTTAAATGTGGACATGAAGCTTGTGCGGGAGGAGATAGTGATGATGAAAGCGACTTCATTTGCGATATTTGCCTTTATATTAAGAAATTTCATAACGTGATAAAATAAATAAATCTATAGGTCTATTTCTTCACAAGAAAATAATAATTTTAAATTAAAATTTGATTTTTCTAGTGCTTCATGACATTGAAAAGAAACATGATGGAAATGAGTACTACCTACTTTCTATTTAGAAGAGTTTATTTGTTTACTTATTGTTTGACTAGGTATGTTGTTGGTTGTGTAGTGGACCTTTTAAAAGTTTGTTGCAATGTCTAATGTTTAGTTTCGTTGAATGAGTAGTAGATAATTACAAAAAAAATATATGTACTGAAACTAAAAGTCTGCAAAATTTTGTTTAACTTGCTTATATACTTAAATTGTTATGTACAATACATAATTATGATTTAAGTAAGCAGCTGTTTTATTTCGTTGATATTTATTAACTTATGGCATAAAATGATCCCTGGGATTATTTTACCCCTACCCCGGGGATCATTTTATACATAGGTGTGTATAAAATGATCCTTTACTTAACTTTAGCAAAAACCTTTAATACAAGAAAATACAAATTAAATAATAAAAAATAAGTATGCAGTTACAAAGTTAAGTAAGTTCACTACCTCTAACAATAGAAATTTTGGGATTTTGCCTTCAACTTTAGCCACAGTTAAGTTTTTCCCTTAAGGGGATCATTATACCTCACCTTCCCCTAATCTTTGTGCGTTATAATCACACGCGGTTTTTTTGGCAAATATCTACACCGCACATTTTGCCAAGGTCTACTGCGTAATTTATTTAAAATTTTAAGATAAGTCCCTGTCAATCAAACTATAAATGAATAATAATTAGGGGAGTTCATACATGTGCAAGATTTCCAGAGGGTTGTAGCTGCCTCCACCTGCGCCCCCCGGGTACGCCAATGCAAAAATACTTATAGACTTGGATTATTCTTGTAATAAAGCGAGATTTCGGTTATTTAAATAACCGAAGTCTCGCTATTATGTAATATTGACGTTCAAAAAGTGCTGAATCTCAGCCTAATTTCAATAAACGACTTTTGATTTAGAATTTTTTGAACCGAATAACAGGTTATTTTTACCCGAATAATAGGTTATTTATAACTCAGCCCCTGCTTCATTAAGTCAGATTTTTCCAGGACTAGAGCCTGCATCTTGTTGTAAATTTACAAATTATGACCTTATCTCAAACCCATAAATTGAAGAATACATTGCATTTATAAACATCACAGAAATTTTACAAGCATCCGCTAAAACTACACCAGAATGTTACTCGTGTCAGCCTGCTTACACCACACTAATGTCATTTTGTCGCAACAATACTGCAAGAGGAACCAAAAAAAAAAACTGTGCCATTAAATCATACATAACACTATACGTGTAACAAGTGAAATAATATGCAATTATCGGTTACTGTTTCGTAGATGTATGTGCGACGAATGCTAATGGCGGTGGTGTCATGGCCGCCCGCGCACGCGCATTGCAGCCGTAATGTGGTGAAAATTGGGCGCGTAGTCCTCGAATTTTCTCAGTGGGATCTATTGTTAATTTGCTTGATTGCCATATAAGGACATTTTGCGTTATGCATTGGTAGTTAGGCAAGGTGTTTGTTTAAGAATCGTCTTTAATTAGTTTTTTTCTATATTTGGCATTTCCTACTAACGAAGATTTCCGCAGAAAATTTTCATCTCAGTTGCTTTTTTATATAAATTATAAACTAGTGCTTGACCGCAATCCCGCCTTATTGTAAGCAGTGATGCAATCGTTGATGGTAAAGCGTGCTAGTTTATTGAGAGCCTATTCACTCTAGCCTTGAAGATACTTAAATTTTAGTCCAACATAAACACCGCCGCTGGCAAATTATTCCAGTCCCTCGATTTACGCGGTAAAAAAACGAGGCGAAGCGCTTCGTTTGGATCGTATCAACAAAGTAGGTAAGGGTGGAAACTCGCCATACGACGGGTCGTCCAATGATGGAACGCAGATGGAGAATCATGCAATTCCCTCGTACACTCTCCAAAATGCATCCTATAGAACACCGACAGTCTGGTTACTCTTCTTACATATCGACATACTTGAGAGGCTGGTGGTTGCCCCCCCAATTGCCCCCCCCCCCAGGCCCGAAGGTGGGTACGCCTATGCATGAGAGTTTACTGATTCGTATTTTCCAATGTCAAATTTATCTACCTGCTTATGAGAAAGACATGTTAGGAACAAATCCGGCTACTCGTTCTATCGATGAGATCAATACGGCCAAAGCTGATGACAATCACAATTTGTAATGACCCTCTATTACTATTGGAACTGCGCCAATGAGTTACGATTACGACAGCCTCCCACTCGACACTGATATCTTTTCCATCTCTAGCAGAGGTTGTAACATAACTTGGGACCTTCCGATCTATTCTTTAATAATTTCACCGTGGAAACTTACTTGAAGCGAACTGTCAATAATATCAAACATAAAGACTGATTTACACGGTGCAATTTAATTGCCTATGGCATACAATAAATGGTGTTTAGACAATGCAACTTTCAGTGTTGCTTAAATTGCACCGTGTAAATCAGTCTTTAGGTAGGATGACAGTTCACTTCAACCATTTTTTACAGTATCTAAGATTTTTACAAAATATATCAAGGTATTGTTTGCCTTCTCACTCACTCATACATAATCAAACTATATAATGTTCGGTGTTCCCACTGCTGGGACACAGGGCTCCTCTTTGTAAGTGGGAAATCGGCCATAATCCGAAATCCACTGATCGACTCCTTTAATGTTTGAATCTAAACCACAGAGCAAGTAATGATCACTACGTTATAATCTAAACTCGGAATTTTCATTCGATTCCAGATTTGACAATTTCAGTGTTGCAACGTTATGACAAGTAGGTACTAAATAGTGACGTTGCGATATGGAAATGGAATATTTCCGAATCGATTCTACTCGTTTATAATTTTACTCTCGTAAACTAAGTATAATAGGAAATTAAATATTTCTTAACCGTTAATTTAGTTTTGACGATTAATTAACGATCTGAGACTTTGCTTTTATAATTGTGTGTGAAATTAATAAAAAAATGTGATCATGAAGGAACATGACAAATAAAACAGATTACTAATTATTAAATAATTATTATGAATAATTATGTATTTATTTAAATAAAAATCAATAATTTAGTCTTTAATTGGCACACTGATGGCACACACACTGATTGGTTATCGATTTTTGTGTTCATCACTACACTATTTTAAGTGGTATCATTATTTCACAAAATGACAGTAGCTAATGTCAAATCTGGAATCGAATTAAAATTCTGACTCTAGGATACGTTCTTAGTTTTCCCACGAAGTTTTTCTTCACCATTTTGAGAACTGTGGTGATGATTTAATTTACAAGAAGTAAATAATCTATTACTTACAAAAAGGTTGCCTACCTCCTTTTCTTTTTTTACTCACATATTTATGCGTTGTAAAAAAAGACAATTACATGAACTCATAGATAATGTGTCAGAAAGTCGCTGAAACGAAAGAGCGACGGTTAAAAGAGACGTAAATTCATAAGATTTAATGTGAGAGAAAATGAAATAGGAAGACTTTTACATTCCTCTCATTATCTTGAAATATTTTTTTCGAAAATTTTCCTTTTACCACGTGTGAATATCACACATGATTTTTACCGAATTCAAGCTACAATACACTTGGTATTTCAAGACACCGCCATTTAGTAGGTTGACTCTTCACAGGACAAAGGAAAGGAAAGGAAAGAGCTGGCCTATTTTTTGTCACAGAATCTTGTCAGCCTTTTGGGTGCTTTTCCTGTTGACAGTGGTGCAGACAAATTTTTAATTACCCTTCAATTATTTCCCCTTTTATTATTAAAAATGTTTTTTTTTATATGCCATAACTCTATGGTATATAAGACCATACCAAAGAATCAATTGGCATATGAATTATTTTTCAATATAAATGACTTTTTTTGGTTTTCATTTCACATTCAAAATATTTCTATAATATGTAAAGAAAACCCTCTAAAACCCCCCTACCCCTTTCTCGGTGGTAGGCAACAACATAAGCCGCCGGCATAAGTTACCACCCACCAGACAAAGTCTTGCCGCCAAGCGATTCGTCGTGTTCCGGCATGATGTCTGGTGAAGCCGTACGGAGGACGGGTCTGAGCAGTTGTGTTGCGATGTGTGCCGGGTACGATGTGCCTAATGTTGTTGTGTCGGGAGTGTGGTCGTGGAGGGTCTCCAGATCATCCTCTGGCGCAGCATCATTGGTCGTGTTGTTGGGTTAAACATTGCATCACCTCGCTCAACTACCGTCTTCCTTCCTATTCACTCAGTTTTTTTGAGTGAATAACCCCGTCCGACCCATAAGGATAATAAAGGTTAGGTAAACACATGACCAAATAAAATATAAAAATACATAATCATCATACTTAGTAACAATACTAATGAATTTTGAAATAATCTTTTTTTTCGCGAATTAATTCCAAATTCCCCAAAATTTGATATTTTTCTAAAAAGTGTCAACACCATTTTCGACGGTATTATTATGAGCGATGCGACTGCGTGCCCGCACATGTATTGCCTACCGCACATGTATTAAGTTACCTTTTTTGCGAAATAATATTTATTTTTTTAGGGGGTGTTTTTTTTTTAATTATAGGCCGGCTTTGTAGGCATTAGTAGAATCAGTTATCGATACCTTACAATACATTCACGGATCGGACAGGGTTTTCTTTACATATTGTATAAAGTGACGATTATTAATGAAAGTTAAACCTTTCGTGAAAGTGTGACCCTGACGAGGTTTGCACGAAAATGAATGTAAAGAAAACGCTATGGTTTCCTTAACCTTTTTGGTTATTTGTATTTTATAAGACAATTTAGCACACGGCTATCAGCTGTGACTTTTGACAGCGAAAAATATTATAAAAGTTTCTTGAAGAACACTTAAAGAAGATTTCACAACCTGAAATAAAGGCTTTTAATGTTGTTTTCTGTCTTTACAGGTGAATATTAAGTAATTAATTATAGGTAGGGAACCCACTTGTAAAAACTATAACAATATTAATAAATTATCTGTCTTTACAGAAAACGCATATTTTTTTATTTGAAAAGTGAAATATCGTTAAGTATATGAATTACTTTTATTTATCTATGTTATATCTTCGAAACTGTATTTCTTAATCATATATTCTAAGACTTATTGTAAGTATTATTTTTACTTATACAATATAACCCCAGAAATACAGGATCTAAAAACACGTTGTAAACCTGTTCTTGTTAGTAGGTATAGATTTTTAAGAAAAAAATAAACACTATTCTATAACTTCTCCTCCACACATCTTAAAATCAATAGTTATTACTTATTAAATACCTTAGTAGGTCCTCAATATACCCTGACGCATAAGGATCTATGGAAGCAGTGAGTCATTTAGAGCTTCAAAGTTGAACACGGAAGTAATCTTACTGTCCTTGTCGCCGACCACACGTAGGATATACTTTTGTTTTACTTTTATGTTCTGAGAAGATAGTAAGAGAGGTTTATAAATGAGTTTTATATAGTGTTTCTTTTTACCCGACTACGGCAAAGCAAAAGGAGGGTTATGGTTTTGACAGGCTATGTATGTATGTATGTATGTTCATCTGTTCCCTCGTAACTTCTAAACTACTTATCAGAATTCGACAAATGATATATCATTAGTTCGTAATGATATATCACGTTGTCAAGGTGCTACGGTAGGTAGGTATATGTAACGTGTGACTACGCCTTTCCAAACATGGAAATTTATCTCTACATAGTGAATATTGCATCCTTCAGAATAGTATTGTATGGCATTACTACTGTGTCCATTTACTTACAACTACATTAGCAACTTTGTTCAGTTCAGTACTCTGAAAATCTTATTTTATACTTTTTCAGCGTCGTTTTTTGTCGTAGTTGGGTTTTAGTTTTTTTACTTTTTATTATTTACGCGCATGTTCCTGGGAATTTCAGTGAGGTAGTCAAATGAGTCGAGTTGAAAGTTAATTAAATGTCAAGTACATACTATTGTGGTGAATAGTGTTTAGTATTTATACCCTACTAATATAAACGCGATAGTCTGACTGGAAGTACCTACCTATATTTGTTACTCTTTCATGCAAAACAGCTGACCAGATTTGGATGGAATTTGGCACACACAAGGTTTATAACCAGGATTGTCATATAGGATGGTTTTATCCCGATATTGCCACGAGATCAAAATCAAAAGTCATTTATTAAAATTAGGCTGAGAATGTCATGGTGGCCTAGTGGTTAAAACACCAGCCTCCCAAGTATGAGTGCGCGGGTTCGATTCCAGGTCAGGCAAGTACCAATGTAACTTTTCTAAAGTTATATGTACTTTCTAAGTATATCTTGAACACCAATGACTGAAGGTGAAGGAAAACATCTTGAGGAAACCTGGACTTTAAGTCTGAAATCGCCAACCCGCATTGAGCAAGCGTGGTGATTACGCTCAATCCTTCTCTGTATGAGAGGAGACCTGTGCCCAGCAGTTCGAAAGCAGGACGATAAAAAAGGTTGATGATGATGATGATGAGGCTGAGAATCAGCACTTTTTGAACGTCAATATTACATGAGACAGTCCCGCAAAACGGCCGCCCTTCGCAACTTCCTAGTGCTTGGCTGGAAAGAAGAAGTGGCAGAACAAACTTCCCAGCAGCACAGCTGTCTGTTCATTTAAAAAAAAACCACATGACTTTATACAATACTATGTATAGTAACACTCAGGTGCGACTATAAAAAGAAAGGGTAGATTACAAACTGAGAGCTCAGCTATTGTATGCATCGGAGATAGCGATCAACTTACAATAAAGTTACAAGTATTATTAGAAAAAGAAAACGTTAAATCTCTGCCGACTCAAACAAACTATGAGAAACTTATAAACTTATTAACGAATGAAACAAAGAAAATAAACACAGGGAGCAAGAACATAATTTCAAGTGAAACACAAAAGCTGTTGCAAGAAACGAAAAAACTAATACAAGGCAAAGAAACGAAAAGTAACCGTCTCAAAATATCAGATACTAGCAACCCGCCCCGGCTTCGCACGGGTGCATGTATGTAAAACAAACTTCAAACTTGTATAAAGTGTTTTCTAAAATAATTTTATTTCGAATGACATCTTTACTCGACGAAAACCAACCGAAAGAACAGGCAGGCTTCCGAAGCAAATTTTCTATTATAGGTCATATACAAGTACTTAGACAAGTACTACAGAAATATAAAGAACAAGACTTACTATTTGGGCTTTGTTGACTATAATAAAGCCTTTGACTAATTGGAACACGAATACATCTGGTAAGCACTACATGCTCAGGGAATACAAGGAAAGTACATAAAAATACTGAAGAACATCTACTCAAAAAGCACAGCCCAAATCAGACTAGAAAGAACAGGTGAGGAGTTATCTATAAAGAGAGGCGTTCGCCAAGGTAATCCTATTTCACCCAAGTTGTTTTCAATGGCTTTCGAGATGATATCCAGGTATCTGGAATGGCATAAAAATGGTCTTAACATACACGGCGAAAAATTAAACCACCTACTTTTTGCAGACGATCTAATTCTATTTTCGGAGAACCCAAAAATTTTTGAAAATGCAAATGCTACAACAATTATCAACAAGAAAGCAGGGCTTTCAATGAACACGACGAAGACTACAATTATGACTAATGCTTCGCAAACGTATAATACAACAGTGGATATGGAGAAAATAGAATATGTGGAAGAATATTTTTACCTATGGCGACTAATAGCCGCAATTGATACAATGCCAAAGGAAATTGACAGGAGGATATCCAATACTTGGAAGAGATTTTGGTCTCATAGCAAAGTAATGAAAAACAAAGCCGAAAAACGAAAAGTGTTCTATATGTGCATTCTGCCTTGCTTAACATATGGTTGCCAAACATGGACATTGACAGAACAGTTGATGAATGCCAAATATGTAGGTATATGCCAAAACGGAATAGAAAGAAGTGTTATAGGAGTGAGACGGAAAGACAAAATGAGATTGGAGAAAAATAAAAACGAAACAATATTTAAGGAAGTGAAAAAAGTCTGTAAAGCACTAATGGGCAGGACATATGATAAGAGAGGAAAATGGGAAATGGACCAAAATAATATCAGAATGGTACCCTAGGGATGGTAAAAAAAGTTAAGGACGACAAACGAAACGCTGGGAAGACGATATTAGGAAAGTGGCTGGACCATCATAAACAATAAATTAGCTTACCAATAGATAAATTAGCCAGCGCCTGATGCGATTTGACGTATTTTTAGTCGCAGTATTTTTATTCTCTGCCCTTTTTTAATGAAATAGCAAGCAAAAAATGTACTGCATCACACGGCGCCAAGTTTAAGTTATATGCAACTTAGGTACTATATCAATCAATCAAACTCTGCCTTTCCCCTCATACCTCATAATACAGCACGTGATATTGTTATGTTGTAACTTACAATGCAAAATAAATATACATACATATAAACAACTTTGTACATCTGTAGGTCATTCAGTTTCTCCGCGATGTAGACTGGAACGGAGACACTACCTACTCACAATAAGTAGATTGATAGGTTTATGAATTATAATAAAATATATCTTTCTTACTACCTATCTAATTCATGTTTTAAGTTTGTATCTATTAAGTACTAGATAACTACATAGATTAGTTTATCTCCATACATACCTACCTAATATAATAGACTACTAACTGCAAAAGGTAATGGACAGGACATTACCTTTTATTGAAGAAAAAGATGAATGATACAATACAACAGAAATTATTATAGCTCACACCATACTAAATAAAAGCCTGTCGCTGGAATGCGCGTGAGATGAAATCTGTGTCCTCTGTGCGCGTACGCATAAATTACGAGCACTTGCGGCGATCGATTTACTAGTCGCAGAGCTGTTGTACAAAACTGTATTTCAAACTCCAATTATGGTTACGGTGGTAGGCCATAACATCGGCTGCCGGTAGAAGTTACCACCCACCAGACAAAGTCTTGCCGCCAAGCGATTCGTCGTGTTCCGGCATGACGTCTAGTGAAGCCGTGCGGAGGACGGGTCTGAGCAGTTGTGTTGCGATGTGTGGCGGGTACGATGCGCCAAATGTTGTTATGTCGGGAGTTTGGTCGTGGAGGGTCTCACCTTGCTCAGCTGCCGTCATCCTTCCTATTCCTTAGTTTTTTTAAGTGAGTGCGCTTTACCATCAACGATTGCATCACTGCTTGCCATCAGGCGGGATTGCAGTCAAGCACAAGTTTATAATTATTAAAAAAAAATGTTACTAACCAGTTGCATTAGCTGATTAATCATGATTATTGATGTCGATTCGTTTAGGGCTTAAATTTACACACATCTGAACATAAATAAATATATAACCAGTATAAACTGGCTTCTGGTTGTTCAAGAAAGCTATGCAATGCTAGGTCGGTTTAAACTGGAATTGTATATCTTGACGTGTAGCCGTAATCATCACGGAGACTTTTGAGGATTGTAAGTCACTAGTCGATATTGTTCTGTATCATGATTATCTAAGGGGCATTGGTGCTTGTGTTATGAAACAGCATTTTTATATAGACAGAGTTACCATACGAGACATTTAGGGCAACGAAAAGGGCGGGTTTATCCCCTAAGAGCAATATTTGGATATATTAACCCTTTCATCCATCCAAAGGTTTTTTATAAAAGATCTTTAATCATCCCCTTAGAAGGAGGGATGTTACTGCTCGTTGTCGGGAGTGTACCATTTACATACCTAGGTAAATAGCCAGTAATCAGCATAATAGCAATGTCAGCATAATATTTGGCCAAAAATCAGCAGTTAGACTGGTAAAGCGGACCCCAGACTCCAAAACTGAAAAGCTTCGGATGCGACTGGGTGAGATGATGATGACAACAATAGGAAAATACTACTGAATGGAGCGGGTGTAGATAGTAGGTCAAGCTGCTTCTCATATGGACAATTACTTTACATCACTTCACCAATCCTGTTTTTTTTTACATTTTAGACACTATAAATTCAAAGTCCATTTCAAAGCGTAGGTATACGTACCAATGAGAACAAACAAGGAACTCCACGGACATTCATTTAAATTATAAAATTGTTACAAATAATTTACCTTAGAATGATCCAGAAATACGTGTGGTTAAAAACGTTATAGAAGTCATAAAAGCAATTAAGAAAGTAAGAGCTGTGACAGTTAAGAGATGAGCAGTCTCCACAGAAGCTCAATCATTTTGAAGGGAATTTAATGATCCAACACACATGCCACCACCAGCAAGATTGCTGAGACCAAAACTACATACGCAGTACTCATAATTCTACAAAAATGTGCCTGTTATTACGATTACGATACGAATTCCACACCGAAAAAGTCGCAGGTTTTTATCTAGTATAAAATAAATAAATCTATACTAATATATAAAGCTCAAGAGTTTGTTTGTTTGTTTGTTCGCGCTAATTTCGGGAACTGCGGGTCCGATTTGAAAAATTCTTTTTGCGTTGGATAGTCCATTAATCCAGGAATGCTTTAGGCTATATAACATCACGCTGCGACCAATAGGAGCGGAGCATAACTAACTCCACGCGAACGAAGTTGCTGGCGGCCGCTAGTACACACATAAAGCATGTGCTTGTCTATATGTATGTACATATATAGACAAGTACATGCTATATGTAACAACAACAGAAAATATCAAACAATACCGCAGAGGCCTGGCGTTTTGAGGACTGTCTTTGATTATTTTGACGTTAAAAAACGTTGTTTCTCAACCTAATTTGAATAAATGAATTTTGCTTTTGATTTATCAAGAAACTATAGGATGTACCTAATGATGATGAGAGAGACCTTAAGTGTAACTTTATTAGAATTTTAAAAGTTGACAATGATACTTTCTGAGGTTCGACTTCACTTATATGCTTTGCAGAATTCCAAGCAGTTTCAATGTTAAATGAGCCAGTACCTACCTTCTAGCGCTCATTGTATTAGAGGCTACAATACCACATTGTGTTAGTTCTTACATCTCTCCAAATGATTACTGCATCGAAATCACGATATAATGGCAATTTTGTTACAGCACAATACGTAATATTCACGTGTGTTATCTCATGATTAGGAATCCTTCTAAGATTTGTTGTGGTTACGCAGGCATTATTTTTGTATAGGTAAACAGTAAAACAGTCTTAAAATTGGTCCTCACGCTTAAGCACTTCCTCTCTTTTTAAATACTATTATTATATTTTATTTGCTCTTGTTTCATGTTTATTAATTAGATGTATATGTATAAGCGGCTTTCGGCGGCGATCTCTCGCTTCCGGCTTTGGTCCAGGCCATGGTCCGAAGCGAGAGTGCATGGCAGGCCGTCACTTGCTTCTGTCATGCAGTGATGGTGGCAAAGGAGAAGGCGGAGCGAGTGAGGGAGCGGGAATCTCAGCAGCCTCACGCCTCTAGCCGACGCAGGTGACGCCATGGTGGGGAGACAACATCGAACTTGGTCTCGGTCAGGGTTACGGGTTGATCAAAAGAGAAAACGTAGCCCTGGCGCTCAGTAACTTCACTTGGCTGAGCGCCAGGGCCACGTTTTAGTCAGTAAAAATCTGACACGCCCTTCCGCTCCGCCCAGAACGAGATAGGTCATGTGATGATGTCCCACCCACAGTAAAAGGTGTTGGTCTAGGCTCTTGGCTAATAAGCCATTGGCTGTCACGACTCTCGCTACAATGATTGCTGAATCCACATCCCAACTTCGTAAATCAAGTCAAGATAATTGATTTGTTTATCTTTCTCGGCTTTCACGAGGTTCTCATAATGCGGGATGTTTGTGTCAACAATCATTCGCGTCGCTCTGATCGATCCACCATCACTATATCAGGTTTATTGGTAGCAATAGTCTTGTCAGTGATGATGGAAAAATTTACTATTACTATTAAAGTATGTTTATTTAAATTAGTATGATACACTTTATGTACATATTTATTGTAAATACAATAGTATATTGTGGATTACTTACATTATTTCTCTCTCCTTTCACTTCGTGTTCCATCCCAAGGTGATTTGGAATTTGGTGTCAAAGATCGCTATGACCGCCCGTTACAAAATTTTCATATTTATATTCTACTTATAAATTAAATGGTGTACATAATAAAGAGTATTCTTCTCTATGTACTTTCATCATCACATTCGGAATGTGTCTATACTCTGAATTTTATGTGTAACATCTGTCTTTTCATCGACCATCATCTGTTTTTTTTTTCATTCAGTGCAAATCATCATTTTTTGTCTAACCTTATCCCAAATATTCTGGAGTCGACTTTCAGTTGCTGAATACCAATATTTTAGACTAGTGGCCGCCCGCGACTTCGTTCGCGTGAAGTTATTTTTTTTGAGCATTTTATATTAACCCCAAAATATACAGCATACATTTTAATTTTTTTGTTATGCTTCGCTCCTATTGTTTGCAGCTGTGATGTTATAAGCCTAAAGCCTTCCTGGATTAATGGGCTATCCTACACAAAAATATTTCTATACTAATATATAAAGCTGAAGAGTTTGTTTGTTTGAACGCGCTAATCTCAGGAAATACAGGTCCGATTTGAAAAATTCCTTTTGCGTCGTATAGCCCATTGTTTCAGGAAGGCTTTAGGCTATAACATCACGGTACGACCAATAAGAGCGGAGCATAACTAACTTCACGCGAACGAAGTCACTGGTGGCCGCTAGTACTATATAAAAAATAAACTGTTCTAATTTTAATTCAATGGTGAAATGTGAAACTACAAAAGAAACGCATCCTGTCACTGTGTAATACTTTTTTTTTTTTAATTTTCTATACTAATCTATAAAGCTGAAGAGTTTGTTTGTTTTTTTGAATGCGCTAATCTCAGGAATGACTGGTCCGATTTGAAAAATTATTTTTGCGTTTGATAGCCCATTAACACAGAAAAGCTTTAGGCTATATAACATCACGCTGCGACCAATAGGAGCCGAGCATAATAACTAACTACACGCGAACGAAGTCGCGGACGGGCGCTAGTTTTAAATAAAATGTCGATAGTTTTTTGTCAACTGCGTTTTCGCACGCTAGCTCCTATACTGCATATTCGAAGAGAGACTGGTCCGGTTGTACTTGGCCTTGCTGAAGGCGTCTACAGCTGGTCGTGGGGCTCCAAGGGATTTATTTATGATATATTATTATACATACAAGTAATATGTCAACGAGAATTCCTAAATTTGTAACTTATTTTTTTTTAGTTTATTAATGTGATTTTATTTATTTACAAACATACAATTATATTTTAAATTTATCTGTCTGCCACGTTATACTGCCTAAATTACTGAACCGATTTTGATGCAAAACTAAGGTTCCATGTTGTCGAAGTACAGTCAGAAGCGAAAATACGTAAACACCCGGCTTTATTCAAAACCGATTTACTATTTAATTTTTTTTTTTTTTTTTTATTATTATTCAGTTACAAAGAACATTTTCGAACGTAAGTAGATTTATGTAATGTTTCGTATTCGAACGCAGCATTCGTTATTTCATGAATAAAATTGAAACTTAATATTGGTAAGTATGACGTATTGGTGCGGTAAAAGTACGTATTGGCATACCAACATACCTGTGCACCACAAAGTTTGAGAATAGGTATCCTAAATTGTAGTGCCTCGTTTAATTAATTATTATTGTTATGTAATTCGATTATTTAAAGGTATGTAAGATTTTTGCAGTGGTTGTTGATAAACCTTTTTGTATTTTTTTCGAAGATTGTTGAGGTTAGGGTTTCTCTTCGAGAGTTCTCGAACCGGGACTTCCCCGGGAAATTTTGTCTTACTCGAGACGAGAAAAAAGTGGCTGAGAAATCGAGAAGTTCTGAAACTGAACAAAACTAAACTGTACAATAAATTATTCCCTAGCAGCTTTAATTTAGATGGAGATGACACTAGGTAATAGAGACATCAGAAAATGAGCAACTCGAGCAAGTCACATTCTTTGAGCTGAAACTAAACAGGCTATTGAAATGGCAGCCACAGACACTCCGAGCAACATTGAAACTGTTTTAACAAGAAACTTGATTAGAAAAGAGTTTCAGTTATATGAATCAACCAGCAAAAGAACGCCAAATCTGGAAAACATATAGAAAGCTGTTATGTCAGTAAAGCCTATGTCGACAGAAAATGAACGGATTTTTTCCTAGTCTGCTAACTTTGTGACAAAAATACGAAATCGATTGTCAGATGATTCTACAAATGCCCTCGTATTTTTAAAGGCTTATTTCCAAGACTTTTAGCTTTAAATTGTAATTGTAATTAGTCTTTTTTTTAATTATTTATAAGCCAGCGCTTGACCTCAATCCCGCCTGATGGTAAGCAGCGATGCGATCGTTGATGGTAAGGTGTGCTAGTTTATTAAGAGCCTAATCACTCTAGCCTTGAAGACACTAAAATTGTAGTCCGACGGAAACACCGCCGCCGGCAAGTTGTTCCAGTCCCTTGATGTACGCGGTCTAAAGGAGGAGGCGAAACGCTTCGTCCGGATTGTAGTAGTGTTAACAACGTAAGGGTGGAAACTCGCCGTACGACGCCGTACGTGGGTCGTCCGAATTGGAACGGAGATGGGGGAATTAAATCATGCAATTCCCTCGCACACTCCCCAAAATGCATCCCATAGAACACCGAAAGGCTGGCTACTCTACGCCTGTGCTCTAGGCTTTGGAGACCGTCTCGAGTTAAATGAGGGTTACCAATTAGCCTCTTCGCACGCCTCTCCACTGAATCCAAAGTAGCCAGGTGACATTTCGCAGCACCAGCCCAAATGTGGCTGCAGTACTCCACACATGAACGGACCTGTGCTTTGTACAACATTAGAAGCTGCCCCGGTGTGAAGTACCGCCGGACCTTCGCGATGACGCCAAGTTTTCTGGCAGCCACCTTGGCCTTGGACTCAATGAACCTCCCAAAGTTTAGGTTCGAGGAAATCTCAACTCCCAAAAGCTGAAGGCGGTCGGTGCACTCCAAGGATACATTCTGAAAAGTAGGAGCCAGGATGAACGGGCTCCTTTTGGCGGTGAAAAGACACGCCTGTGTTTTGGCGGCATTGAATGCTACAAGATTGGCTTTGCCCCATTCGGAGACTGCTAAGATTATTAATTATTTATTTGGTTCCTATGTTTATTTACGTAACGGAAAATGTCAATTTATAACAAATACCTATTGAAATATTGGACTAGACTAAGTTCCCTGTACCTTATTCAACATCATCTCAGCGTTAATAATCCCAGTCGCATTAGTAGCTTTTTCAGCTTTGGAGTCTGAGGTCCGCTTTACCAGTCTAACTGCTGATTTTGGCTAAACTTCGATATTTTCCGTGAAGCGACTGCCGCCTGACCTCCACAACCCGAAGGCGATATCTAAGCATTGCAGTTAGACCAATTGTTAGACTTTTGAGGGTTCCAACAACCCGTAACGACTGCCACTAGATGTTCGTATGGCAACCGGGACCAACGGCTTAACGTGCTTTCCGAGGCACGACCAGACCAGTGCAAATACTCATATTCATGCATACAAATATTTGCACTGTGCGGGGATCGAACCCGCGCCTCCTTGCGCAACGGCCGCGTTCGCTACCGCTACGCCACGGATGCTGTCCGCAGTTACCTGTACCTTATTGTTGTTCGTAAATATGAAGCTGTTCTTATTGTTATTTTTATACCTGTGTAATTGAAAAACTGTCGTTTGACACAGCTGAAAAATTTGTAGTACAGACAGAGACTAAAGTAAATTATTTAGTATATAAGGTACCAAATTTTATTGGGGTGACTTGGTTACATTATTTTAGAAGCTTAGAAGATATTCCATTATATTTGTTTATTTCGCTTAATTAAAGTTTTATGTACTTATGTTAAAGTCAAATGAAACTAAAAATAAATGTTGTTAAAAATAAACAAATGTTATGGAATATTGCATAAAAAGTGTAGTTTTATTGTTAAATCACACATATTTTTAATAAATTTCCATATTTCTCGTCAAATAGTGGTCGAGGATTCTCGTGCTCCGAGAAATAAAAAAAGGTCGACAATTGAGAAACCCTAGTTGAGGTATTTTAAAAAGCTAGTTTTTCATTTTATTTAAACACAATTACGCTTTTACAAAGTTTAGTGTTAGTTTCTGATTGTCCAAGGATGAGGAACTTGCTGTCTTTTGATGATATAGTAAACGTGAAAGTTATATGAATGGATGGCTGGTTTTTACTCTTTCACGCAAAATGTATCCTATTACCCAGGGCCAGTTACTGGATTATGGTTTAATCTATGGTTTAATCTATGGTTTTATCTCTCTTATAAAATACTGGTATTCTGCATCCGTTAGACTGACACGCAATCCTAATACTTGTAGTAAAAGAAGTAGTTGAAGATGGTCGTTCTAACTGACCTAGGAATCAAAGTCCCAGAACCTCCTGCTACACGATACGAGGGGTGGAACCAACACTTTGATTGAAGGCTATCCGAATCTACCTTAGTTTGTTAAATTAGTGTTGTGTGTTAAAACTAGAACAAAGAGCGATTAAAATTAATCTTATATCTAGCTATTGAACTTTTGAATGTCCAGCTACAAATGGTAACTAACTAAATTATAATAACCTTTACGTAAATGTTTATTACCTACTATGGGCTCTTGGGCAATGTGCTACTAAATTTATTGGAGTTGTATTTAGAAGTTTTGAATCTAGAAAAGTTTTTTTTTTATTAACATACAGAATAGTTCCAATTTTATCCTTTGCGAAGTTTTATTTACACCCTTTTTCTGGAAAGATCAATACAACATGTAACTAAGAAATTATAAAGTTTTACCTAATAACTTTACTACCTCCCCACTCTCAAGACATAAACCTCCTCACTTCGAGAGGGAATAAGCCATAACCCATTACGCGAGCCCAATGTACCTAAATGTCGAATAATTGGTTCTAAGACATGCCGGTTTCCTCACAATGTTTTCCATAACGATATTGAGAACAGTGGTAATGCAATAAATAAATAATTTAAAACACAGTAAAGCACTTGCCCGGTTTCTAATCTACATAGGACCGTCCTTTAATTTTTTTTTTTTGCGGACATAGTTAATTCAGATAACATGGATACAAAATTATATAATATAGTTTGATATGATTTGGTTGGCTAATACAAACTGGATCCCGTATGTTAGCATACTTTTAGATTAAGGAATGCGTATTAGTTTGTTAGTTTGAACATAAGAACAAATAATGCTCAATACCTACGTCATCAGGGTCCGGACGTAAGCGACCTTAAAGGAGAAATGCGTGACTGCTGTACTTAAATACACATGTTTTAAACAAAAGTCTTTAGCTTTGACCCCATTTGCACATCAATGTACCTACTTCGCCCTGGTAGTGTGTAGCGCTTTTACAGGAAAATTTATATAAAACATAATTGGAGTGAGGTCAAGAAAATCAGTATGCAGGTAGCATTAGGATATCATCTATTTCTTCTTAAGTACCATTTCTTGTTTGGTAGGATCAAACAAGACATGTTTACGTAAGATAACAAGAATTAATTCGACTTTAAATCAATCTTTCGACTGATTAATTTATTAGTGCCCAAACGATCATTATTTTCGTAAGATAAGTCGTGTTTGAATTGTAATTTTCAGGGCAGCTGCACTAAAATTAGTAACACAGCCCGCCCAACGAAATCCTTTGTGAGGAATAATCTCAATCCAAGTCTCGTGACAAAGAAACCATCCAGGTATTTAATTTTGTCCATTGTATATGCTTGTAAGGGGCCCAATTGAGCTGTGTCTGCAACCAAGGACGAAGTGATACCTACATCCTCGGGACAAAGGGTTGTTATCTCAATTGGTCATTAGTGTGAACTTGTGAAGCAAAATAGTTCGTAATTAATTATTGACACGGGTTAGGTTAGTTTTTTATATGTCTTAATGCTCACCTTATCAACACTAAAATCAATCCAGCCATGTCATATGGACACAAAAAAACTAGATTAAATAACAATCGTATTTCCTGAATGAATCATTAATAAATGTGTCAATAGAAACATAACTGACCAACGGGGGTGTTACGTTACCATAGGGCTCTGCGGAGAATAACAATATCGGACCAACCACTGTGGTAACTTAGCGACATTATAAATACAAGTGGCGGTGTAGCAAACGGCAGACGTGTGTTGTGATCGCTCGCCATTACGCGCGCGAAACGCGGGAAATTTGACAAACAGCCATGTTGGTTTTGAAGGTGAGTTTATGGTTAGAAATAAGCGGGAAAGGTTTTGTCGTTTCTTTTTGGGCGGGAAATTTTGACGTTTAGACGGTTACTTTTCCCAACTATATTTTTTTTCTTTAATTTTGAGCTTCGGATAATGCATTTATTGTTGGAGTTGTGTTTTTTTAGTGCCGGCATTGACTTTTTATTGTAAAAGTGTTTGTTATTGTTCGAATTGTCACATAATAGTGCGTTAATAATAATCACAAACGTGTGAACCATTGAGTATTGAACGTTGAATATTATTACGCGAATGTTCTGTGACCTTATGGTTTTCAAATCAACATCAACATCTAAGGGAGTATGACGGACCTGCTGTCATTGCTCAGGCATGGATAATATGATCAACCATCGAGGTCGCTAGCTAACGACACATTGGCAATCAACTTATTAAAAACATTAGGTAAAGGTGTAGATTGTGTCAATTTTGAAGAAAATAAAACTAATACGCTCAAATAAAACAAACAATTATACGAACTTATGTAACTTGTCAGTAAGCTAATTCTGGAGAAAGAACATAAAGATTGTCTTGAGTTAATCAGGGCGATCAACGTTCTATTCTTATCGTTTAAATAGTCGTTGTTAGAATAGTATACCTTTTAACAGAGGCTTCCTTTTTTAAAAAAAATCTTATTGATGAATTACCTACAACGCTTGATATTGGACATAGATTTAAATGCGAAATGTTCTAAGATAAATTTTATAAGTCCTTTGTTTAAATTTAGAAATTATTGACAGCGTTTTATGTTTTGCAAACCAATACGGAGATATAAAAAATGCTTTATTGTCTATTTAGTAGATACAACAAACATAAACAGAATAATGATGAGTTTCGGAACAAAATACTCTCATGGAAGAATTAAAAATAATCATCTCAATTTTACCATGGTTTGGAATTATCTCATCTCCCACAAATTACCATGATACCCTCATTTAGCAACAATAATTAGAGCTTCAGAATTAATGTGAACTTCTCACGGGATTGCTGTAATGTTCCGCTTAGTGCTTATGTTCGACCATTAGCGTCCAATGTGCAATGTTCATCGCAATTCGGTCTATTTCTTGGAAAGTACTTAATTTTGTTATACGGTTTTTTTTTTCTTGAAGTACATAAGTTATTAGAAGTAACCGCTTATCTTAATTGTTGCTTTTATTTTTTATGATTATTGCGTGCAAAATATTTGCTTTTTGGTCTTAGTCCTTGCAATTTAAGCAGTTATCTTAGTAATAAAGTATTCAGTTAGAAGCAGTTTTGTGTTTATGGTTTAATAAGTTTTTTTTTTTACTTTGAATGGGCACGAACCTAGTATATATGCTGTCTGCTTGTTTAGCGGAATGAACCTTTATAGTAGATATTACACAGGAGCTACTGCAATTTGCACGATTTCTCAAACATGCTATTGCCTCTATAACGCTGTCAACTTGATGGAATATTACAATAAATAACAGCAGGTTATAACTAGGTACATACCTAAGGCTTGGTATAGATAGTCGCGTTTACGAGGTAATCCTTCTCGTCCTGGAAATTATGTAGGTATCAATCATTAATCACCATACGATGATTTGAGTTGTCAAAAGTAATTAATAGCTGTAAGAGTGTGTCTTTCTATGTAAGAATCTACGCCTTTCAAATACTAGAATTCATATTTAAAGGCGATATAAAAGGTGGTTTTGGTTTTTGTTATTACCATTCTTGTTTTTCCAGTGTCCGATAAGTCTAAACAAATTGTAAAAAAAAACTTTAATAACAGGACAGGATTATCAGGAAATTTTAGGATGTAATAGTACAGAAAATTTTACAAGCAGAGGTATTTCAACCTGCACTTGCCACTTCGTAATAAGTTACTGAGTTCAATCATTGAAGTAATTACAATACACACAATAGTTTCTTGTCGCGCCAATCTGTACGCAGCGTAAAGGGAACTAAGAAGTATGGAAGTTTACGTAAACGCGTAAACAAGTTTACGCAAATACAAGGCCGGAGAGTAAGTTAAAGTAAAATTCTTATAGGGGCTAGATGTTTTCCGCAGTATTATTTCGTTGCCAATAAGGGCTTTTGCGATATCGGGTGACAGTGAAATGGTACTTGGTGGGTAATTAAGAGTTATTATCTTCCTTTGTGCATTAACCTCTGAGCTTGTAAATGCAATTATGTTTTTTTTTCTGTAATTACGATAGTCAATAAATAAACGGTTTCAGTAGAGGTTTTGATTTACCATATATGTAGATAAGGGATTATCTTTCGGGAAGTCACAGCACAAGACCGGTTATTGTGGTAGGCCTTTGTCCAGCAGTGGACCTTTATATGCTGAAGAAGAGGACGGGATTATCTTGTAGACAACAAATAAAAATGACAGCAAATAAAAATCACCCACTCTGTCAAAATATTAAAATGCTGGGGTACTGCACACAGGAGTCCTTTCGGTGGGAGCGAGTGTGCCGTTATCCACCTTGCAGGCTCAGTGCGGTTAGGTAGATGTCACACGTCTTCGAATTTTTGTTCTAAGATACGCTGGTTTTCCACATGTTTTCCCTCACTGTCTGAAAAGCAGTGTCGATGAAAACAGTCACAGTGATTCTAAAAAAATATAATTCTAGAAACATACAAAATACATATGGATCTTAAGTACAGAACAGAATTGAAATTATGTACGAATAACTACTAAGCCATAATTAATCCTACTTTATAATTATAAGTATATAAAAAAATATAAAAGGAGCGTATTACATTAAAGAGAGACGCAATTCTTGTTTTTTTTTTAAGAACGTTAGTCTAATAATTTCAGTCTCAATCTGGCATCTGACAAAAATTACATACGAAAAGTTCCAATTTTCTTACATTTTGACAAGTTTTCAAAGTTTGTGCCAAGATGACTGCGAAACGAAAATTGACCTTTAGGTCAAACTTCAACTTATCGATCCAATTTGCCGAAACATTTAGCATACAATCGGTTGAAATTCCAATAATATCCAACAAGTAATCTATTTCACAAGTTGTAAGTTGGAATGTAACACAAAAGTACGTGGGCGTGGTCGTTGCCACACCACGATGATAGACTCGACACTTGTAGCTATCAGCTTGAGCTGAGAACTAATACACCGGTGGAACGAGGAATGGGGAGGTAGTAATGAGCTCTTGTCGGAAGATGTACCAAGCATTAGTGCTCGGTTACATCATCATCATCATTTCAGTCGAAAGACGTCCACTGCTGGACATAGGCCTCCCCCAAGGATCTCCACGACGACCGGTCCTGCGCCTCCCGCATTCAGTGGTTTCCCGCGACCTTCACAAGTTCGTCTGCCTACTCACGCTGCATCTTCCGGTGCGTGGTCGCCACTCGAGAACCCGTCGGCCCCATCGGGCATCGGTCCTACGGGCATTGTGCACATCCCACTGCCCCAGTGTTGGAATTCTTCGGGCTATGTCGGTTACTCTCGTTCTATCTTCTCGCTCTGTTACAACTTGATATAATTTTGTGACGATGATATTATATTTATTGTCTTTAACATGATCTCGATCACTATAGTTTAGTCATATTATATTAACATTCACAGCAGTTTTGGTTTTTCACTTTTATGTTAGTACTCGATTATATGTAACTAGCGGCCACCACCGACTTCGTTCGCGTGAAATTAGTTATGCTCAGCTGCTATTGGTCGCAGCGTGATGTTATGTAAGCCTTCCTGGATTAATGGGCTATCCAACGCAAAAAGATTTTTTCAAATCGGACCAGTAGTTCCCGAGATTAGCGCGAACAACAAACAAACATACAAACAAACTCTTCAGCTTTATATATTAGTGTAGATATGCTTTGCAAATTGTTGCTACATTACTCATTATTTTCCTTTTTCCAACTAAGGTCTTGCCGCCAAGCGATTCGTCGTGTTCCGGCATGATGTCTGGTGAAGCCATGCGGAGGACTGGTCTGAGCAGTTGTGTTGCAATGTGTGCCGGGTACGATGCGCCAAATGTTGTTGTGTCGGGAGTTTGGTCGTGAAGTGTCTCCAGATCAATCTTCCTCTGGCGCAGTATCGTTGGTCGTGTTGGTCTTGGCTTTAACATTGCATCACCTCGCTCAACTGCCGTCATCCTTCCTATTCCTAAGTTTTTTAAGTGAATAGGCTTAATAAACTTTTTTTTTTATATAAATTACAAACTAGCGCTTGACTGCAATCCCGCCTGATGGTAAGCTGTGATGCAATCGTTGATGGTAAAGCGCGCTAGTTTATTAAGCCTACTACTACTAAACTAGTGCGTTTTACCATCAACGATTGCATCACTGCTTACCATCAGGCAGATAAGCACTAGTTATAAATATTAAAAAAAAAACTTGAAGCCAGTGCCTATCTGCCCTCCCCAATCCAATTTTTACTGTACTACTTCTAACAAATATGTAGATAGAATACTTACTCCTTATTGACACAGATGTACTTAAATGTAGAAATGTTACATAGGGTGATTCTATGGGTGGTCTTTTAGCAATTGATTTATTTCTTTTAATAAAAACCGGAATGTTTAAAATGTAGACGAAGTATCGTAGAATTTCGTAGATTGATAGTATTTTTTCCCGTCAAGTACACTTTAAGAAAATCGCGCATTAATTGATTCAAAATAAGTTCAAAACAATAGTTGATATATTAACAGTCCAGAACCTTGGCAAATAGAAGGCAAGTGAATAATGATTCTGACTCACCGACAAACTGAACTGAGAGCAAGGATTAGTTTTATCTCATTAAGAATGCAATAAAGTAATATTCAAGACTAGCGACCGGCAGCGACTTCGTTCGCGTGGAGTTAGTTATGCTCTGCTCCTATGGGTCGCAGCGTGATGTTTTATAGTTATAGCCTAAAGCCTTCCTGGATTAATCGGCTATCCATCGCAAAAAGATTTTTATAAATCGGGCCAGTAGTTCCTGAGATTAGCGCATTCAAACAAACTCTTCAGCTTTATATATTAGTATAGATAATGACAACAATAAAATTATAAAGAAAGAAGTTCTCCAAAATAAAGATCTGAATTGATTGACCAATTTCACCCTTAAGTCTTTAGTCATGGCCAACTGCATCTCTGCACTAGTCATTCTTCCGGAAAAAGGTAGATCATTCAGTCATTAAACAATTTTAATTTTGTTGAACACTACTAATTAACAAATTTAATTATTAAATGTTAGAAAAATTAAGACATGCAGAAACAATACAACTAAAATTAATAAAAGAGATAATAGCCTAATTAGAGTTGATTTGCAACAGTGATTCCTAAGATATTCATACATTTTTAACTAGTTGAGAAATTAGAATGAAAATAAACAACCAAAAAATATGAGTAATAGGCGTCATATCTACGCAAAGCGGCTAATTATATACCTACCATTTGAACTGAATTTGTACAGTTCAAATACTTTTGTGTTTTATCTAATTGTTTCTTCTTATTTTATCTGCTTACAAAAGACATAAACGCACATAAAAAAATGGTGGCACCATTTTATTGCGTTTTGTCTTTTGTCATAATGTCAATGAATGTGGAATATTGAAGTCAGCAAAATTATCAAAATATGCTTGATTATAATTAATCATTGTGTCCTATTTTGCAGCTTTCTTTTATCTTTCTTTTTGTTTTTCAAATATCCTAAAATATCCTTCCACGATGTCTAAAGAGGAATTAGAACAACTTACTCAAAAATTATCGGTTACAAACCTGTTATTATGATTCTGTATACCGGGTAATCAGTATGCGAGTCTTGTACACATAGAAATATATATAAAATATTTCTGTGCAACGCAACCCACTTCAGTTTACGCAACAAATGTTTACAGAATAATTACATGCCATTGAAAGTTTGTTTTAACTGAAATTTAATTTTGACAGTTCTCCTTTGCATGACAATATTGGCTGTATGCAACGTGTAACATAAAGGGTATATACATAACAAAGACATGCCATCTTTACATGATATCAAACGATATTGGAAGGGTTTTTTAAACCTATCTCTTTACGTTAGGAAGTTATGAGGAAAAACACCGCCTGTGATAGGCTACTATCATACAAGTCGCACAGAGATATTGAAGGCATTTATCGGATTTTGGCAAGTAACGTGACGGGTAACGAGTAGTTATTAACGTATGTAGTGTGCTGCCACGTTTTTATGATTTGATTTTAAGAAACACACGAAACCGAAAATTTGGTACCAATTTTTTGAGTATTTTATTTTGAGTTGAAACCCTTCCGATATCGTTTGATATCATCTAAAGATGCCATGCCCTTGGTATATACCCTTTTTGTTACACGTTGTATACATAGGTCCTTTGACAATGTCACTGTTCTGTGTTAAAAATAATACAGTGAGTTTCGTAGCGTGGCGCTTATTTATTTTTAAATGTGGAAGCTTCTTGTATGTTGATATACGTGATCTGTAAAATCAGTTTTTCACGGTTTTGTTGTTAGATAATTGAGATTGTTTCAGTAATTATTGAAATTCAGTTTAATAAGAATTTATACTAATTCTGCAACATGGTATATAAAACATTCATAACATCACCCCTCTCTGATCCTCTAAGGATTGATTGACGCCAGCACATCAAGCTACTCAAATCTGCCAAATTTCTTTACTAGCTTTTCCATTTTATCGCGACTGTTACACCGGGTTCAAGGTTGATTTGGAATAGTTGACAGTTTTATCAATCGGACATAAATACAGACCCCAGATTACTAAAGAGATATAGACAGAAAACCCATTAACATAATTAACATAGTCCGATGCGGAAATCGGAGGTGAGAGGCTGGCAAGCTATGATTGATAGCCGAGAAAAGTATTACTTAGAAAACTAAGGAAAACGTTTTTGTAAACAATTAATCCCTTTACAACGTTATAGTTTTGAATTAAATGTATGTGGGTTACTATAACATTGAAAAGAGCTATGACTACCCAGCCGTCATGATTTTTTTTTATGAATTAATCTCCCTAAATATTGTATGTAAAAGATCGCTCTTAGCGATAAGACCGCCCATTGTGTCACCCTTTGTAAAATCTTTTCATTTATGTTCTGTAATCTATATGGTGTACACAATAAAGACTATTCTCTTCTATTCTTAAAATAATCAGATATCTGTCATCAAGAAGTTCAAAAAAATATGGTCAAGTGATCAGCTTTAAACGCTTATATCTGGGAAATTTGTTGCTTTACAATGGTTGGCGCTGTGTATTTTCTGTTTGCATTGCTGCTATCGATTACATAGGATTCACGTTTGGCCGTCATTTAGAAAAAAAAAAAACAATATGGCGTGCAGGTATTTAAACCGGGCTCTAGCAATATTATAATTTTTGAACACATCTATACTAATATATAAAGCTGAAGAGTTTGTTTGTTTGTGCGCGCTAATCTCAGGAAGTACTGGTCCGATTTCAAAAATTCTTTTTGCGTTGGAGAGCCTATTAATCCAGGAAGGCTTTAGGCTATATAACACCCCGTTATGGCCAATAGGAGCAGAGAAGTAACGAAAAATGTTGTGTAAACGGAAGCTACCGCAGACGTACATATTGCTTCCATTATTTTATATCAACTCGGCTCTTTTGAATTTTTCCGGAACGGGACGAACAGCGCACTCAGTTACCATTGAACTTAGCTCATAAGGAAATGAAATATTAGTAAGAGCAGTGAGCGCGGAAGAATGTTACAGCAGTGTAAGTTGTTAGTTTGGGATGAATGAGATGATATTCCACAAAAGGGCAATTGAAGCACAAGATCGCACAATGGGGGATATCAAAGGCAACCAAGATATCATGGGAGGGACGATGGTACCTTCAGCTGGTGACTTTAGGCAGACCCTTCCGGTGGTTACTAGTGGGTAGGGGCAGATGAAATGAATGCCTATTTGACAGCATCTGCATTACTGCTTCGCGTGAAAATGTATTGTCTCACCACGAATATGCGAGGGCAACTTCATCACGATTATCAAGCCGGGTATATGCAATATGCAGCTACTCTTTTAAAAATCGGAGATGATCGCATGTCAACTGACAGTAACGGCATGATTAGAGTGAGTCGTGAAATGTGTGAGGATGTTTGAAACCTTGCAGTAATGTAGGCATTTATCTTGGCATTCCCCCGGAAACGTGGGAACAACCGCGCGCTGTAAACTGAAGTCTACGCGGACGAAGTCGCGGGCAACAGCTATTATAATATAAAGCTGAAGAATTTGTTTGAAGGCGCTAATCTCACGAACTGCTGGTACGATTTGAAAAAATATTTTTGCGTTGGATAGCCCATTGATGCAGGAAGGCTTAATGCTATATTATATTATAACATCCCGACAAAATTGTCTTTCATCAACATCATCATCAACCTTTTTATCGTCCCACTGCTGGGTACAGGTCTCCTCTCTTCAGAGAAGGATTGAGTGTAATCACCACGCTTGCTCAATGCGCGTTGGTGATTTCAGACTTAAAGTCCAGGTTTCCTCAGGATGTTTTCCTTCACCTTCACGACTTCACGTTGTTAACACCACTACGATCCGGACGAAGCGTTTCGCCTCCTCCTTTATACCGCGTACATCGAGGGACTGGAACAATTTGCCAGCGGCGGTGTTTCCGTCGGACTACAATTTGAGTGTCTTCAAGGCTAGAATGAATAGGCTCTTAATAAACTAGTGCGCTTTACCATCAACGATTGCGTCACTGCTTACCATCAGGCAGGATTGCGTTCAAGCGCTAGTTTATAATAGGTACATAAAAAAAACCTTCAGTCATTGGTGTCCAAGGTATACTTAGAAAGTACATATAACTTTAGAAAAGTTACATTGGTACTTGCCTGACCTGGAATCGACCCCGCGCACTCATACTTGAGAGGTTGGTGTTTTAACCACTAGACCACCAGGACTTACTGGGGCACCACGATTAACATCTTATATGATACTACAATTTCAAAATAACTCTTTTGGGGTTATAATAAAATATTCCAATAACTAACTCCACGCGAATGAAGTCGCGGGTGGCTGCTAGTGTTCAATAATTATAATACCTATACATATAGGTAACTGAAATGTTTTTAATTCAACGCAATCGAGGCCAGTTTTTATAACTCCTGTCAAACAATTAAAGCTTTTTCTAGAAACTAAATTAAGACTCAATTTTTAACAAGCAATATATCGGTAGCATTGGTCAATAGACGTTGTTTATCAAAGAAACAATCGCTTTATTACATTGTATCGCTTTAATTACTGTTTTGGACAAAACAAGTGAACGGCTAACGTGGATTTCTGCACGGATAGGAAATAAGTTTTAAAATTACATTACACAAGTTTCTTTTATGATTTGTCGGATAAGGATATGTGGTCATGGGTTTCCTAATATGGAGCAATAAGAGATTTAAGACCTTCACGGTTATCATGACTGACGACCTGGTAAAGGTCGCGGGAAGTCGCTGGATGTGGGAGGCGCAGGACCGGTTGTCGTGAAGGTCCTTGGGGAGGCCTATGTCTAGCAGTGGACGTCTTTCGGCTATTATCATAACATTGATTAATTTATTTGTACAAGGTGTTTTTTTGATATCCCATTACTTTAGGGAATAATAAGACCATATCAAAAAATCAATTGGTATATTGATTACAAGCTGCGCCCCGCAATTTCACCCGTACAAGTGTCGATCCTGTAGGAACTATTCTATATGTTTACTCTGGTTATAAACAATCTGTTTGCTAAACTTTATCCAAATCCTTACATAAGATTAGGATTGTTTAACTTACTTTTTTTTGTTTTAATTTTCTTTAAATAATGATTCAATACAGTCACGATTATTAATGTAAAACACCCTTACGCCTACACCTTACACTACCCCTATATTTAAGATTTTATTAGTGTTAAATATGACATTGGTTTGCATGAGAACGAATTACTCCTATTTATCAATGAAACTTAGATAGCTACATACATAGCTTATACCTATGCCCGAAATAAAACAATTTGCCCGCGGCGGTGTTTCCGTCGGACTACAATTTGAGTGTCTTCAAGGCTAGAGTGAATAGGCTCTTAATAAACTAGTGCGCTTTACCATCAACGATTGCGTCACTGCTTACCATCAGGCAGGATTGCGGTCAAGCGCTGGCTTATAATTTGTAAAAAAAAAAACAATTTTTGGACCGCATGTACTATGATTTACTGTATTATTTTTACATTGTTTAATGAGTTATAGGATTCAATCGATATTACAAGCTTTTGGCATTGATTGTCCCCAAGATAATATCGTGCTTAGCTTTATAATATAAAGTTTTAAAACCTTTATAAAAACAATGGCTCCGATCTCCTGTTCGCACACTAAAAGAGCAAAAGAAAAGTTACCATGTTTTAAATCGCATCTAAACTGATTAGCTATGGAGTATCGTAATTTGACAGGACTGAAATAATTTTACCTTCTATCCTTTTAGGTATGGCGGGAATGTCAAGATGAGTGTCACGCTCATTTTTCATTGGACTTTTAAAATTATTTATAGTGTCGTTTACTAAATAAAAACGCGTGATTTATGTAGTAAAAAGTGCATTCAGTGAATAATTCAAAAAGAACAGTGAAATATTGTAGCATAGTGGCCTCATCATGTCTTTACGCTAAACCGCTCCTTATCGTTCAAACGCGTAAAACGAAAGGAGTTAGTTTAGGTTAAGTTATGCTAGGATAAGTTAGGATAAATTAGGATAAGTTAGGATAAGTTAGGATAGATATTTAATGAAGAAAAAAATTACTGAAGACTTGGCTGTATGGCGTACTATGCCTTTGCCTTTTCCATTCGCCCGAACGGAAAGAAAAGAACCTTCTATCCTTTTATTATTGAAATAAAAAGAAAAAGATACACTGAACGTAAAATTACTTCAGTTTGTGAACAACAACAATGAATCGGGTCCAATAACTTTCTATTTCATATGATTTCTTTTAAAATAATTACAATTAAACTAAGACACTTTAATACCGAATAATTATTTAAAGCCTATATGACAAGGTCTAATTATAAGTAGGTATCTGCAAGTAACCGATCAAGAGTTATGATGTAAAAAGTGACCTTACACCGAATAGTTTTGAGTGCGCCAAAATTAGGCCGCGGTCAGACGGCGCGATGTATTTAAATTACGTGCGACAGGCATGCAGTGATTAAATAGCAGGCTGTTGAAATGTTATGGTGGTACGTGGTTTTGAACATTGTCGATTAGCTTCGGATATAAGAAGCTCATTTATTGGAGTGGTTCTGGAGACTTTGTGGCATCAAGTCGCGATTATAGAGTCAAGAGTTTTATTTGCGAGGACGAGGTTTTCATTGCTTTACTGTATTTTTGTAACTACGGTTTAATTATGGTGGTCGTCCTACGTACATACTTATTGTAATTACCGATTTGACAGCCTCCGTGGCGTAGCGGTAGCGAACGCAACCGTTGCGCAAGGAGGCGCGGGTTCGATCCCCGCACATTGCAAATATTTGTATGCATGAATATAAATATTTGCATTGGTTTGGTCGTCCCTCGGAAAGCACGTTAAGCCGTTGGTCCCGGTTGCCATACGAACATCTAGTGGCAGTCGTTACGGGTTGGTTGCAGCCCTCAAAAGTCTAAGGTCCGTATTACAGAACGTTACTCAAGCATTGATCTCTACTTAAGCATTACTTAAAACTAGATTCAACCAATCAAAAGGCTTGAAACAAGACATAAGTAGAGCTTGAGTTTGAGTGACGTTCTGTAATACGGACCTAACAATTGGTCTAACTGCAATGGTTAGATATCGCCTTCGGATTGTGGAGGTCAGACGGCAGTCGCTTCACGGAAAATATCGAAGTTTAGCCAAAATCAGCAGTTAGATTGGTAAAGCGGACCCCAGACTCCAAAGCTGAAAAAGCTGCGGACGCGACTGGGATTAACGCTGAGATGATGATGATGATGACTTATTGTAATTACCGAGATTTCTTTAAAATGGATAAAATCAACAGTCATTTATTCAAGTTAGATTGAGAATCAGCCTTTTTCGAACTTCAAAATTACATAAGACAGTCCCCCACTCTTGCTAGATCTTTAGCTCAGATGAAGAAGTGGCGCAACAAACTCCCAAGCAGCACCGATATCAGTTCAGGTAAGTAATATAAAATAATTAACATTACGAGACAGAACATTAAATCAAATTATTTGCCATAAAAAAATCAGCTACTGTGATACATTGTACTTAATCTGTAATGACTGTAATGTACTGAATGCTTACATCATTACTTTTTATAAGTCCAACTTCTTTGTAAGGTACGTACATTGGTCCAATTTAGCTATCAAATGTCACGCAGCAGAAACTAAATACAAGAATGATTCAAAGCATTACATGCAATCTGATCTCAAAACAATAACACTATCATAACATTACATATTCATTGATTTTAATCATATGTAGGTAAACAACATACCCAAACGGAACGGCATGACGACAGAAACCAGACATGCCAGATTATTGTCTGGCCGTCCGGTCCGTACACGCCCTTATACCTACATCTCATTTGCTTGCGTACTAAACAACATTCTTAGACAGGAATGCAATGTGAAATAATTATATCAATATTAATGAATTGATACTTGTTAATATGGCTCACAATGGGCCTCATACGAAGGTTCAGAGTCACACAAAGGGCAATGGAAAGAGCTATGCTCGGAGTTTCTCTGCGTGATCGAATCAGAAATGAGGAGATCCACAGGAGAACCAAAGTCACCGACAAAGCTCTTCGAGTCGCTAAACTTAAGTGGCAGTGGGCAGGGCACATTGCTCGTAGAACCGATGGCCGATTGGGCAGTAAGGTTCTGGAGTGGCGGCCGGGTAGTGGAAGACGCAGCGTAGGGAGGTCCCCAACAAGGTGGACCGATGACCTGGTGAAGGTCGCGGGAAGCCGATGGATGCGTGCAGCCACAAGACCGGTCAGCGTGGAAAGCCTTGGAGGAGGCCAGCAGTGGACATCTATAGGCTGAAAAAGAATATGGCTAGTTGTCACCTTGGTAAAGCCATCTGCAGTAGAATGAAAAGCTTTTCCGTATAGCTTTGAGTACTTTCATGTTCTCATTGAGTTGTGTTTCTTCCGGCGCTCCCCCTCTCACTCACTCCCATTGAATGATCTGTACGTGATGTATGTATTGAGGGTAGATTTAAATTTTCTCTTTTAGATTTTATTAGGTAGTAAGTCTGTCTTTTGTCTTCAAATACAAGTGATTAAGAACGGACGTGTTTTAATTGCTAGCCCTGTTAGACAGTGTTCCCTAGTCCTAATTTTAGTTATATGCATCCTGTTGGTTTCAATTGTCTTGGAACACTACCCAGCAGTTGACTTCCTGAAAATTCCATTTGCAAAACCCTAGGGGTTAAACTGTTTTCATTGTGAAATACGAAGGTGGTTGTCCATGTGCAGGAGAGATGAAGTTTCTATGAGGAAGCTCTATCCATTAACACATAAACACATCATCATCATCATCTCAGCCGCATGAAGTCCACTGCTGGACATAAGCCTCCCCCAAGGATTTCCAAAAAGAATGGTTGGACGCGGCCTGCATCCAGCGCTTTCCTGCGATTTTGGTCAGATCATCCGACCACCTAGTCGGTGGGCGTCTGACGGCAAGCACAGCGTCGGACATAAACACTAATATACTAAATAGTTCTGACCGGAATATTCTAATTCATTTATTCGTTCAAATATGGTACATGGTCTTAAATTTATACGACACGGACGACACAGTTGGCGTAGTGGCTGAGCGATCGACTGCTGCTTTACGTGTCACTGGTTTGATTCCCGTACGGAACAAATATTTTTACGTTTAAAAATAGTAGTCTTATCGTATTCTGCCAAATGAGGCGCGCAAATAGCAGAAAGACGAATAAAATTATTAGTAAGAATTACCCCAGAATATAATACATGGGTATATTAGTACAAGTGCTACAAGACCAAAAATACGAAATATAATAGAATTGGGTTGTATCCTAAAAAATAATTTAATGTCCGTCAGATAGATTTATAGAAAATATTGAACACGTATTTTTTATTTTTTCTTTCATTCAAATACTTAGTAAGATATATTGATTTGAAATGTCGCATGACGTCACGCCGTGGCACAAAATATACCACGGCGTGACGTAATTAGCCCCCACTCCGTAAAATCAATATGCTATATCTCAGTAGTTTTTGGTAATTTCGACAAAATAAAAAATACGGGTCTTGATTTTTTTTTATCCATACTATACTAATATTATAAATGCGAAAGTAACTCTGTCTGTCTGTCTGTCTGTTACGCTTTCCCGCTTAAACATCTCGACCGATTTTGATAAAATTTGGCACAGACAATCTTAAGACCCTGAGAAAGAACATAGGCTACCTTTTATCCCGGAAAAATTTGATGTTCTCGAGCGAAATCTAAGAAGCGTGATATAACCGAACTCCACGCGGGCGAAGCCGCGGGCGGAAAGCTAGTTATCTATAAGACGGACTAATTATTTTTTTGATTTTCATACCTTGGATACATCCCTATTGTATCAAAGCCACGAGTACACTACTGCCGAGTGCCATAACATATGTTTTATCAGACAGATCAAGTGGCGGACAGAAGCTTGCATTAGATATACATAGTACAACTCCATTAGCTCATGTACTTAAAGTGAATACCAATAAGCTATTCACCGACTTTGCTCGTGTAGGAAGTGGCGCAGGCTTCTAAATGCCCTGCATCTTACATAAGCATGAGAGTTATCCAGTATCTAGACCACTCGGACACATCTATTGCCTGACTGGCGACCAGTTTGTCCACAACTAATGGTTATTATACCAGTGGGTAATTATATATAATCAATACTTGATCGATTATCTCTTTGATTTTCCAAAGAAATGGTATTTATCGCGACTTATATGGCAACCCCGGAATAATTACAATACTGCTGTTGCCCGCTACTTTGTCTAAGACCCAGGATGAAAGAGTCGCTTATGTTAAATGCATTTGGTGAGTGTGCGAGGGAATTCTATAATTTAATTCCCCATCTCCGTTCCACCATCGGACGACCCGTCGTACGGCGAGTTTCCACCCTTAATTTGTTAACACTACTACGATCTGGATGAAGCATTTCGCTTCCTCTTTTATACCGCTTACATCGAGGGACTGGAATCAATAGCCAGCGACGGTGTCCCCGTCGGACTACAATTTGAGTGTCTTCAAGGCTAGAGTGAATAAGGCTCTTAATAAATTAGCGCGCTTTACCATCAACGATTGCATCACTGCTTACCATCAGGCGGGATTGCAGTCAAGCACTAGTTTATAATGTATAAAAAAAAACCATTTAGTTCGAGCAACATAACTCATAATGTTTGTAATAAAACGAAAATAAAACAAAACGAATCAGTTTGTCGTCCTTCGTGGCGCAGCGGTCAACACGCCTGCCTGCGACGTGGAGGCCCCGGGTTCGATCCCCGGCCAGGTCATGATGGAAAACGATCTTTTCCTGATTGGCCTGGGTCTTGGATGTTTATCTATATGTATCTATTATAAATATAGTATCGTTGAGTTAGTATCCCATAACACAAGTCTCGAACTTACTTTGGGGCTAGCTCAATCTGTGTGATTTGTCCGTATATTATATTTATTTATTTATTTGTGGTAGATTGCTTCAAGGTGCAAGGTTCACAAACTGACATTCCATCTTGCCAGCTAGCATAGCTAGGATGCTGCTGACCCTGCCCCGCACCCTTGGACGAATGCGCACTGTTACAGCATTATTGTTCAGAAAAGATTCAGCATAGCCTATGTTAAGTAGCCTATGTCCTGAACTAGGTATCGGGTAGACCAATTCCTGTATGTTCGCTGAAAATCCTGGAAATCGATGAAATCGCTGGAAATCCTTCCCTGTATGAGAGGAGACCTGTGCCCAGCAGTGGGACGATAAAAAGGTTGATGATGAGGATGATGACGCTAAAAATTTATTCAGATCTGTTCAGCAGTTTTAACGCGAAGACGTAACAAACAGGCATAGAAAAAATCTTGTTTTTTTACACTATTAGTTTCGACAAAAAGAAATTAGAATAGTATTCTGTTACTTAATAAGAATGTTCGATGAAATAATTAGTTATTCTAATTCGATCGATGATTAGAATCCGTAAACAACATTCAGTTTATGTATGCACTCAATGATTCTTGAGGGAACAGACTGATTCTTGATTACTTTTCCGGTCCAACCTACAAGGAAGCAAAACGCTTTGTACAATAGCTAACTTCTAGGTAACTGATGTACTTATAGATTTTTATAAGCTAAGTACTTACTTTATATGAACTTTTATCTACGTAGGTACATTAGCTCTATTAAGATATTTTATAATGAGATTTCACTTTTCAAATAGAAACATGTGCGTTTTCTGTAAAGACAGTATAATTAATTACTTAATATTTACCTGTAAAGACAGAAAACAACATTAAAAGCCTTTATTTCAGGTTGTGAAATCTTCTTTAGGTGTTCTTCAAGATACTTCTTTCTTTTCTTTTCTATAGAGTGAATACTACTTCAACTCTTAAATGACCTCTGTGGTTAGATACCACAATTTTGCCAATAACACGTTACGTCACATTATAGAAATTCTTTAATAAAATTATTTCACAATAATGGCGAATATCGCCAATGACAGTTTTATCTAAAAAAGTAATAATACACACATCAAAAGTGTCTAGGGATCAAGCATTTTTATGCGGATTTCTTGAGATTGAGATGTGGCTTTGTAATAAATTTATGATTTTATTTATTTATTTAATCTTTCGCACAAAGAAAATGTACAGAGGCGGACTTAATGCCTTAGGCATTCTCTACCAGTCAACCTCGGGTGGTGAAGAGACTAGATGGCAGGTGCTTTAGTTACCGTACAATGGACAGGAAAAGAAAAACTCATAACACTATCTCAACAAATACTTAAATAAGCTATATACATATACAAACTATTACTATATATATACTTATAATATATACAAAAATAAAACTTGTAAGAGAGGTGTTGAGATGACCCTACCCTAACCATTCGCAAAATAACTCTGCAATTTCCGCTTAAATGCAAACCGACTAGTCGCCATCCTGATATCAAGAGGAAGCGCATTCCACAAAAGAATTGACTGAATATGAAATGAAGAGTGAACAAAGGCAGAGGTATGAGAAGGACAGAGTAAGAGAAGATTATTAGAAGAACGCAGATTCTTGCTGTGTGAAGAACACAAATATTGGAAGTGATTCGTAAGATAAGAAGGAGGAGTGGGCGAATTAAGAAGGGAGAAAAGCGTGGTTAAGGCTCGCAAATTTCTTCTTTGGCGAATGGGCATCCATTTCAGTTAAGACCTGTAGCTGGATACATGGTCATATTTCCTCAGATTGAATATAAACCGGATACCACTATTGAGCAATCTGTCAAGCTTATCCAGCAAAACCGAATTCAGGTCAAAGTAGCACACGTCACCATAATCGATTATGGGGAAAATCAAAGTCTGCACAAGCATGGTTTTCGTTTTAGCGGGTAAGAAATTCCTCAAACGATATAGGGAACGCAGGGTACCGTTGACCCGTTGACTAACATATGACACCTGACGTTGCCAGCTAAGCGTCGAGTCAATATACAAACCAAGATCTTTCACTGTGTGTGTCACACGTGTTCCATCATGGGTTCTGATGACAATAACCCCGTCCTGGGTCCAGCATGATGTCATCCCGAAGTGTAAGCGCGCTCTGCTGAATACTGCCTGTCTAGACCGAGTCAAGAACTCCTTAACGGTGATCGTGGAGCCCCTCAGTGCAGACTTAGTTTTCCAAATAGTGGCCTTCAGGTCAACATTGGTGAATTTTACCAAAATCGGCCTGCTGGAAGTTGGACCCTTGCTGGACGAACCAAGTCTGTGGCAAACTTTGATGGAAGATGCGGTGATGTCAGGAAGTGCCAGTTTCCTCTTCAAGACCTCCAACACAAGAGCCCTGCAATCCTCCTTGTCCGCTTCAGGAAACCCCGTGAAAATGAGAGCCTTCCTACGAGATCTTGTCTCCAATGCATCAACCAGACCAGTGCACTCCGCAATCTGCTTCTTGAGAAGCCCCAGCATGCCAAACATAAGCTCACGAAAGGTTCGGAACTCTTCAGCAACCCTTGCAACAGTGTCCTTAGTGGGTCCCGCACACTGGATCTGTGCCTCAAGCTCACCCATTTTCTTGATGAAGCACTCCTCCAGATTCCTCTGTGCCGTCTGTATATCATCCAGTTGAGATGACATTATATAATTTGTAGTAATGTAAATCTTGCAATGAATATGAAGTGAAGTGTTGAACTGGCAGGTGGTGCAATGTAAGCGCCTGTGTTACATTGAATATATCACAATTGTAGCTGCCATTTCGGTTAACAGTTTATGCAAATAAATAATTGTACTAAGTTAAATAAAACATATAAAAGTAATTTAAATCAAGATGAATTGCAAAAATTTGTGTGTTAACTTTTCTACACCTACCCCCGAAAATTTTATAAATTTATATGGATCCTTTTTGGTGCATTTCATAATTTGAATCAGGAACTGTGAATCAAATTCGAGTAAAAGATGAAAATCAGCTGTCAATATTTTCCCTATAAAACATACAACGCATTGAAGACATTATTAGTGCTACTGTTTCCCTACTACTGATTAAAACCAACGTTATTATGGAGCGGCGACGTCATTTAAGCAGGGAAGAAATGCTCAGAGCCGTGGGAATGATAGAAGCTGGTTCCCGGCAACGTACTGTGGCTTTAGCTCTGAATACAAGTCAGAGTGTTATCAGTCGACTTTGGACACGTTACCGAAACACTGGTACCGTGGCTGAGCGCCATGGAGGACGGTATCGCTGCACCACACGGAGACAAGACCGATACATTCAAATCTTAACTCGAAGAGCTCCAACAATAACCGCCATGATGTTAGCCGTGAGGCTTCATCACTCTTCAGGGAACTTAATTAGCGACCAAACGGTCAGAAACCGCTTGCATGAAGTGAACCTTCATTCCCGAAGACCGCTACGGGTACCACCTATAGCAATGCACAATCGTAGGATTCGATATCAATGGGCTCTTGAACACAGAAATTGGGCAGAAGAACAATGGCGTTTCCTGTGCTTTTCTGATGAGTCTCGTTTTGGTATGAGACCGGATACAAGACGTATACGACACTGGAGAACCCCTGGACGCCAACAGCGATTAAAATCCTGCCAGGAAGTCCATCCTTATAGTGGTGGAACCATCATGGTATGGGCAGGTATTTGGATCGGCGGAAGAACTGAGTTGATTTGGATCAGAGGCAACCTCAACGCTCAAATTTATGCTGAAACGATTGTATCAGACGTCATCGTTCCTCTACAAGTGCAAATCGGTCCCTTATTTCAGTTAATGCATGATAATGCACGACCGCACACCACAAGAGTTGTAAGACAGACTCTCGCCGCAGCTAACATCAATGTCCTGCCCTGGCCTGCTCAGTCGCCAGACTTGAACCCGATTGAGCATGCATGGGATATGCTACAGAGAAGAGCTCTGCCGAATATGGAGGGTATCCAGTCGCAAGAAGACCTTTTTTTTTGTTGCAACGAACATGGGCGGCCATTCCACAGCGTGATTTGGATGAACTCATTTTGAGTATGCCAAACCGATGTTCTTGTGTTGTTAGTGTTCGCAGTAGAAACACGGATTATTAATTGTTTAAGTTACCCAATAAAATTTTAGAGAAAACTGTTATTTCAGTCTTTTTTTCGAACTTTTGTGTTAGTGGTTCAAATGTAAAATATCCCTTTATTAGGAAAATGGCAAATTTCTTTATTAATGCAAAGGTGACTTGGTTTATCGTTACTGTGACAAACGAAAACACTTTATTTGATGAATCCTTAAAGAAAATTTTAATTAATATCAATCAGGAGAAAAGTTATTGCAAAAATATATGTTGATCCCTAGACACTTTTGATGTGTGTATTTATTTACCTTCAAGATACTTTTATAATATTTTCGCTGTTAAAAGTCACAGCTGATAGTACCCTATTATTATTATACTCTTTGGGAGGTTTGGCGGGAATGTCAAGATGAGTGTCACGCTCATTTTTCATTGGACTTTTAAAATTATTTATAGTGTCGTTTACTAAATAAAAACGCGTGATTTATGTAGTAAAAGTGCATTCAGTGAATAATTCAAAAAGAACAGTGAAATATTGTAGCATAGTGGCCTCATCATGTCTTTACGCTAAACAGCTCCTTATCGTCCAAACGCGTAAAACGAAAGGAGTTAGTTTAGGTTAAGTTATGCTAGGATAAGTTAGGATAAATTAGGATAAGTTAGGATAGATATTTAATGAAGAAAAAATTACTGAAGGATTGGCTGTATGGCGTACTATGCCTTTGCCTTTTCCATTCGCCCGAACGGAAAGAAATGAACCAAAAAAAAAACTCTTTGGCTGATAGCTGTGTGCTAAATTGTCTTAAAAAATACAAATAACCAAAAAGGTTAGGGACACCATAGTGTTTTTTTTAGTTTTATTTCTTCCATTTGGAACAGGCTAAGGTCATAGACCATACTGCCACGTCTTCAATAATTAATTTTCAATGTAACTTATCTTAAACTTATCCTAACTTAATCTAACCTAAATCTATCTCCTTTTGTTTCCCGCGTGAAAAGACACTAGGAGGAAGATTTGGTACAAAGCCATGAAGTGGCCACTATGCTACAATATTTCACCGTTCTTTATAAATTATTCACTGAATGCACTTTTTACTACATAAATCACGCGTTTTTATTTAGTAAACGACACTATAAATAATTTAAAAGTCCAATGAAAAACGAGCGTGGCACTCATCTTGGCTTCCCGCCAAAAACCTCCACACCATAGTGTTTTCTTTACATACAATTTAATGACAATGATCGAAGATAAGACCTCAAACTATTTTTATACCTAGATAGTGTTTGCAGTTAATTTTATCATTACGAGGAGATATTTTAATTGAATTCTGAACTTTAATTTAGTTTAGTTGGTGAACAAGTAAATCGGTAACATTATAAGCGTAGTTCCTTCACCTGTTTGCGATCAAGGACTTTTATTTTATTTTTCTTTCAGTGGTGATACGTAATTAATTTTTTGTTGACTCATACAGGACTGGGCGGGTAATCGAACTCTGGAGCTCAAGGTTACAGTCCGACTGTTTCTATTAGTGGCATGACAAAGATTAATATAGCATCGAAGTTCCAAAAATGCATTGACATTTAAAAAGTCAGTTTCTAGAAAAGGACATACAGGGATAACTAAGTACCTAACACACTTTACTGTTACTTTTGTAATTATTCTAACACTTGTAAAATTCAAATGGCAAAGATTGAAGATATATTAATTGTGTTAGACTCATATGAGCACGTTAAGCCACTTTGTCAAAATTTGCTAAATACATACATATATGTATCACTAGCTTTCCGCCCGCGGCTTCGCCCGCGTGGAGTTCGGTTATATCGCGCTTTTTAGATTTCCCTCGGGAACATCAAATTTTTCCGGGATAAAAGGTAGCCTATGTTTTTTCTCAGGGTCTAAAGATTGTATGTGCCAAATTTCATCAAAATCGGTTGAGGGGTTTAGGCGAGAAAGCGTAACAGACAGACAGACAGACAGACAGACAGACAGATAGACAGACAGACAGACAGACAGAGTTACTTTCGCATTTATAATATTAGTATGGATGACCACAAAAACATCCCCGTGTCTCGGAGAGCACGTTCAGCCACTTTGTCAAAATTTGCTAAATACATACATATATGTATCATGGAGACCGCATCTCGGCAAACGTATCATAGGACGCCCTTGGGTGAGATGGAGCGACGACATCAAAAAGCTGGCGGAGTACTGCTCAGAATGGAGCTTGTTGGCATGCCATGGAAGAGGCCTACGTCCAGCAGTGGACGAGTAAAGGTTGATGATGATGATGATGATGATGTATCATGACCACAACAACATCCCCGTGTCTCGGAGAGCACGTTCAGCCACTTTGTCAAAATTTGCTAAATACATATATATATCATGACCACAACAACACCCCCGTGTCTCGGAGAGCTCGTTAAGCCGTTAGTCCCAACCTTTGATATTACAGATCGTCAGAAGTCAGAAAATGTGACCACCAGTCTTACCAAGAGGTATCGTATTACTCAGTAGATTTACAGGTTGTGGAGGTCAGATAGGCAGTCGCTTCTTGTAAAATACTGGTATTCAGCTGAATCCGGCCAGACAGACTGGAAGCTGACCTCAACGTAGGTGGGAGAAGGCAGGCAGATGATGGTCATAACACAACGAATCTGCAGAACAATCTATCCATAATACAAATAGACAATACCTTCAATCTTCATAAATTTTGTAACACGAAATAGCATAAGCTTTCCGTCATAGTTTTAATCTTAAACCAATCTCCAGTTACCGCGAGCGATATTAATTTTATATACTTACATCAATATATATAATAAGTAAGTATATAAACAAAGTATCGTATGTCCGCGTTGACCACAAGGTTAACTTACAAAGTTAGGACATTCTCTCTCGTCACAGTACAAATATTAAGCAGTATATCAATCGCCAACCTGCATTGAGCAAGCGTGGTGATTACGCTCAATCCTTCTCTGTATGAGAGGAGAACTGTGCCCAGCAGTGGGACGATAAAAAGGTTGATGATGATGATAATATCAACTGGGCTTTTTTGTGATAGTGTATTAATTATTAGGTAGGAAGTTTTTGCGCTCAATTAAACTATAATAGATATCAAAATTAACGTAACATACCATCAGTAGCATTTACAGCATATACAATATGTAAAGAAAACCCTATCCGACCCATAGGGATAATAAATGTTAGGTAAATACATGACCACATATATTATAAAATTGTACGTAATCATCACAGTAACAATATTAATGAATTTTGAAATAATCTTTTTTTTTCCCGCGAATTAATTCCAACTTCCCCGAAATAAGGTAATTTTTAAAAAAGTGGCAACACCCACCACGTGCCGCATGCCCTGCCTCCCGTCGCCCGCGCATGGTTTGCCTACCGTACACGTGTTAAGTTAGGTACCTCTTTTTGCGAAATAATATTTATTTTTTTAGGGGGATTTTTTTTAAAGTTTAGCCCGGCTTTGTGGGCATTAATAGAATCAGTTATCGATACCTAACGATACCTTCACGGATCGGACAGGGTTTTCTTTACAAACTGTATATGTATACATGAATATGAATATTTGCACTGGTCTGGTCGTGCCTCGGAAAGCATGTTAAGCGCTTGGTCCCGATTGCCAGACAAAAATCTAATGGTAGTCGTTACGGGTTGTCGGAGCCCTCAAAAGTCCAACGATTGGTCTAACTGCAATGCTTCGATATCGCCTTCGGGTTGTGGAGGTCAGACGGCAGTCGCTTCACGGAAAATATTGAAGTTCAGAAATCAGCAGTTAGACTGGCAAAGCGGGCCCCAGACTCCAAATCTGAAAAAGCTTCGGATGCGACTGGGTTAAAGCTGAGATGATGATGAGATTTAAAATTAACTTGATGAAAATTAGATCAGAAAACGTCGATCGACATTGGACAAGTGAGTAGGTGTGATCGCATGCTTGTCAATCATTACTTTCTAAAAAGGTCGGGTATGTCGCCTTGTACACGACAAGGTACCGTAGAACTACATTTCGAAACTTGCATATAAAGCTGCTAACCCACGGTATGTGACATCACCGAGCCGTACCAGTTTAGGGCTACGCGTAGATGCACTCAGGGGGCGCAACCGGGCCCAATAGACATATTGGTAAAAAAAAAAGCGTGCTTTCACGCCAAATGCTAATTAGAAGCATAAAATGTATAAACGTCCAATTGGGTTGTATCCTAAAAAATAATTTAATGTCCATCAGATAGATTTATGAAAAAAAAAAAAAAATTGAACACGTATTTTTTCCTTTTTCAAATACTTAGAAAGATATATTGATTTGAAATGTCGCATGATGTCACGCAGTGGTACAAAATATACCACGGCGTGACGTAATTAGCCCCCACTCAGTAACTTTAATACGCTATATCTCAGTAGTTTTTGGTAATTTCGACAAAATAAAAAATACGAGTCTTAATTTTTTTATTATCTATAAGACGGACTAATTGTTTTTTTTTTTTTTTTTTTACCTTGGATACATCCCTATTGTGATCTATTGTTTTTGAAGTGGGAAGAGAATTTAAAGTACTTCAGCGTGTCGTTGCGTGTCTGAGTAAATGCGTCAATTCAAATGTCTGTTTGCAGTTGATCTATTGTTTATGTTATGAGCTTGTGCTGTGGGCGTCAACAAGTCGACAGAGTTTCTTGTGTCACTATTTTACCAAGAATTTGTAGGAAAAAATGTATAGGTAGCAGTAGCAAATTGTTCAAGAGTTTTGTCCTTATACAGTTTTGTATGGCGTTTGATGTAGTGTTGTAGTTCTAGAGATTTATTTATTTATTAATAGTTAGTTAAAACGGTATAAAATTAATTACATTAACTAGATAGAGATAGATACCTCGCTAGCAGGTACTTAGAATGTTAAGGTTGATACTTCTAGTATCTACATATGTCGACGTAATGATCAGAGCGGGAATTCTCGTAAATTAAAAAAAAAAAAGAATGTTCGCAGTCTGTCGATCAATATTGTAAAAAGCTCACCATGGTGATATAAGGTTAGAGTGGGCATTCGTTACAATAGAATTTCGAGTTTTCTCGGTGTTAGGCCATAGCATCGGCTGACGGCAGAAGTTACCAACCACCAGACAAAGTCTTGCCGCCAAGCGATTCGTCTTGTTCCGGCATGATGTCTGGTGAAGCCGTACGAAGGAAGGGTCTAAGCAGTTGTGTTGCGATGTGTGCCGGGTACGATGCGCCAAACATTGTTGTGTCGGGAGTTTGGTCGTGGAGGGTCTCCAGATTAATCTCCCTCTGGCGCAGCATCGTTGTCGTGTTGTTGGGTTTAACGCCTCACTCAACTACCGTCTTCCTTTCTATTCAGTCAGTTTTTCTGTGTGAATAGGCTCTTAATAAACTAGCGCGCTTTTTCACCACAATTGCGTAACACACCATTACTACCTGTTAGTATCATTTTGAAGAGTATTACTATTCCAATGCTCCAAATAATCGAAAAGTGTCTGACAATCAACGTAATTAAAGCAATGAATATTGTTACACTGTCAAAATGAAACCAATTACTACTGATTGTAGTACATATGTAGTCTTCGATCTGAGAAAGACTGAAGAGTATAGGTATGGCAATTAAGGGAAACCCATAGAATGTTTAGTGCATACTTTATTTCTTAACAAACACAACGTGAAAATGAAAGCTCACCTAAATTATACCTTACTAGCTTTCCGCCCGCGGCTTCGCCCGCGTGGAGTTCGGTTATATCGTGCTTTTTAGATTTCCCTCAGGAACATCTAATTTTTCCGGGATAAAAGGTAGCCTATGTTCTTTCTCAGGGTATAAAGATTGTCTGTGCCAAATTTCATCAAAATCGGTTTAGAGGTTTAAGCGGGAAAGCGTAACAGACAGACAGAGTTACTTTCGCATTTATAATATTAGTATGGATAATAAGTTTAGTTGCTATTATATACAACATGCCAATTAGTGTACACTCCTTTTAATAACTTACACATAGTAAAGCAACAAACGACGATATAATTACCTAGTATGAAACCCCAATTACACCGTAACGAGCACGCAGCAGTTACGCAGCGACAACGCACCGACAAGATCAAGGGCGCCCACTTTTGACTGTTTGAAATAACTTAACGCTGTTATTTTTTGTAATGTTGTGTAATTTTAACTGAGTTACGTGGTACCTAGTTAGATAGGAAAAAAAGATGGGATCTTATTTTATTTTTACTTCCGAAATGAGTAGGTGATGAGATTGTTTCACACTAAGTTTAAAGCCAGTTTGACAAGGTACAAAAAATATGTATTTAGGGTTATTAAACATAATAATGTATTCATGAAAACGTATCATTCTAATTACTATACACTAACGTAGATCGAAATCTTGTCTTATGTAGTACCTTCTACTCAACTATCATTATACAATATGTAAAGAAAACCCTGTCCGACCCATAAGGATAATAAAGGTTAGGTAAACACACGACCATATATCATATAAAATTTTACATAATCATCATAGTAACAATACTAATCAATTTTGAAATAACTTTTTGTCCCGCATATAAATTCCACTTCCCCGAAATTTGGTAATTTAAAAAAAAGTGACAACACCATTTTGACGTTATTATTATAAGCGATGCGACCACATACCGCGTGCCCTGGTCCCCTTCGACCGCGCATTGATTGCCTACCGCACATGTATTAAGTTACCTCTTTTTGCCAAATAATATTTATTTTTTTAGGGGGAATTCTTTTTTAAGTTTAGCTCGGCTTTGTGGGCATTAGTTGAAACAGTTATCGATACCTTACAATACCTTCCTGTGAAGGTATTGTAAGGTCTCCATTGTGGGATCTGTATCGGACAGGGTTTTCTTTACACAATTATTGTATAGACATATAACTTACAATTCTCCAAAATTGTAATTTGATTCAACATTACTGTGCGTCTTTCATTTTCTCGATCTTATTTTCAACCCGTTTAATTTTCACGCTGCTATTATTGAACGTGATTTAATTTTAAAACACCTAAAAGACAACCCAGTAGCTACAACTAGATAAAAGACGTCGGTAGCCCACCAAAAACCTGCACCACAATAACTCAAACTCTCTCTCTCTTTTCAGACTCTAATCCTCTGCACAGTGTGGCTCGCAGTCCACTGTCAGAACTACAACGGTCCTACAACGACCCCAGTCCCGATCCTCAAACAGATCAATCGACAGAACGACGACGGATCCTATAGTTTTGGGTATGAAGCAGCCGATGGGTCATTCAAGATCGAAACAAAGTACCCGAACGGAGACGTCGCCGGGAAGTACGGATATGTGGACGAGAATGGAAAAACCAGAGAGATCTCCTATGGAGCCAGCAGCCAAAGAGGGTTCGAGCCTGAAGGTAGGATTGGTGTTGTTTTAGCCGTTCTTTTTTTGCGTGGTCATAGGAATTTACTTTAAATAATATGAAATTAAACGAAGATTTTCCCTCTTATTCATAAACGATGTTTAAAGTTAACTAGATTAGCGATTCTTTAACCATAAATTTTAGACGTTTGTACGTCACTTAACTTAATGATCGTTTATGAATAAACCTCTTAGACACAAAATCTTAAAAACTGGTGTGTTTATTCATAAACAATGATTACAGTTAAGTGACGTGCAAACGTCTAAAATGTACCATACATTTTAAACGTACAGAATCGCTAACCACTACTTAACTTTAAACATCGTTTATGAATAAGAGGGTTATGTTCAAGGTAACATAAATTCTTAATAAACTTCTGGAGCTGGTGGAGTTGTTGGAATAACCACCGACGGGACTTGAAGGACTAAGTGCGCGATAATTAACCCATAACTTAAAAATTATTATACTAAAACTAAGCAAATTTGACTTACATCTGATGTTAAGCTTTATCTGTCTGTACAAGAGCATTATCGACCATGTCGTCACCTAAATCAACATCGGCTACCCTGGAATTTATTACATTACAGCATGGGAGCTGCAAGTCAGCTGAAAATACATAGCAGAGAAGCCAACAACAGTCAGCAGAAAGTAATACTTAAGACATTCGCTAATGAGAGATCTGAAGGATGTCGAAATATAAATTGCTCATCAATTATCGATTCCTTGAAGTATTAGCCACTGTATTCGTAACATGAGTTCAACAGCTACCCACAAATTGGAACAGTTACACCATCACTCTCTAATTCACTGGTTGGGCAATCATCATGGTGTAATGTTATGGTGTTCCGGCTACACGACACTAACCGATGATTTGTCATTTATAGATTTGTATGGAGTAATGGCGAAATGGTATAATGATGCTGCGATAAAAGTATGAGTTACTAGCTTTTCACCCGCGGCTTCGCCCGCGTGGAATTCGGCTACATCGCGCTTTTTAGATTTCCCTGGGGAATATCATTTTTTTTTCAATAAAAGGTAGCCTATGTCCTTTCTCAGGGTCTAAAGATTGTCTGTGCCAAATTTCATCAAAATCGGTTGAGAGGTTTAAGCGGGAAACCGTAACAGACAGACAGACAGACAGAGTTACTTTCGCATTTAAACACACACTAAACACACTTTCTTCATTTATAAGTCTTGCACTCAATGTAATTACCATCGGCAAAAAAGTTGAAGTTCCGTACGAACTTGCCCTGCATGTGCCCGCCCATCTTTGCACCCCCTTTAAGATATTTATTTACTAAATTCCTTCCTTAGTATTCATCTTCGTATATATAACATTTCGTGCTTCTCTTTGTTAGTCAATTTAAAATCATAAGAAAACATTTCCTTTAAATATTTCTTCTCATATGCCTTCAATTATAAAGAATGAAGTACTAAGGAATGTTGATTTCTAAGGTCATATGTACGGAAAGTGATGACTGAATTTCTCATTTCATCATCATCATCAACCTTTTCCAACCTTTTGCCCCACTGCTGGGCACAGGTCTCCTCTTATGTGATTGAGCGTAATCGCCACGCTTGCTAAATGCGGGTTGGCGATTTCAGACTTAAAGTCCAGGTATTCTCAAGATGTTTTCCTTCACCTTTTTAATTTCTCATATAATCATAATATTTTTTGGGCATAAGTAGGACTTTCAATTTAACGACTCTTGTAAGTAAAAAATACATAACTGCTGATGTAATAACTACAATCATCATACGAACAAATATATCAGTTAATTTTCATGCTGTGCAGGTTGCATGACAAGCTCTAAAAGTATATTGACAGTTCCTGAGGGTTCACGAGTATCTATGATGAATACAATCGATTTATCGACGATACAGAATGTTACAGCCGTTTTGCGTGGATATGGCGCATGTTTTTCTAATTTTTTTGTGCTTTTGTATATTTTTTTTGCGTCTAGTTTACCGCTTATAGACGTTTTTTTCTAATTCTTTCTTTCAATACAATACAGAATGTCCTACACAATATATAATTATATTGTGGTTTTATGGCATTTAAGTCAGAATTAAAAAAGTAAGGAAGCAAATAATTTAAGAGCAGTTTAATTGCGGAAGACACTATCAGTACCAATGGGTTTCATTTTGACAATTCAACCACATTCATTGCGTTATTTATGTTCTTGAGGTGACATATTTCCGAATATATGGATCAAAGGGTTAGCAATATGCTTTCAATTGATTCCAACTGATAGTTCTAGTGTGTTACGTAATTAGGGTGTGGGTCGATCGATCAGGCTAAGCTACACTTACCGCGGTTAGTACGTGGATGGGTGACTATATTCACATACCAAGAACCCCTTCGTATCTCCGAATGCAAAATAAGCCGTTAATCCCGGCTGCCATTCGTGGATCTTCGACTCCAAGAGATTATTGTATCATCAACTTTTTTTTATCGTCCCACTGCTGGGCACAGGTCTCCTCCCATACAGAGAAGGATTGAGCGTAATCACCACGCTTGCTCAATGCGGGTTGGCGATTTCGGACTTAAAGTCCAGGTTTCCTCAAGATGTTTTCCTTCACCTTCAGTCATTGGTGTCCAAGATATACTTAGAAAGTACATATAACTTTAGAAAAGTTACATTATTATTGATTATTGTATACTTAGATGTAAACATATTTACAATAATCACACATTCAATTCTACCATATCACTCTGGGCCAACGTGGTAGATTATAGCCCACTTGAAGAGATAAGGCCATTATAAGCTAATTATTTTAAAACAGTCAATTTATTTATAATTTTCTTAAAAAATCCGCAATCATTCTCTTTCACAACTTCCGTTTCTTAACCACTGTATTTAAACAATTATCACGCAAATCTTAACAGGCACGGAACAATAAACTCTTGGACTAGAAAACTCATATGCCATGTCTCGCAATTACCCTACAAGTGGCACTCTGGCAGCAACCTTCACGCCCTGATAATCCATCTAACTGCATAATTCCCGCTAACTAGAAGATTAGCTTACCTAATAGTTGCTAACTTAAAGAATATTAAGATTGCCATAATCGTCTTTAATGTGTTAAGCTCTCGTTAATTCTATCAACAGCTTAATTAAGTCTATTCCCGCCCGTGAATGCCTATCACCTACTTATCATTATCTGTCTAGCTTCTTCACAACAACTACCCTCTACTCTTTTACTCGGTGGCAGGCCATAACATCGGCTGCCGGCAGAAGTTACCACCCACCAGACAAAGTCATGCCGCCAAGCGATTCGTCGTGTTCCGGTATGATGTCTGGTGAAGCCGTACGGAGGACGGGTCTGAGCAGTTGTGTTGCGATGTGTGCCGGGTACGATGCGCCAAATGATTTTGTGTCGGGAGGTTGGTCGTGAAGGGTCTCCAGGTTAATCTTCCTCTAGCGCAGCATCGTTGGTCATGTGTTTGGGTTTAACATTGCATCACCTCGCTCAACTGCCGTCTTCTTTCCTAATCACTAAGTTTTTTAAGTGAATAGGCTTAATAAACTAGTGTGCTTTACCAACAACAATTGCATCATTGTTTACCATCAGGCGGGACTGCACCCATCCAGAAACATGATCGATCGACCTGTGCAGCTCTTATCATTTAGCCACTAGCCCCTCTATTACCTACTCTGAATTAGAATTACTTAAAATTAATAAAAAGAAGATCTTCAATAGTGAGGTGTTCCACAAAGACCCTTAGATCATGGGGTTGTTTGCTGGTCTGTAGAAGACCAGCTTTAATTCATAGATATCTAACAGTCTTAGAACAAGTACCCATTATAAACACCATATCTAACGTAACCCATCACCTTTCAGGTCCCGGCATCATGGTCCCACCGCCGACATTGAACAACAACCAGCACTCCACCAACGCTCTCACTGAAGGCCAAGAAGACGATGGCCAGTACCGTGAGGACCCCAGCATCTATGAGGACCCGAAGTACAACAGCCGAGCTCAGCCAAGACCCGCCCCGATCAGGCAGTTCCACCAAACTGCCCAACCTGCACCTGTCAGACAGTACCAACAAGCAGCTGTTGCTCCGGCCCCCACAGCTGCCCCAGCTCCTCAATATCAACAGCAAAGTGATTTCAGATCTTCTCCTCTGTACACCCAACAGACCAGCCTCTTCAATCAAGGTCCTCAGCAATTTCCGTCTCAGAACCAATTTCAGTCGCAAAACCAGGAGTACCGTCCTCAAAGCCAGGTGTACCACCAGCAGCCCCAGTTTTCATATCAGGCGTACACTCCTCAGCCGTACCAAAATCAGGGTTTCCAGCAGAGCCAGAGTTTCCAGCCACAGTATCAGCAGCCACTGCAACAGCAGAACTACCAGAGCCCGAATCAGAACTTCAACCCATTTATCGGCCACCCAGCACAAAACTTTGACCCTAGCTCTGGGTCTTATTCTATTAATTTTACCGGTTAAGCAATGATGGGCTGTTTGTTATATAATTGTTCTGAGGGTGTGCTAGTTGTTAGCTTAGTAGTGTGGTAGACGATCCATATTGTTTTACTTTTTGTCATTTGAAGAGTCCGTCCTCAAAGAATATTGCAATAAAAATATTTCTTTCCTTTCACAGGTAAACTGTAAATATGAATCGTCTACCCCAACACTTACCTAAATACATGTTTTATACAAAATATTGAATATTTCCCAAAGTGAAGAACGACACATTTTTTTTTTACGATTTTTGTATATTTTTAGTACTAGTCAATTATTTGGGTGTTTTGTAAAATTTCGAAGGAGCTTTAATTATATTGTGACTAACAATATTAATTAAATTATTTATTTTATACTTTTCTTTATTGTAAGGATTTATTTTTATAATCATTTAATATGTAAACAATATTGCGTGTAATATTTACTTACTTATATATTTGTTTTCTCTTTTCTGTCAGCCTCAAATAATATCAAATCTATATCTATTTTATACATAAAATTTTATGTATATGTATTTATTTATCTACGTTCTATTTATTTATTTTCATATTTACTCTAATCGGTACATAATATTAATATGTAGGTATTGAAGTATAATGTACATTATTATATTTTTAATAGTATGTATTTAACCATCTACATTCTACAATTAGGTGATCATTCACTACAATATGTACATACATATAACATAAGTATTGAATTTTTTTATATTCTCCTTGGCAACATGATGAAAAACAATTTCGACGACTACCAAGTCTTACTGAAGTTTTTATGAATACTCTATGTCGTAGGTATACTATATATTAACATTTAAACTTAACATACATAAACAGCCAGACCCGGAACAACTACTAAGCAACAATTAGGCAATACAAATATTTAGAATCGATCCCGCCTTCGCAGTACAGCGGTCGATCGCTGTCGTTTAATAAGTTTTTTTTTATAATTATAAACTAGTGCGTTACCGTAATCCCACCTGATGGTAAACAGTGAAGCAGTCTTTGGTGGTAAAGCACGCTAGTTTATTAAGAGCCTATAATTCACTAACAAAAAAAAACTGAGTGAATAGAAAGGAGATGACAGTTAAGCGAGGTGATGCAATGTTAAACCCAATAACACGACCAACGATGCTGCGCCGGTAGATTAATCTGAGACCCCCCACGACCAATATCCCGACATACCTAATGACATTTACGCATCATAGTACCCGGTACACATCGCAACACAACTGCTCAGACCCGTCCTCCATACGGCTTCACCAAACATCATGGAGAACACGACGAATAGCCTGGGCGGCAAGACTTGATCTGGTGGGTGCTAACTTCTGCCGGCAGCCGTTTACTAGTCACGGTTGTTTAAAATATAATTTAAGACGCACAAGTTTCTTATCATTCAGGCTGTTGTTTCCAGTCTTCATCAGCCAACCTGTGGTACTGCAGGAATTTATTTATGGCAGCCTAGCTGTGGACTTCAGATTGGCTGGTGTCACTAGCTATAAGCCTACTAGAGCCACTTGCACGATCATACACTGACCTTGGCAACGACGTCAGTTTCAAGTTTATCAATGGAAATTTATAAAAGGCCTTAAAGCTTTAAGAACTCTTTTACTAGAAGCTTTAAGATTAAATAAATGAAAACAGTAAGTACGATTACTTATGAATTTTACTCCTTTGTTTTTGAATGAATTGTTATAGTGTTACGAACATAACATTGCTGAACCCGTAGGTTTATGTAATGTGCCTGATTTCGTCGTTGCATTTGTTATTTCAGGAAAAAATAACAACTGAAAGTTATCAAATGTTGACATAGGTATTTGTGCTTGTGACAGCGCTTGGCATAGCGACGGGAGTCAAAATCCAACGAACAATTATTTTAGACATACTTTTATGTTTTTCCGAGAGGTAGTAATGTGTTTTATTGTTTTCCGGACGATAAGGGAAATGTAATCGTGTTAAGTAAGTTGTCGTGTAAGCGGGCCTTAACTCCCAAATATGTTTTTTGCCTTAAATTTTAACCTTAGCAATTCACTTCAGAAAGACTTGCTGTTATACTAACACAGGTATTTGAAGCACAAAATCTTCTATCAAGTTTTATGTTTTGAAATTGAGGTTTCATCATAATACCGCAGCGATGACATTGTCATTTTATTATTAATTTAATGTATTACCATACCATCTCTAAATATTATAATTAAAATATAGGTAGTAGTGCCTAATAATGAAATAAACATTCAATAAACGAACGATGAATACGCTCACGCGCAGATTTCAAAATGGTCGCTCGTGCGAAATAATACGTGTGCCGATTGTAAATATATGATTAAATAAAGTGTTATGTAATACATGGTGTGTTTCCTTTCATTGTCGCGGAGAAAGTGCACTAGTTACTGGTCAAAGTACCTATTTGTCATGCACATGGTCAAATGGGTTATGGATGTAATTTGGATCGTGTGTGCAGTATGGATGTGAGTCCATGGTCCTCGCCATTACAACTAGTGTGCTGCAATGCGCACGGGGTCACCAATTCGTCAACTTAGTCCAGAGCCGCTGCGCCTACCAGGAGAATTCCTGATAGCCAGGACACCCCATACCCCAATTCGGAGTTACACTACCAAATAAAAGTCGTGGATACGGGAACAACAGCAATTTAAAAAAATAAACAACAGTTTAATCACTACTACACCCTCCCGCCCCTCGAAGGGTTGCCGATATGAGTGGATTAAGGAGGAGGTAATCACGTCGGGGTCACCAGTGTGGAGGCATGAGGAACTTTACTCCCTGTTCCTCATACCTCCACAAATGTCTTGTGTCGTGCATGAGGTAAGGTCCTCGTTATTACTTTTTCTTCCTGACATGGTTGCTACGAGGAATGGGTGCATGATGTCCTACCTAGTTAAACAATGCCCCGATTCCCCAGTTCACAAACTAAACTTAATTTAAGTTCGGTGCTTCTTTTTCTTTCTGTTTCATTTAGAAAAGGATAGAAGATAACATATAATTAGTCCTGTCAAATTAAGATATTCCATAAACAGTTAGGAGATTAAAAACATGGCGCCTAAACATACGTCGAGTTATGTTTCATAATAAAATAGATAGTAAAATAGTTTGCTACGCTGACGACATGCTGGTCCTGGCGCAAGTGAGGACTCACCAGGCGGCGGCTGATGCAGCGAGCGACTCTCAGGTTGCGACAATCGTCGAGAGGATCCGGCAATTGGGACTCGAGGTGGCCCTGCACAAAAAAAGGGCCATGTGCTTTCATAGTCCTCCCATATAACTGTAGGAGGGTCACATCGGCGTCGAGTCGACGTCTCCGACGTCGAGTCTTCGACGACCAGTCTCTTCAATCTGGACCAAACGTCCTAGTCCTGGTCGTGCGGTCCATTGCCATTTGCGGGGTACCGGTGTGGCCGCGGTCCTTGAGGCGGCCAGCGCGACGCTTGATCGTATCCTACAGGGTCATGACTGTCCGGCTAGTATGGGGATACCGCACGGTCTCCGCTGATGCGGCGAACTTTCTTGCTGGATTGGCGCCATCGGATCTGGAGGCTAAAGCTCTCGCCAATATGTGGGAGTAGCGAGAGGAGGTAAAATGTACATTAAAAATAAAATAAAATCTTCTGGAAATAAAATCAAAACAATTTGGGAAATTATAAATTCTGAAACGTTAAGAACCAAGTATTATAAAATCTCAGATTATTTAGAAGACAATAAAGCTTGGGATTGAGCTGCTCGTTCTGCTAAGCAATGCCATTAAGCAATATGCATAATAATTATGCTACAATTATGACATTATTAGGGTTCCGTACCTTAAAGGTAAAACAGAACCCTATTCATGAGACTTCGCTGTCCGTCTGTCCATCCGTCTGTCAGCAGGCTGTATCTCATGAACCGTAATAGCTACACTGTTGAAATTTTCAGAGATTATGTATTTCTGTCCCATTATACCAACAAATACTAAAAATAAAAATATTTAAGGGGGCTCCCATACAATAAATGTGAATTTTTTTGCCGTTTTTAAAGATAATGGTACGGAACCCTTCGTGCGCGAGTCCGACTCGCACTTGGCCGGTTTTTACAATTCCGTACCAATAGGCTAAAAACAGGACCCTATTATTAAGACTGCGTCTATCACCAGTCTGCATCTCAAAAACCGCGTTAGGTAGATAGTTCAAATTTTCTAAGATGATATATTTATGTTGACGTTATAACAACAAATACAAAAAGCAGATTTTTTGGTATATATAACTGTACGGAACCCTTTCTTTGTGTACGAGTCCGTTGCGCACTTGGTCGGTAGTTTCTTTTTTAATTACTAATTCAGGACTCGCTAAGTATCAATCACCATGAGGTTATTTAGTCTGATAATGTACGATGTCAGGCTTTATTTTTCCCATGGGAAATCATCAAATGACCTCTCCCGCTCTGGGCAGAGCGGAAGGGCGCGGTGTCATTTGCCTGTGCGCTAGGGCCATGGTATCTATTTCGAACAACCCGCACCCCAGTCAGGCATCGATCAGGCGCGTGTTGTAAGCTGCCCGCACCTACAGGGACCGGGAGTTCGACATTGTCTCCTGACCAGGTAGTCTACTGCAGGCGGCTAGTGGCGTGAGAGCACTAAAGTTCCAGCTTCCTCATCACTCACGCTCGCTCTGCCTCGCCTTTGCTAGCATCAGGGCTTCGCAGAAGGTGACGGTCTGCCACGCACTCTCGCTTCGGACCCATGGCCTATACCAGGACCGGACGCGAGAGATCTCTGCCACGATGACAGCGGTGCTTCGCCCAAGCCGGGCAGACATCCACCGTATCGTCTCGCCTTATCCGGAACAGGTGTTCGATGAGGACCTGCGTCGCGGCATTGAAATGAAATGAAATCGTTTATTATGCAAGTAGGATCACTGATCACTTTTACACGTCAATTTTTTTTAAACTAGCTGGAGCGGGCATTTCCTAACTGACTACCTCTGACAAGAAAAGCCGAAACAAACTTAGGGATCATTGTCTTTTTTCAAGTCCAGACATTAAAAATTAAAATGTTTACAATAACAATATTTGTTTGCTTTGTACATAACAATCAATTAACGTGATTAAAAAAAAAAACAGTTATTAAAATGTCATAATTGTAGTATAATTACACATACTGCTAATGGTATTGCTTAGCAGAGCGAGCAGCTCAATCCCAAGCTTTATTGTCTTCTAAATAATCTGAGAATTTATAATATCCCTTTTAGCAAAGTTTGATCTTAATACAGCTTTTAATAAATCTTTTAATGGGTAAGTTTCGGATGTCCATGGGAAGCTTGTTGTAAAAGTGCATACGTTGACCTATGAACGAGTTCCCTACTCTGTGGAGACGAGTGTGATGTATGACCGCGCAAGACCGCGTTTTTTCCTGGTATTTATATTATGAATATCGCATATTTTCTTAAAATTCGATATATTTTTATATACCTACATACATAAGATTTTCACATATATATTGTGAAGCTACAGTCAGAATGTTCACTTCTTTGAATTTTTCTTTAAGAGAATCTCTAGGACCAAGGTTTTAAATGGCTCGAACAGCTCTGTAAAACAAACATGGTATTGATGTCCGCACAAGTTCCCCAGAGAAGAATCCCATAAATCATAAGACTATGAAAAAAAAAAACATATACGGTCGAATTGAGTAACCTCCTCCTTTTTGAAGTCGGTTAAAAATAACTAAGTTTTTTGGAGGTCGGTTTCAATCATTGCCGTGAATCGTTGAGGAGTTTCCTCGACTGTTTCCTGGCTCCATCATCAGACCTACTCCAGACCTTTATTAAATTGTAGAGCTTTAAAATACTTAGAAATGCACTAGTTGCCCTTACGATTCTTGAAAGTTCTCCTTGGTTTCTCTGGTATTCCATCAGCAGATCGTGACCTGATGACTATAGGACCACGTGAGAAGTCTATCCTAACAAACAAAAAAAGAATTTTACAAATCGGTCTAGGCGTCTTAGAGTAATCGGTGAACATACATAAAAAAAAGGTTCCGACGAATTGAGAGCCACCTCCTTTTTTGGAAGTCGGTTTAAAACAGGCATTTTAGGAAGTAGGTATGAAAATAATCGTAAGGGCGTTCACAAACTGGTAATTCAAGTATAGAGAGGAAATACCGTAGGTGGCATCTATATCCGTATCACGGGCAGGCGACCTTAACTCACTCGCTCCAAATATCATGTTGGAGTATTAAGGACTTATTGACATTTGCTGTTACTGTTTAAATTGTATTCATTCTGCTATGCTATTTCGCAAAAATCGACGATCGAAAAGTGAACAAGTGTCCTTGTACTAACTCGATGTTCGTCTCAACTCCTGATATCTCATGCTACTTGTCATAATGCAAGCATGGTCTTATCCTTTTCCACGGTAGGTATTACTCAGATAGACATGGTACTGCGGAGCGGTCTCTGCTTTAAAATAAAGTGGTTATTCCATGAAGTTACGGTATAAAAACCGGCCAAGTGCGTGTCGGCCTCACGCACAAAGGGTTCCGTACCATTGATTTAATAAATTAAAGGATTTAAGACTTTAAGGACTAAGTTTCTCCACTTTGGAAGCGTCTGTCACGAAAACTAATCGGTTTAGAAAAAAAATATTTTAGAAACCTCGTCTTCAAAAATATCATTTTTGAAGACCTATCCATAAATCCATAGTGGGCATTTGAGGGACTGTCTTATGTAATATTGACGCTCAAAAAGTTCTGACTCTCAGCCTAATTTGAATAAATGACTTTTGATTTTATGTGTTTGAAGAAAAAAAAAATTGAGTTTCAGTTCTAAGTATGGGGAGCCCCCAATATTTATTATCATTTTTTTTTATTTTTGCATCAAAATCTTAATGTGGTTCACATAATAATAATAATAATATATACATTTACCTACCAAGTTTCAAAAGTATAGCTCTGACAGTTTAAAAAAAAATGGCTGTGACATACGGACGGACAGACGGACATACAGACATGGCGAATCTATAAGGGTTTCGTTTTTTGCCATATGGCTATGGAACCCTAAAAATGGTATTAAACAATGCTTCTTACTTGCATAGTCAATTAATTTGTCATTACGTTACAACATGGTAACAAATGTCTTGCCATGGCGCCTCCGCCGGGCCGGAACAAGTGGGGTAGACCAAAAAGTGCTGGCTTGACGTTGTAAGAGATGACATGCGTGCCAACAAGCTCATACCATCGTATACTAAAGATCGCACGAATTGAAAGAGGATGAGCAAGAAAGCGGTCCTCGGCTCCAACACGAAAGCTGCGGATGCAACCGGGGCTAAACGCGGAGATGAAGATGATTCTCCTGCATAATCACCCTGTAGCGGTACCTACAAACGCCACATGGAACAACGCGTCATACTGACGTCACACGAATTCTATATCTCGCAAGCAGAGTTTACCGTACAACTAGCATATATATAACTTCCCAATTTGAAGCATTTGGCAAGTGCCCGCCAGACATGACACCCGTCTGGTCGGAGGATCCTCCCTTTTATATGGAGGATAAGTGAACTGTACTCCCTGTTCCTCATGCCTCCACACACCCCACAACAATCGCACTTTTGGGAATCAGGTACACAGGTCCAGTAGGGTTGGTAGCTTGCTCCTCATAGTTTCTAGCATTCTCCTGTCCTTAACTCAATTCAGTTGTGGTCAGCGCAACATGTGTTTTTCTTCTGTACTTCTGAATTAGTCGGTGTCTCGGTAGTCAAAGAAACAAATTAACTAATTATACCCGAATAAATTACAATATTCAGTGCAAAAACTAGTGCAAATTTAATCGTTATTTATTATCTACTTCGCTGTTGTATAATGTCGTCAAAATGTCAAGTGTGAGTCGCATGAAGGCCGGTTCAAGTTACGACTAAGTGTTATGATGTTGATACCGTTTTTATTAAGTCCAAGTTGCAATCTTGCTCACTTAGCATTTAAGTAGATGCCTAAATTGATGATAACATTTTAGTAATCGCTTGCAGGATATTTTATAGGTAATATTTTATGCAGATCAGGAAAAGCCGCTAGAAGGATAGAAGTATGCAAATAATGTTGATGAAATATGGTAGGGTTGTGGCAACAATGACCATTTAATGTTTAATGTTAATTGTCTTATCTGCGGATAATGGACTGAAATATAATAACTTAAAGTTTGTTAACTTTTTTTTTTCTTTGGGATGGGAAATCATCAAATTACCTCTTCCGTTCTAGGCGCAGCGGAAGGACGTGTCAGACTGTTTCTTTACTTGCCTATGCGCCAGGGCCACGGTTTCTTTTTAACCAACCCGCAACCTTGACCCAGGAGGAATCGGTCTTCGTGGACCCCGTCACGATGTGCTGACATCTCTTTGAGGCGCGTGTGAAACAAAACGCGCCGTCTATCGACGGGCGGCGCGCTGCCCACTACTCACCACCGGCAAGCCCGCGCCTACGTTGGATGGGAGTTCGATGATGCCTCCCGACCAGGGCATCTCCTGCGGCGGTTAGTGGAGTGAGGGCGCTGGTATTCCCGGTATCTCACGAGCTCCGCCTCCTCGTTTGCCACCATCACTGCTTCGCAGAAGGAGGCGACTGCCTGCCGTGCACTCTCACTCTGGACCATGGCCTGGACCAGGGTTGGATGCGAGAGATCGCCGCCGATCACAGCTACGAGGACACGGCGGTGCTCTACCCAAGCCGTGCAGACCTCCACCGTATGCTCCAGCGTGTTTATTATTAGTAGGTAGTAGTTGTTTATTATCATTAAATAAATAAAATAAAAAATAGTCAGGAAAAAATATCTGAACACTAACTAAGAATACTGCAGCTTGGCAGCTTTCGTGTAGAAAATATATCTAACTGACGTGTTTATTCATCAGATATAACTTATATGGCTAATGACAAGTCCGACCTGAATCAAATTACAACAATCAAATTTGAATTTAGTTTACTTATCAGCCAAATATTTCTAGGGTCATTGTGAAGAAAACACGAATGTCTCTCTGTATGTAACACTCTTTATAAACAATAAAGAAACACATTTAAGCTTATAAGAATAAAACACCATACTTTTCAAGCAATCAGAATAAATAAAATCCCAAGCTCACCTCGAAAGACAAATTATTTTAACAATTTTATTTCCAAGTCATAAAGGCTATAATTAAATATTTTTAACAACAGCTTGACCTTTGTATACCATACAATTAATTGAAATCATTAAAGGCTTGTTTCTTAAATAAGATAAGGCAGGTCTGAAATTCCTTGTCTAGTATTTCGTGTCTAGTTCAAGTTCATATAAAAGAAGTTTTCAAAGTCTGCACAGACGTGCGGTTTTTGTGGGGTACGGTATCGAGGAAGTTTTGGTGCCGGCCAGCTTACGCTGAGGATTTGCGATGTTACCACTGCTCGCTTGCGCACTAATAAAACGCTTGTCATATATCGAAAAATTCAAATTTTCAATCAAATCAAATGCCATTCATACAAATTGGCCTCAGAAACAGCACTTTCGAAAGTCAACTTCAATTACCAAAGACAGTAAACCTAAAAAAACATTACCAAAAACAGTAAACAAAAATTACGTAACGTTTGTAAGAGAACTAATTATATAATTAATGTAAAATTTTCATCCCCTATTTCAGTGACAGTTCGAACGCGATCGCGAGTGTACGTTACCTACCGTACGCTACGAATATGTCTAAATCTAAGAGATTAAAGTGTGCGAATTGTAACATTGTAATATGCGAGGTGTTAGCGTTTATTCAAAACAAAATTGACGTGATGGACGAAGAAAGCCTTGTCCGTATATGTGAAAGTGCTTTTAGTGTCGAGGATATAGAACTTGCGAAGTCGTTACTTTTTGAAGCATTGCAAAAAGCGGCTACAACTCGAAAGCGACAAGGCAAGACTCAACGAAACCTAGACGACATTATATCACTGTTAAAAGGGACTGATCCAGAATGTATACCAACTTTTGTGGCGAGAAATCTCGAAAAACTACCTCCGGTTACATTCGATCATGTGGATGTAACGTCGTTACTTAAAAAGATCGTCATAATGCAAGGGACCATTGATGAAATTCGTGAAAACTACGTATCAAAGAAGGATATCAAGGAACTTATGGTAAATGATCGTAGGTCGCCGTCCTCTGACGAAACACGAAATGTTAACATGAGTCGTGGTGGGTACCTGCAAAAGAAGAATGTCTCCGTTATGGATAGTGGACCGGAGGCGCTCTCAGTGTACGACTATGAACAGAACTGCTCGATTTTAGGGCAGGTCACTGATGGTAGTAGTGAATGTTTACGCCAACAGCATGATACGGCAAATTTATCGGCGCGAGCGCCACCGGCGCTCTTACCAAGGAGCAATCCAGCCCGCAAGACGAGTGCGAGTGAGACGGCACATCAACGGCTGTCAGTACGACAAAGCAATCTCATTACTACGCCAGATAAACAAACCGAGACTACAGGGCGTTTATTATCATATGCGGAAATGGCTGGTAATGGCTCAGAATGGAAGGTAAATGGTGCGGACGATCGATGGATTTTGGTTCAGAAAAAACGATTAAGAAATAGGTTAGCTACAAAAAAAGGTAATGCAGTTGTCGAGTCAAAGGACAATGTGAAATTTAAAGCGGCGGATACTAAAGTACCATTGTTTATTTCTAACGTCCATACAGATGTATGTGAAAAGGACATTATTGATTATGTTCACAATAAAACGGGTGAAACTATTACGTTAGTAAAGCTAAAAATTAAAAAACAAAAAAGCTATAATGCTTATAAAGCTTACGTTGTGAAGCATAAATTGGATATATTTCTGGATGAGAAGCTGTGGCCATCAGGCATTTCCTTTAGGCGCTTTATAAACTTTGGGGAAAAGAGAAATGTGAAAACAGATTCTGAAAGTGAGGCTAACATAAATGATAATTTAAATGGACAAAGAAGCAACTAAATGTTCCAGTAGAATTATTAGTTACAACTGTAAGTCAGTCAAAAGATCCTGGGAAGGGGTTAGAGCCCTGTGCCAGACTGCTGATGTGGTGGCACTACAGGAGACGTGGCTCCTGCCGTACGAGTTACCGATGCTGAGTACTATCCACGAGGATTTCAGTGCGACGGGAACCTCTGCCGTGGACACGTCAGCGGGCTTACTTACCGGTCGCCCGTACGGTGGTGTCGCGATATTGTGGCGAAAAAGTGCGTTCCATTCTGTGTCTGTGGTTAGCTGTGACAACGTTCGTGTGACGGGTATAAAGTTAACAGTGAGTAATAGAAACATAGTCATTCTTAGTGTTTATATGCCAACAAACAGTAGTGATAATTTATCAGTATTTACAAACTGTCTTAGTACGATACAGTCTGTGATTGAAATGGAACAAAGATGTGGAACTGAGGCATTTTATGTGCTTGGAGACTTTAATGCACATCCGAATGAATTATTCTTTAATGAATTAGTTGCTTTTTGTGATGATAACGCATGGTGTTGTGCGGATGTACATATGTTGGGGTTATTGTCTGGTACCTATACGTTTCGTAGTGAGGCTCATGGGTGCATGAGGTGGTTGGATCATTGCATTACAACACAATCTGCTGTTTCCACCATTAATAGAGTATGGGTGCAAGAAGACGTGTACTGGTCTGACCACTACCCACTTGTAATGGAATGTAATCTGTATAAACTTAATATTAAATATGAATATAATTTAAATAAAGGCGATCTCAGACGGAAAATAATTTGGGGCGAAAGACAGCCTAATCAAACTCATAAATATCATGAATTATGTAATTCTAAGCTTCGAGCGATAGACTTCCCTTTAGCACTGGGACAATGTTGTGATTCCATATGTCGTAATTCAGATCATTGTATAATTATTGAGGAGTTATATAATGAAATTGTTTCTGTGTTGTCAGAGGCTGCAATGAAAACATATTGTTGTAAAAAGACTAGAACAAAGTCTTTTCATATAGCTGGTTGGAATGCATGCGTTGCCGACGCACATCGAGATGCTCGCACAAAATTTAAAATATGGGTACTGGCCGGTAAACCTACAAGTGGCATCGTGTATGATGAAATGACAGACACACGAAAAATATTTAAGTCCAAGTTAAAATCATGCCAAAACCGACAAGAACAATTAAAAATGAACATTCTTGCCTCTAACCACTCGGTAAAAAAATTTAAAGATTTTTGGAAAAATGTTAACCGTTCAAATGTGAAAACAAGCCTTCCGGTGAGCGTCGGCGGCGTCAGCAACCACAAAGCTATTGCTAACATGTTTAGAGAACAGTTTACAATCTCGTCGTCCTTGGGTCCGTCTCCGTCGTCAGCGAGTTGTGTTCGCGATGCGGGTGCCGCCGTGACTGGGCGTAAGACGTACTTTTCTGCCCAGGTTATCAGAAACACAATAAACCGTATGCAACGTGGGAAATCGCCCGGTCGTGACGGCCTCAGCATTGAACATTTTAAATATGCTGGTGTTCATTTGCCGCGTGTGTTGTCAATGTTGTTTAATTTCTGTATGTCCCACTCATATCTACCGGAGTCGCTCATGCGTAATTTTGTGCTACCTATTCAAAAAAATAGGACGGGGGACTCATCTGATAGGGCTAACTACCGGCCCATTTCACTGGCCACCACTGCTGCCAAGATACTTGACAGCATGCTTAATGCGAACCTCGCGAAAATGATTGAGCTGCAAGATGCCCAGTTTGGGTTCAGAGCTGGGTTGTCTACCGAGAGTGCCATTTTAAGTTTAAAGCATGCTGTCGGGTACTACACAACCAGAAGGACGCCGGTGTATGCCTGCTTCCTGGACTTCTCAAGGGCTTTTGATCGTGTGTCATACGACCTTCTGTGGGACAAGCTGGGAGGCGCGGGTGTGCCCGGGGAGTGCATCTCTCTCCTGAGGTATTGGTATGCAAACCAGAAAAACCATGTGAGGTGGGCGGGGGGCCTATCGGATGAGTACAAATTAGAATGTGGCGTTAGACAGGGGGGTTTGAGCTCCCCTCTACTGTTCAACATCTATGTTGACCAGCTGGTGGAGCGGCTCAGTAGCACACATGTCGGCTGTCACATTGATGACATTTGTTTTAACAATATTAGTTACGCAGACGATATGGTGCTGCTGAGCCCTTCCATAAGCGGACTGAGGAAACTGCTGTCTATTTGTGAGGAGTATGCGGAGGCGCATGGGTTACAATATAACTCTAAAAAGAGTGAAATTTTGGTATTTAAATCATGCAAACAACAGCCAACCCATGTGCCTCCTGTATTTCTTAATGGAATGGCCCTAAAGCAGGTTCAAGCCGTGAAATACTTAGGTCACATTGTGACAAGTGATCTTAGGGACGACGAGGATGTCGAGAGGGAGCGCAGGGCTCTGGCGGTGAGGGCTAATATGCTCCACGCAGGTTCGCACGATGCACGACAGAGGTGAAGGTTACGTTATTCAAAGCGTTTTGCCAGTCCTTCTACTCGGGCGGCCTGTGGGTGAGATATACGCAGCGAGCTTACAGAGCCCTGCGCACTCAGTACAATGATGCGTTCAGAGTGTTGTTGGGTCTGCCGTGGCGGTGCAGTGCATCCGGGATGTTTGCTGATGCTCGCACTGATGGTTTCCAGGCCATCATGCGCAAAAAAGCAGCTTCCCTGCTGGCCCGTATACGGAATAGCAACAACGGCATTCTGAACGCAATAGCTGTGCGATTTGACTGTCCCCTTCAAACACACTGGATACAGTCGTGTGTGGGAGTGGCAAGTCACAGCAAATAACGGCTTTATTGGCCGTTGTTTGCTGTGAATTATACTTTTAAAGACTGTTGTTGTAAATTATAATTGTCAATAAGCCAACTATATGGGTCTATGCCACCCGAAATAAAGTTTTATTATTATTATTATTATTATTATCATATCCAGGGAATTAATTTTCAAAAATCCTTCCTTAATGTACACATTCGTTATATTACGAAAAACATTATTCTGGAATCTATACTCAACTATTAATTAGTCTCTGTGTTGTGTTTCAGTGAATATAAAATTAAATCTACACATCTAAATACAGAAAAAAAAGTATCGTAGGCAGTTAATATTGGTTACATTTCCTGAGAAAAACGGAAGTCACAAACTCACAATATACATGTAATATACATTTAGCATATTAGAAACGACCTCAGTAAAAGCTAGAGGCAATAAATAAATAGACACCGAACGATTCGGGTAACTAAGGTCAGCGAGACCTCCAAAATCGAGCAATGACTTGAAATCAATGCATCGCCTAATGTCGGCCACACCCTGTATGTAGGTACAGAGTAGTGTGGGGACAGAGACTTTCGTGGTGAACTAGTGGGGACCCGCTAGTTTACTTGTATTTCTTAAATTTTAATGTTCTTCTTCTTCTTCAGCCTTTAGAGGTCTACTACTGGACAATGGGCTCCCCCAAGGCTTTCATTGCTTTGTTGGGAGAAGGGGCGGTTCGCCAAAATCCCCACGCTTGGCAGGCGGGTTGGGGATCGCAGTAGTTTGAATTCCACAGGAGAAGCGCTGCTGCCCGCTTCCCTGTTGAGAGAGTTCGCTTAGTTGCTTCTTTCGAACTTAAATTTTATTGTTACGCAAATAATGTTACAGTTGATAATGGATGAGAAAAAACATAATGAATAATGGTTGCTATAATGCATTATACGTTGATAGGAGCTAAAATAATGAAACAGTGACATAAAGCAGAATATACTGCTATTCCTTCTTTATCTGTGAGACATTTATTTAACTGCTAATTAATTTTTATTTTTATTGTTTATTTATCCATTTATTTCAGGCATCAAGGCCCATATAAACATATAAAATACTATATTAACATAAAACTTAAAGCCCCATTGCTAAGCCCCATTGATCTACTAATGACCCTCTCTTGACGTGCCTCTATGTATGTATGTATGTATGTATATTCTCCAAAAGAATTGTGAATTGATGTGTGTATTATAACGGATTTACAACAATTTTAAACAGATACAATAAATAAGTAAAACAACTGATAAACAGAATCTCTGGCACACGACTACTCTGTTCACATAATTTAAATTAAGCTGTCCTAAAGTACACCGTTACTAAATGTCATTTCCTCTTAAGAACCAGTGAAATACATGAACATACAGTCATGTACCATATATATGTCCTCAATGATGTCCTCGTCCGACCCAGGAGTGAATACATCTTCGACAATCGCCTGCTTAATGTCAATTGCCCGGGGCTGTTGTTATGATGGATGTGTACAGATAACCAACTCGAAAGAAGAAAGATTATTAAACTTTGTTACATCTAATGTCAGAAGCGGTAGAGCACCTTTTGATAAGCTTCTTAATGAAGGACGTTCGCCATGTGTATTTGTGCCGCAGCTTTTGTTTCTGTTTGAAAAGTTCAGATGCCTCTATAGAAGGGGTTCCGCAGGGCCCCTAACTTTCTTTTAAAATCATTGACGGCACGCTTAGATTTTCCAAGTTATTTCCTCGACTTATGCAGAAGAACTTAGGAAGGTAAAGTAACCGAAGACCTGTCTGTCTTGAATTTATGAGGCTTTTAATCTTCATCATCATTATCACCATTTCTGCCGAAAGACGTCCACTGGACATAGGCCTCCCCTAAGGACCTCTACGACGAACTGCCCTGCGCCTCCCGCCTCCAGCTGTTTTCTGCGATCTTCACGAGGTCGTCGATCCACCTTGTCGGGGGCCTACCCACGCTGCGTCTTCCGGTGCGTATACTAATAGTATCCATGTTAAAAACTAAAAAGAATCTGGGTGGTTAGTACCTGGAATGCTTTATATTTTACTACATATAAGTAGTAGTACAGTGAGCAGATTACCCTACCGTGCAGATACCGTTTTAATCTTACCTGTAAATGCTATCTCACCTGATTTTTGCCGACTTTCGTTGTTTTGTAAGTGTAAGCAGTGATGCAACCATTGAAGACACCGCCGGTCGTTTTCCTTATAAACATTATCTTTCGAGTTTTCACACTTTTAATTAAAACTAGCTTTCCGCCCGCGGCTTCGCCCGCGTGGAGTTCGGTTATATCGCGCTTTTTAGATTTCCCTCGGGAATATCAAATTTTTCTGGGATAAAAGGTAGCCTATGTTCTTTCTCAGGGTCTAAAGATTGTCTGTGCCAAATTTCATCAAAATCGGTTGAGAGGTCTAAGCGGGAAAGCGTAACAGACAGACAGACAGACAGAGTTACTTTCGCATTTATAATATTAGTATGGATTATCGACATTTTGGATAGATTATAAGAGGGCTTATGACTCAGTGCCACATATATGGCTCATGCGGGTGCTGGAGGTATTACATATAAAGTTAATTTCTTGTTCTTAATCTGCGCACCTTCCTGCTGACGGTCCTTCGCTATCCAGGATGTCGAAATATTCAGAGGAATAGCGAATCGATTGAGGTATGTTTCAGGGTCATAGTTGTTAATACTATTATTTAAAAAAAAAATCATCTCCAAAAATAAACAGGTGTGCATCTCTGCTTCTATGAAAATCTTTTGGCTAAAGCTAATGCGAATGGAGTTTAGATAAGCTCATTATTTTCAGGATATGAGACGTTGAATATTGCTTGTTCCGTATTGAAATTATACAGCTTATTTTTTTTTAAATGGATCCAGGATCTGACGTAGGTCAAACTAAAAGTAATAGCTTAGGTCACCTATTCAACTAAAAACCAAATTAAATGTCAGTGTCTTGCCGACAAAAACAATATATCCACTTCCGTCTCCTTGTACATACGTTTCTAAAAACATAATAAAAAAGCCTGCCCAGACAATTCATTGATTAAAACTATATACATTAAATTTTGTTTTTGAAGTCTATATATACTGTATATTATTATGTAGTACAACCGAGCCAAATTACCAATAATAGGAAAGTTAAGCCGTATGGAGGACGGGTCTGAGCAGCTGTGTTGCGATGTGTGCCGGGTACGATGCACTAAGGTCCGTATTACAGAATGTCACTCAAAACTCAAGCTCTACATACACACATCAAAAGTGTCTAGGGATCAAGCATTTTTATGCGGATTTCTTGAGATTGAGATTTGGCTTTGTAATAAATTTATGATTTTATAAATTTATATGGATCCTTTTTGGTGCATTTCATAATTTGAATCAGGAACTGTGAATCAAATTCGAGTAAAAGATGAAAATCAGCTGTCAATATTTTCCCTATAAAAACATACAACGCATTGAAGACATTATTAGTGCTACTGTTTCCCTACTACTGATTAAAACCAACGTTATTATGGAGCGGCGACGTCATTTAAGCAGGGAAGAAATGCTCAGAGCCGTGGGAATGATAGAAGCTGGTTCCCGGCAACGTACTGTGGCTTTAGCTCTGAATACAAGTCAGAGTGTTATCAGTCGACTTTGGACACGTTACCGAAGCACTGGTACCGTGGCTGAGCGCCATGGAGGACGGTATCGCTGCACCACACGGAGACAAGACCGATACATTCAAATCTTAACTCGAAGAGCTCCAACAATAACCGCCATGATGTTAGCCGTGAGGCTTCATCACTCTTCAGGGAACTTAATTAGCGACCAAACAGTCAGAAACCGCTTGCATGAAGTGAACCTTCATTCCCGAAGACCGCTACGGGTACCACCTATAGCAATGCACAATCGTAGGATTCGATATCAATGGGCTCTTGAACACAGAAATTGGGCAGAAGAACAATGGCGTTTCGTGTGCTTTTCTGATGAGTCTCGTTTTGGTATGAGACCGGATACAAGACGTATACGACACTGGAGAACCCCTGGACGCCAACAGCGATTAAAATCCTGCCAGGAAGTCCATCCTTATAGTGGTGGAACCATCATGGTATGGGCGGGTATTTGGATCGGCGGAAGAACTGAGTTGATTTGGATCAGAGGCAACCTCAACGCTCAAATTTATGCTGAAACGATTGTATCAGACGTCATCGTTCCTCTACAAGTGCAAATCGGTCCCTTATTTCAGTTAATGCATGATAATGCACGACCGCACACCGCAAGAGTTGTAAGACAGACTCTCGCCGCAGCTAACATCAATGTCCTGCCCTGGCCTGCTCAGTCGCCAGACTTGAACCCGATTGAGCATGCATGGGATATGCTACAGAGAAGAGCTCTGCCGAATATGGAGGGTATCCAGTCGCAAGAAGACCTTTTTTTGTTGTTGCAACGAACATGGGCGGCCATTCCACAGCGTGATTTGGATGAACTCATTTTGAGTATGCCAAACCGATGTTCTTGTGTTGTTAGTGTTCGCGGTAGAAGCACGGATTATTAATTGTTTAAGTTACCCAATAAAATTTTAGAGAAAACTGTTATTTCAGTCTTTTTTTCGAACTTTTGTGTTAGTGGTTCAAATGTCAAATATCCCTTTATTAGGAAAATGGCAAATTTCTTTATTAATGCAAAGGTGACTTGGTTTATCGTTACTGTGACAAACGAAAACACTTTATTTGATGAATCCTTAAAGAAAATTTTAATTAATATCAATCAGGAGAAAAGTTATTGCAAAAATATATGTTGATCCCTAGACACTTTTGATGTGTGTAAGTCTCGTTTCAAGCCATTTGATTGGTTGAAACTAGTTTTAAGTAATGCTTAAACAGAGATCAATGCTTGAGTTTCCTTCTGGACGGTATATACGGACGGTGATACGGACCTAAATGTTGTTTGGAGTTTGGTCGTGGAGAGTCTCCAGATCAATCTCCCTCTGGCGCAACATCATTGGTGGTGTTGTTGGGTTTAACATTGCATCATATCGCTCAACTGCCGTCTTCCTTCCTATTCACTCAGATTTTTTGAGTGAATAGGCTCTTAATCGTAAGGAGGCCTGTGTCCCAACAGTGGGAACAATATAGGCTGGTTATGTAGGTCATCAACGATTGTATCACTGCTTACCATCAGGCGGGATTGCGGCCAAACACTAGTTTATAATTAGTAAAAACAGCTAGTTATCTGCCTAACTTATTCCAAACTATGTCTAGGTGTTGGGCTTCCAGTCTTCAGAGCTTCACATGGAGCGACTCCCTGTCTGACCTTCACAACCCACTTACTCGGTAATATCCCTTGGTAAGTCTGGTTGTTACACTTTCGGGCTTCTGTGTACCCGTAACGACTGTCAAAGGTGTACAAATGACAATCAAGACCAACGGTTTAAAGTGAACAAACGGTGTTGCTGTTATTTCTTAGCTTTTAGAAAGCGGGGCACGCCCTCATCATCATCAATTCAGCCGAAAGACGTCCACTGGTAGACATAGGCCTCCCCCAAGGTTCTCCACGACGACCGGTCTTGCGCGGGTTCCACGCGACCGTCACCAGGTTGTCGGTCCACCTTGTCGGAGGCTTACCCACGCTTCGTCTCCCGGTGCGTAGTCACCACCCCAGAGACCCCAGAGAACCCATCGGGCATCAGTCCTACGGACAACGTGCCCGGCCCACTGCTACTTTAGTTTGTTGTTAATTCTTCGGGCTATGTCGGTTACCAACTCTCGTTCTTCTACGGATTTCCGGATTTCCTCATTCCTGATTCGATCGCGCAGTGAAACCCCAAGCATAGCCCTCTCCCTAGTCCTAGCCCTTTGAGTGACCTTGAGCCTTCTTAAAAGGCCTATTGTTAGCGACCACGTCTCGGTTCCATAAGTCATCACTGGCAACACGCACTGGTCGAAGAGTCTTTTGTCTTGAGACGCTGCGGTATTTCGGACGAGAAAAATTACTAAGTACTTTCTATTACTAGGCGCGCCCTAGTAATAAAAAAAAATCATTTTAAAGTTGGAAAAAAAAATGAAACCTCTCAGTGTTTTTAAAAACCTACTAAGTCCTAAACTATAAGAAAAAATAAATCGTCCCTGCTTTACGTGAAGGAGATATAAAAAAAAAAAGTTATTTTATTTCAACAGTTTCTTATTCGTAAATACACATACCTATCCATTAAAAGTTATTTTTCAAGCACTCACCGTTCAAAAGGAGGAACGTAAGCGAGGACAGAGACAGCTGGAACCGGGTTGGTTAAAAAAGAAACCGTGGCCCTGATACACAGGCAAGTGAAGGCACACGGGTTGGGTTTTAGTCAGTAAAAGTCTGACACGGCCTTCCGCTCCGCCCAGAGCGGGAGAGTTCATTTGATGTTTTCCCATCCAGCACAAAAAAAACGAGGAATGAGCCACGGAATGATAGACGGATGGTTACATCCGTATCATTTCATTAGAAACTATTGTACCTATAAAGTTCCGAGATGGAATCATAAAAATCAAGACGTTTTGTGGAGTTGTAAAAATCGGGCCCAGCAGGAACGGATTGATAGTTAAGTAATAATCAACTCAAAGAAACATTGCGAGCGAGCTACAAATATAATAAAAGAAACACGAATTTTAAGAGTTCCAGCTGTGAAAAATACCATTCAATTTATTTTTATCATTACCAGATAATGCAACCACGTCCCATACAGAAATAAAAAAAATTATAACGAGAAGAAGTTAAACTATAATGTCATTCATTCAGACATTATTCACATGTTAACAAATAATAATGAATATAATCATCACTTAACCATAATAACTTCCATAACTTAAACTTACTGACTGCATAACTTAGCCGTGACATACGCATGAAAGTGGTCACAAGGTCATGTTCACTTCCTGGCTATGTCACACAGGTATTAAGTTCATATATTGAGTTCGAACTGGTTTTCATGTAACTTAAAAGTGAAATGATTTATAGCGACATCTAGCGGACGTAGTGAGTCATTACTTCATGAGTGCAGCACGGCCACGGCCCACGGGTTATTCATTATTTGCTGAGCCATTTTTCAGCTTTGATGGGGTCGGTTAGACAGTCGTCTAACCGGGTGCAGATCAGTACTATCATCATCATCATCAACCTTTTTATCATCCCACTGCTGGGCACAGGTCACCTCTCATACAGAGAAGGACTGAGCGTAATCACCACGCTTGCTCAATGCGGGTTGGCGATTTCAGACTTATAAAGTCCAGGTTTCCTCAAGATGTTTTCCTTCACCTTCAGTCATTGGTGTCCAAGATATACTTAGAAAGTACATATAACTTTAGAAAAGTTACATTGGTACTTGCCTGACCTGGAATCGAACCCGCACACTCGTACTTGAGATGGCGGTGTTTTAACCACTAGGCCACCACGACTTTTTCAGTACTATAATAAACTAGCTTTCCGCCCGCGGCTTCGCCCGCGTGAATTTCGGTTATATCGCGCTTTTTAGATTTCCCTCGGGAACATCAAATTTTTCCGGGATAAAAGGTAGCCTATGTCCTTTCTCAGGGTCTAAAGATTGTGTGCTTTCCGCCCGCGTGGTGTTCGGTTATATCGCGCTTTTTAGATTTCCCTCGGGAATATCAAATTTTTTCGGGATAACAGGTAGCCTATGTTTTTTCTCAGGGTCCAAAGATTGTCTGTGCCAAATTTCATCAAAATCGGTTGAGAGGTTTAGGCGGGAAAGCGTAACAGACAGACAGACAGACAGACAGACAGACAGACAGACAGACAGAGTTACTTTCGCATTTATAATATTATAGTATGGATAATACTTTATCAGTACTATAATAAATAATTAATATTTTTTTTATTCAAGTAACATGGACTCACTATTATTAATAAAACCTTAAGAACTATGTTAATCAAAAACATTTAATATTTAATTTGTTTTCATTCCGCGGGAGATGATATTGCAGTGATTAATAAATACAATCGAGCCTGCTAGCAATCATTTTAAGGATATTGTTGGAGCTGTCCCGAACTCTGCGCACCAGGAATGCACATCTCATTCGCACCGTTGCATAAAAACAATAAATATGTGCGTTCGCAAACATTCCCGAAGATCTACAAAAACGGGACAGCCCCATCAAGACCCTGAAGGCATTGTTATATTGTACACGGAGGGTGCTGTACGACCGTTGTGTATATCTAGTCCACAGGCTCCACGTCTAAAGAGTTGTACAGTATGATCGAAACTCTTGACTTTAAATGAGCAGCGAGCAAACCTGCGAGAGAAAGATGTTCGCCGTTACCGACAACGCCCTTCGTTCCCGCTCAAGATCCAAACCTGCGAGCCAGCATGTTCGCCGTTACCGACAACGCCCTCCGTTCCCGCTCAAGATCCAAACCTGCGAGCCAGCGTGTTCGCCGTTACCGACAACGCCCTCCGTTCCCGCTCAAGATTCAGTCCGTCATTGATTACTATACACCGAGCGACTGCCTTGGGCGAGATGGAGCGACGACATTAAAAAGGTGACTGGTAGTGGCTGGTGGAAAATTGCGGCCTTTGTGCAGCAGTGGACGAGTAGAGGCTGATGATGATGAGCGACTGCCTTCTTCTTCTTCTTCAGCCTATAAAGGTCTACTTCTGGACAAAGCCTCCCCCAAGGCTTTCCACGATGACTGGTCTTGTGCTGCCCGCATCCATCGGCTTCCCGCGACCTTCACCAGGTCATCGGCCAACCTTATTGCGGGCCTCCCTACTCTGGGTTTCGTCAGGTATATATACTCGTCAATAACTTCGAGTGCAGAGCAACCAACTAGAATTGGAGTGTGTGCGACATTATCCATGTTCATCCTTAGACCCACTTGTTGGGAAGCGCTGCTGAGGTCATTGAGCATTTTGTTCAAGTCTTCCAGGGTCTCCGCCATGACCACGATATCATCTGCAAAACGGAGATTAGTGATGTACTCGCCGTTGATGTTAGTTCCAAGTCCTTTCCAGTCCAGGAGCTGGAAGACATCTTCCAACGCAGCAATGAACAATTTGGGAGATATGACATATCCTTGTCTCACTCCACGCTGGAGTTGGGCTGGTGGGAGCGACTGCCTATCTGACCGTTATAACCCATTTTCTGGGTAATACAATATCCTGGTAAGACTGATTGGCAAACTATCGGGCTTCTGTCGCCCTGTAACCACTGTCAAAGATCTACTAATGGGACTAACGGTGTGACTTGCTCTTCGAGACATGGAATCTTGGTACGTAAAAACGGTTACCCATCCATGGATCTCACGCGGAAAAATGCTACCTTAACCTGATCGGTCCAATATGACGGTTGTTTTTTTTTTGTTTTAGCCACAGACTATTTAGCATGGTCACGGGTGTAAATAATTAATTCAAAGGTATCCTAGTTTCTATACACCACTTACAAATGTACATATGTCAAAATATAAATATCCAATTTCTTCGAATACAAAATTGGATATTTATATTATTACATACATTGGTATATAATGTATATTAACTAGGATATCTTGCTTTTTATTATACTATACCTAATTTATTTTCTCAAGAATACCTGTCGCCACTTCCGACAAGCCGACTTGCTGACTTCTCTCATTCTCCTTCCCTATTGCTGGAAAACAATCCTCTTTATTTTGTTAACTCAAAAAAACTGAGTGAATAGGAAGGTAGACGGCAGTCGAGCGAGGTGATGCAATGATGGTACTCCAGAGAGAAAAGCATTAGTGACCATTGCATAAGCTAACAATTAATCAATATATACATTTTGATAACATTTTACCAATAGTTAGGTACTGTCTAAAAGGATTGAGAATTATGTAGTCTTCTTACTTAACTGCACACATACATTCAAACAACGATCATACAGTCCACCCATTCAAAATATAGAAATTGTAAGTTTAGTGCAAAATAAATGTCATTCGAGAACAGACGTAGCGAGAGTTTATTTTTAAAAAATTCACCAAACAAAAAGATATAGTCAAATTATTTATAGTACCTTATTGCCGTGAACAGTTACTGTTTTAAAAAAAAAATAAGTTAAGAAAGGATCAAAACCACGGCTCTTTAGTCTAAAGAGTTTCAGACAGTCAAAATACCGTCACGACTTACCAGACATTGCACATTCAAACACTGATTCTAAGTTAATGTATTTTATAGTGACTGAGACAGTTAAACGCTGTCTCGCCCTGATTGTTGACCTTTGTGAAGAATGCAGAACTGTCGAGGTGGGCGGCTTTAGTCTGCATGACGGCATCTTGGATTTATTTTAGTAATATGACTTGTTTCATTAACAAAAGGTTTTCATGACCACAAGTGCAATGCCTGGGATAATGGCGCAGAAATACTTGTTTACAAATAAAAAATAATACAAAAAGTTTATTTCATATCAATTTGGCTTATATTGCATGTCAAGGACTCTCCATTTGGGCATAGAAATGCCTGTAGTTGAAGGCTCTACACTACCCCTACATCATACTAATATTATAAATGGGAAAGTCAGTTTGTTTGTTTGTTTATTCCGCTTTCACGCCGTAACTACAGAACCGATTGCTTTGAAATTTTGTACACGTAAAGTTAGAAGTCCGGATTAAATAATAGGGTACTTTTTATCCCGGAAAAATTTGATATTCCTGAAGGAAATCTATAAAGCGCAATATAACCGAACTCCACGCGGGCGTAGCCGCGGGCGGAAAGCTAATTTTAAATACGTAAGCAACAAAAAGGAAATGAGAAAAAAATAACACATAACAAATGCGATTAATTCTATGAGTGCGTGTGTTTGTGACTAAATAAGCAATTTGCTCAATTTAATGACGCTCGTAATAAAAGTCCCTCTGTATCATCATAATTTAAATTATGTAGCCAGGTTGCTATTTTTTTTCATTCCCTTTTTTATCATAGACATAAATTCATGACTTTATTAATTTTGTTGCATAAAAAGGATGAGCGCCTTTTTACCCGACTACGGCAAAGCAAAAGGAGGGTTATGATTTTGACAGGCTATGTATGTATGTATGTATGTAATGTATGTATGTATGTATGTATGTATATTGTATGTATGTATGTATGTATGTATGTTCATCTGTTCCCTCGTAACTTCTACACTACTTGTCAGTAATTCGACAAATGACATATCATTAGAAGCGTCTTAATTGTCCGCTGATTATAGGCTATATGGGGTTTCACAAAATCGCATGTGGCGCCCTTTAGCGGACATAATATACAGAGTAAAAAAAAAAGTTAAGATAAATATGCCGTGTTTGGTATCATTTGAAAGCGCTTTACTTGTACATTTTGAATATATATATATATATATATATTACTAGCATTTGCTTGTGACTTTACCTGTATGCATTGGCTGATTGCAATTTAATTCACATCTTTTTTAGTTCATCAATTTAACTTTTGTTAATATTATACGCCAAACTTACACCCCTCACACTCTAACACCAAAATAGTACAAATAATAAAATGTTAAAAATCTAAAACCCAACTACGACAAAAAAACGACGCTGAAAAAGTATAAAACAAAATTTTCAGAATACTGAAGTGAACAAAGTTGCTAGTGTAGTTGCAAGTAAATGGACACAGTAGACTCTACCAAGATACCTTCGTTGTAAATTGACAATAATGTCATACAAGACTATTCTGAAGTATGCAATATTCACTATGTAGAGATAAATGTTCATGTTCGGAAAACCGTAGTCACACGTTGTCAAGCTGCTACGGTAGGTAGGTATATGTAACGTGTGACTACGCCTTTCCAAACATGAAAAATTATCTCTGAAATTATCTCATGAAAATTTGTCGTTTTTTTGTCGTAGTTGGGTTTTAGTTTTTTGTATAGTCTGCTGGCAAATTCCGTTTTAGCTGTGGGAAATTACAATACAAATTCAAACAAATTTAAGCTAAGTACCGTGGTTTTTCTTTATATTTCACTAGCTTTCCGCCCGCGGCTTCGCCCGCGTGTAATTCGGTTATATCGCGCTTTATAGATTTCCTTCAGGAATATCAAATTTTTCCGGGATAAAAAGGAGGCTTCCGTCGACTGGGACCGCAATTAACTCGGACCGCGGTCCCAGTCGCCGGATTCATAAAAACTAAATAATTTTCTTCCGGCGACTGGGACCACTCATAAATGATAACTGAAATCAAATAATGTACAGTCAAACAACAAAGTAATAATTGAGTAAAAATCTTTTTTTAACCGACTCCAAAAAAAGGAGGAGGTTCTCAATTCTTCGTAATCTTTTTTTTTTACATATGTTCACCGATCAGTCTAAGACCGATGTGCAGAATTTTCTTTTGTTTTCGAAAGTGTATACTTTCCAGGTGGTCCCATAGTCACCAGGTCAGGATCTGATGATGGAAGACCAGGGAAATCAAAGGGAGCTTTCAAAAATCGTAGAGGCGACTAGTACATTCTGTACCGTTGATTATGAAATTAAAGGATTTAAGTTATTTGTATGAAAGATTACGCGGTAATAAGCGGTTTACGATTTACGAGGTATTAAAAAAAACATACTTACTAGATCTCTTTCAAAACAATTTTCGTTGGTAGTTTTTATAGTAATGTACATCATATTATGCTTTTTTTAGATTTTTCATTTTCTTATTTTAAAAGTTAGGGGGGGGGGGGGGTTGGAGGCACCTTTTTTCACTTTGGAAGCGTCTGTCACGCAAACTATTCGGTTTAGGAAAAAAATATTTTAAAATAGTCGATATCATTTTTGAAGACCTATCCATAGATACTCCACACGTATGTTATACGAAAAAAAAAAAAAATCTAGTCCTCACTATTTATTATTATATTTGCATCAACATCTTAAAGCGGTTCACAGAATAAATCTACCTACTAAGTTACAACAGTACCTATAGCTCTTATAAGTCGGAAAAAATGGCTGTGACATACGGACGGACAGACGGACAGACAGACACGACGAATCTATAAGGGTTCCGTTTTTTGCTATTTGGCTGCGGAACCCTAAAAATGGCCGTTATGGCTTCACACAAAATCAGTATTAACTGTGTTAAAATTTAAAAATAATGTTATAATTTTATAACATCCTTCTTTTCTTTTTTTTAAGTGTCCGGTCAAATATAGCCCTAAAGCAATAGTATTCGTCGATACTCGGTACGAACTACGTAAATATTTTGTACGAATAATTTTACGAGTTAGAAAGAAATAGTAATATACTATCATACAATGCTATTGCCTTTGTGTGTGTTTACCTGCATGTGTGAATTACATAAAAACGGGCTAGGTCAATTTATAAGCGCAAAATCATGAACATCATCTAGAACGAGTCAATGATATTCATATTCATATCAATAATTTAGATGTTTATTCGTTTGACTGTACCCATTTCGGCTTGTATAGTAGACTGTTTTTAAGTTACCTATGAGTGGTCCCAGTCGCCGGAAGAAAATTATTTAATTTTTATGAATCCGGCGACTGGGACCGCGGTCCGAGTTAATTGCGGTCCCAGTCGACGGAAGCCTCTAAAAAGTACCCTATTATTTAATCCGGACTTCTAACTTTACGTGTACAAAATTTGTCCTTTCTCAGGGTCTAAAGATTGTCTGTGCCTAATTGGGTTGTATCCTAAAAAATAATTTAATGTCCATCAGATAGTTTTATAAAAAGTATTGAACACGTATTTTTTATTTTTTTTCATTCAAATAGGATTTGAAATTTTGCATGACGTTACGCCGTGGTACAAAATATACCACGGCGTGACGTAATTAGACCCCACTCAGTAACTTTAATACGCTATATCTCAGTAGTTTCTGGTAATTTCGACAAAATAAAAAATACGCGTCTTAATTTTTTTTATTATCTATAAGACGGACTAATTAATTTTTTTAATTTCATACCTTGGATACATCCCTATTTCATCAAAATTGGTCGAGAGGTTTAAGCGGGAAAGCGTAACAGACAGACAGACAAGACAGGTAGAGTTACTTTCGCATTTATGCCTAACTAGCTTTCCGCCCGCGGCTTCGTTCGCGTGGAGTTCGGTTAGGTATATCGCGCTTTTTAGATTTCCCTCGGGAACATCAAATTTTTCCGGGATAAAAGGCAGCCTATGTCCTTTCTCAGGGTCTAAAAATTGTCTTTGCCAAATTTCATCAAAATCGGTTGAGAGGTTTAAGCGGGAAAGCGTAACAGACAGACAGACAGAGTTACTTTTGCATTTATAATATTAGTATGGATTATGAAAAGGATAGTAGATCAGTATTACTTTAGTCCTGTGAATTTAGTCAGCACCTGACATAAATTGACGTATTCACTATGTAATATATTCCTTTACATGCTACTGGAGTTTTAAGCGTTTGCTGTAATTGAAAACAATTCGTACTTAATTACACCATAACCAATTACACTGGAATCTAAAGTTTAATTCACGTGAACGATTTCGTGATCTTTGATAAGGAGGTTAATGTCTTTGTAATAAAGAGCTGCGGACCATAGACTGTGGCCGTAGACAACGCTACCTAGATATTAATCATTCACGCTCATCAACTGAATGGGCGATGTAATGGGGACGTTATGTGATTGTCTTTTTTTTTTTACAATGCATAAGTATGTATGTGAGCTGTCGCGCCCTTTATACCTGGGGCTTTTATTTAGGTAATAAGTTTTTACTTATTTACATTTCCATTTTAATGTGTTTTTTTTATTGCTTTGCTGGTATTTTGGCGTGGCTAGCTGGCATATGGTAAATAATTTCATTGTTATTGTGTTCATAACTATACGTAGTACTGTATAAAGTCATGTCTTTTTTAAATGAACAGACAGCTGTACTGCTGGGGAGTTTTTTTCGCCACTTTTTCTTCCCAGCGAAAGCACTAGGAATTGGCGAAGGGCGGGCGTTTTGGGAGGACTGTCTTAAGTAATATTGACTTTAAAAAAGTGCTGATTCTCAGCCTAATTTGAATAAATGACTTTTGATTTTGAATCTATATTCGCTTTGCTAAAATGTAAACAAATTCAAAACAATAAAAAGTACGATAAAGTTTAAAATGCAAATTCAAACATTTTTAAGACAATTTATATAATGTTAGACACACACCTCATCCGCATCGCCCAAGACTCTGGCAGCATTGCCACGTTTTATGGCATTACTTTCTTCTTCTTCTCAGCCTATTGAGGACCACTGCTGGACAAAGGCCTCCCCAAGGCTTTCCACGATGACGGGTTTTATGCTACCCGCATCCATCGGCGTTCCGTGACCTCCACCAGGTCATCGGTCCACCTTGTTAAGGGCCACCCTACGCTGCGTCTTCCGGTACGTGGCCGCCATTCCAGAACCTTACTGCCCCATCGACCATCATCGGTTCTACGAGCAATGTGCCCCGCCCACTGCCACTTAATTGTATCGACTCGACGAGCTATGTCAGTGACTTTGGTTCTTTTGTGGATCTCCTCATTTCTGATTCGATCGCGCCGAGAAACTCCGAGAATAGCTCTTTCCATTGCCTTTTGTGCAACTCTGAGCCTTCGTATGAGGCCCATTGTGAGCGACCACGTCTCAGTCCCGTAAGTCATCACTGGCAACACACACTAGTCATAGACATTAGTCTTGAGACACTGTGGATCTTAGACGACGAGAAGATACCCGAACGCTGCCCAGCCGAGCTGTTTTCGACCACACCTCTTTCTCGAAGTTGGACCTACATAGTTCGTTTGTTTGTCCCAGGTATACTCGTCAACAACTTCGAGTGCAGAGCAACCAACTAGAATTGGAGTGAGTGCGGCATAGGAGTTCGACATGATCTTCGGCATTACTTATCCTTTGGCTAAAGTAAAATCTAGTCCTTGGATCATAAGAACTGTCAACTAGTCGTTTTGAATTACCATGATTCCTAATTTGTGATGTCTTTTTTTACACAGGGATTTGCTGGCTTGCCTCAATATTGGGTTAAAAAAATTACTGGCCTAATATGAATGAATTTATCGTTGTCTGCCCTTCAGGTGATTACATGAGTAATAAAAAGTTACCAAAAATGTGAATTATAAGAACACAGTCTGTACCTTCGCATTCTTTATAGATAAGATTATACCAATTAGGTACAGATGAAGGTTAATGGCTTATGTGCGAACTTATCTCTGACATCGGAAGCTGTTAAAGGAATATAATTAGCATTTTTGCATTCAGCTTAACGAAGTATATTTTGTGAGAATTTGGAACGAAGGATTCTAAGTTTATTGTTTATGGTAACTTTAATCTATAACAATATAGGATTAGACTTTGTTTATTCTCATGAGAAGTCATTTCTCATGAGTATTCTTCCTTGAAGAAGTTTCAATATTATATTTGTTTAAGAATTTAACAACGCATTTCACACCTTTTTACTAACGAAGTTGTTAAGAAAAGAAATATATAAGAACGGGTTCTAATTAATTTCCCCGCTTCTGACATATTCTACCCCGGAATAAAACAATAATTTGTTTCTTCAAAAATTCGTTGATTGGATGTGGTGTATAAGCCACATATAGGTATTTTCGTTATAACAAATACAATCTGTATCTTTTTGTTTGTTTCAGGCCCTACTATGCCATGTTAAAACCATCATTGAACCGTTGTGAAAAAGAGATAGCGCAATCCTGCGCATCCTGTACAGCTTCATCTATAGCTGACACTGGAACCATAATGGATTTAACATGCCATAGTAACCCCCCAGTAGGTACTAACCCCATAAGTTCCATAGTAGGTTAACCATAGTTTCGAAGTTTTATTTTTTTAATTCAACTTTCTTTTCCAATCCACTTTTAACTTTGGCAGAATGGGTGACATCGACTTTACTTACCATAATTAAAAATAGAATATAAGAAACGAGTTGAAGCTGAATTTTTGAGGAGTTTAGGCGGGATGGCGAAGATGAGTGCCACGCTCATTTTTCATTGAACTTTAAATTATTTATAGTGTTGTTTACTAAATAAAAGCGCGTGATTTATATAGTAAAAAGTGTATTCAGTGAATAATTTATAAAGAACAGTGAAATATTGTAGCATAGTGGCCACATCATGACCTCACCCAAACTTCCTCCTTCTCGGCCTCACGCGGGAAACGAAAGGAGATAGTTTAGTTTAAGTTAAGCTAGTATAAGTTAGGATAAATTAAGATAAGTTAGGATAAAAAAACTCAAGAAAAAACATACTGAAGACTAGGCTGTATGGCGTACTATGCCTTTGCCTTTTCCGTTCAAATGAACGGAAAGAATGAAACCAAAAAAAAACAAACAACAGCTGAATTTTTTAATGTTCTAAATTCGAACGGAATGAGTCTGGACGTGTTTACTATGCAACCCCTAATGCAGAACGTGTTAGACCTATTTCGACCCATTGTATCTAGGATTCGTATCGGACCTAGTGCGAAAAAGCTCTAAGTTTTAACTACTGTGGTAGAGCCCATAAATAAACTAATATTTGTCCATATTAGGACTTCATATTTCTTACGGTTGATGCGGTGCAGCACTGATTTAATATTTGCCAAACAAAGTTAGATCTGCCACGTTCAATTAGTGACCTTTTGTTAACTCTAACACTATTCTAAAAGGCTTGGCAACAAAATACATTAGGCATACAAAATTTAGTAACTTAAGCTATCCATGTAGGCAATATTATTCTAAGCAACACTAAACTACGTCTCTCAGCTTAAATTCTTTAAAAATGTTTGCCTAATCTTGATTAAAGATCTACATAATATAGCCTAATACAGTAAAATTCACCAAACCCTTGAACGAGCCAGATGTTAAAATAATTAAACAAATGTTTTTTGTACACGAATTCTATGCCGAATGCATGATTGGGTATTCAGGGCTCCAGTGAAGCCCTGACAAGGTTACTTAGGGCTGTCGAAAAAAGTAAAACTTCAAGTCTTCGTAATATTTTATTTCTAAGCGAAAACGGGTTTAGCCCTCGCGGCAAAGACTTTGAAGAGTTCTGGTACATACATACTTCTCCCTGTGAAAAGCAGTGAGCCGTAATCAACCATGGAATGAGCTCGCGGTGCGAGTTGGTAGATGTAGCATGTCTATAAGCATCTTAGCTTACTAAAACTGATGCTGAGCATAGTTACCAGTATGAACTGGTTATGGTAACCAGTCAATACTGATAAACATGATCGACAATCAGCTTCGGTCAACATAAATTAGGACTCAGTGTTCGAACCATTTCAATAATAATGAGCTGTTTGTATGTGTGTACGCATGTGTATGTATGTGTGTAAAAATCTATCTTTTAAAGCATGCCATTACAAGTAACCAAGTAGTATCAAAATAAATTCGTTAGAAGCAACACCTCTTTTAAGTTACTCCAGATCCTTACAAAGTAAACTGAACCCTATCTACACCAGAACACTCAGTTTTTCTTAGCGACTTAGCCCCCAAACCTGGGCCCATAGCAACGCCTTTGCGACGCCTTTTTGAGATGATAAATAAGTTCCTCATTCGTCCATGATGCCTGCTTTTTCAGCCTTTCATGCCAATTTCGTTGCATTTAATCTAGCTTAATTTATTGTCGACTGTTCATTGCCAGTGTTCCTGCCATTTATCATTAATCAAGATATATTTTTTGTTTACTTTTCCATGAGTCACATTGATCAAAATCAATACTTAAGGAAAATTATAACATAATATTGATATTTATAGTCTAAAGAATCTTATTTATTATCTCGGAAATTCTCCCATTGTTTCAGAACCCATGACCTTGAGCTCAGAAAGCGGACACTGGCACTACTGTGTCATTTGGTCCGTATAAACTAGAGCTGCCGGAGAAAATTGTGAGCCAAGGTCTGATAAATTATGGAGGTGTGTTGTAATTGTTGTCATGAATGAAGTATTATCTTGCTAAAATATTATTATTTTTTTGTTAATAGAATAAAAATGGAACTTGGTAGCTTCGTTGAGCGGTATTTTATTATGACTTTATTATTGTAAATACTTTACTTCAGACCTACTTAGTCAAAAGAATATAATTTTAAACTTTAGTTTTTTTTATATGAATTATAAAGTAATGCTTGACCGCAATCCCGCCTGACGGTAAGCAGTGATGCAATCGTTGATGGTAAAACGCGCTAATTTACTAAGGGACAATTCACCAGCCAATCAGCCTTGAAGACACTCAAATTGTAGTCCGAAGGAAAAACGGCCGCTGGCAAATTGTTCTAGTCCCTCGATGTACGCGGTGTAAAAGAGGAGGCGAAACGCTTCGTCCGGATCGTAGTGGTGTTAACAACGTAAGGGTGGAAACTCGCCGTAAGACGGGTCTTCCGGTGGTGGAACGGAGATGGAGGAATTAAATCATGCAATTCCCTCGCACACCAAAATGCATCATATAGAACACCGACAGGCTGGCTACTGCATGCCTGTGTTCCAGGCTTTGGAGACCGTTTTGATTTAAATCTGGGTCGCCAATCAGCCTCTTCTTCTTATTTAGTACAATAAATAAGTATATGACGTTGACAACGAACGCAGTAAAAAACTGTTTTCCTATACTAAATAATGCTTGCATCTATCTCCAATCGGCTGCCCTACGTCATATGCGCAGGCGCATCGTATCTAAATAATGCAGGTTTTAACCGAGACACGAATACGCCACCCGAACACTAATCATGATCTAAAATTACGTAATGAAGATCAGTGTGGTGCTTAATTTTGGGGATAATTAAGTATATAGTAATCAGAGGCGTTTTTTGATGAAAACTTAAAATATCGATGTCTTACTTTTATTTTATCAATGTCTGCTTAGCCTTTTTGGCAGGGTAGGCTTCTAGCCTAACCTGCCTGGCTAGCAATATGAGGTTGTTCATTCCGTAGAGATCATCCAGTCAGCAAGTTTGTGTAGGCTGACCGGATAAGCTCACTTCTTGAGCGCTTGATGCGCTGGATAAGATAATATAGGTAATGATTGAATAGGTTGCTAAAACAGAGGAACAACGAGAAACAACAGTTTATTTCAGATATTTTTAATAATATAATACATTCGTGTTTTCGAACTGTAAGAAAATAATGTACCTACGTAATTGCTCAGGTATTCTGAATTGCTTAACTGCCAGGGTTCCAGAACCTAGCATGCTTTAAAATTGAGTATATTAGTGTCTCTCCACCTCACGCATGGCACTAGCAACCAGTCGCTTATGTTACTAATTTAGCTATAGATCTATATTATTGTTATTATATTGGCTTGTGACATGAGATTATATAGATATAATATACATATTCTTTTGTAACATATTTTTTTATTTTTTCTATTTTTATTCTTTCTATTTTTATTCTTCTGTAGAATGTGCTTCCTCTTGATATCAGGATGGCCGCCAGTCGGTTTGCATTTAAGCGGAAATTGTAGTTATTTTCGCAACAGGGTAGAGTCATATCAATACCTCTCTCCCAAATTTTTAGTTTTGTATGTATATATTATAAGTATATATTTTGGTAATAGTAATAAAATATTATATAGGTATAGGTAAAAATAAATACTTAAATAAGCTACATACACATACAGTGTATGTAGCTTATTTAAGTATTTATTTAAATAGAGCATTGTTTCATTATATGTTCTCAATTAAAGCACCTGCCACAAATTTCTTTACCACCTATGGTTGACTGGTAGAGAATGCCTAAGGCATTAAGTCCGCCTCTGTACGATTTATGTGCGAAAGAATAAATAAATACATAGCCTTTTAGAAAATTTCTTGAACAGTTTCTCTGTCTGCGTGCCCGTCAATCAACCCGCATGGGGTGTGCGTGGTGTAGCGTTTGGGCATGTTATAGATTGACAATTAAGACTATCGTTAATCTCTATAAATACCTATGTAAATACAGTCAAAATTATCAGTAGTCTTTTTTTATGGCGCTCTTAGGTCTTCGAAAAGACCTTAACAGCGAGGCCTATTAATTATTAACACCAAGCAGTCTTGCATGCAAGGGCAAACCCTAACACGTGATACTAAAGCCCAAGTAAGATGAAAGTGAACAGCCCCAGCATATTTGATTTTGCATTTTGTTAGCAATTACTAGTTCAGCCTTCGATGAATATGCGATCGAGTACGGTAGTGAAATGCAGATTAGTCAGGAAATCAATATCTTTGACTTGTATTGCTGAAGGAAGTCATTACTAAAAGCGGTAAATATCTAAATGATTACAGTCTTGTTTCCAAAATCTAATTATCATTAACCTTCCTGTCCTCAAACGAATTTATTACTTGAGATCAGTACCTATAGCATGTCTTAAATTCTTCGCCCATACATTTGAAAAGTTAGTGGACGTGTCCTGGACTGGAGCCCGTGAAGTGTAATTAGGGATGCAACCCAGCCAGATGGATAGACTGAAACAAATTTTCTGTAACCTTATACTAGCGAATAAATTTAATTTGATATGTCCAGTAGTGGACTGCTATATACGTATCTGACATTTTAAGCCGAATATGAATTTTATTCTAATCATAACCTTCCGTATACATGATGCGTTAATTTTCCTGCATCTTTCACATCCTTGTAGCGTTCGGAGAGAATCGCGAGAAACGTGGCTCGTATGAATATGGATTCATACGAGCGATGTGACGTGTGTATCATTCGTCAGCCACCACCAATGTCCACATAACTTCTTCTCCTATCTTCAGCCAAAGGAAGAAGACGTGAGCTTATTCATTTCAGCCATTTTTATGTATCCCTAAATCGTGAAATTCCTCTATAATTTTTGAATATGTCAAATTCAGGACTACAGGCAGACACGCAGTCACACTGGCAGGCACTTCATGTCATGGTCTTGTTGAAAGTCGATACGCATAAAGTCCTAGCAACATTACATGTATATGCAAAACATACGATACTACCATACATATCAGTCAGGAAACTGATCTAGACTGCGATGTTGTAGTGTAGGAAAACGAGCTTTCCTTTGATTGTATATTGATGAAGGTTTCTGCATAAACCTTTTCTTCCGCTATGGTAGTTGTACAGGTCAAGCAACGACTTAGCAATGGAGTATGTATGGAAGAGGATGGTCTGCACTATGTTTTCTTCTTCTTCCTCAGCCTATAGATGTCCACTGTTGGACAAAGGCCTACCCCAAGGCATTCCACGCCGACCGGTCCTGTGCTGCCCGCATCCATCGGCTTACCGCGACCTTCACCAGGTCATCGGTCCACCTTGTTGGAGGCCTCCCTACGCTGCGTCTTCCAGTACGTGGTCGCCACTCCAGAACCTTGCTGCCCCATCGGCCATCAGTTCTACGAGCAATGTGCCCTGCCCACTGCCACTTAAGTTTAGCGACTCGCAGAGCTATGTCGATGACTTTGGTTCTTCTGCGGATCTCCTCATTTCTGATTCGATCATGCAGAGAAACTCCGAGCATAGCTCTTTCCATTGCCCTTTGTGTGACTTTGAGCCTTCGTATGAGGCCCATTGTGAGCGACCACGTTTCCGTTCCGTAAGTCATCACTGGCAACACACACTGGTCAAAGACTTTAGTCTTGAGACACTGTGGTATCTTGGACGACGAGAAGATGTAGCGTAGCTTCCCGAACGCTGCCCAGCCGAGCTGGATTCGACGAGACACCTCTTTCTCGAAGTTAGACCTACCTAGTTGGACTGTTTGTCCCAGGTATATATACTCGTCAAGAACTTTGAGTGCAGAGCAATCAACTACAATTGGAGTGGGTGCGACATGAGAGTTCAACATGATCTTCGTCTTGTCCATGTTCATCTTTAGACCCAAATGTTGGGAAGCTCTGCTGAGGTCATTGAGAATTTTGCCCAAGTCTTCCAGGGTCTCAGCCATGACCACGATATCATCTGCGAAACGGAGATTAGTGATGTACTCGCTGTTGATATTGATGCCAAGTCCTTTCCAGTCCAGGAGCTTGAAGACATCTTCCAACGCAGCAGTGAACAATTTAGGAGATATGACATCTCCTTGTCTTACTTCACGCTGCAGTTGGATCGGTTTCGAGTCCTGATCCTGGAGACGGACTGACATGGTGGCGTTTTTGTACAAACACTTTATCACCTCAATGTATCGGCACTATGTCTAATCATCATCATCATCAAACTTTTATCGTCCCACTGCTAGTCACAGGTTTCCTCTCATATAAAGAAGGATGAAGTGTAATCTCTACGCTTGCTCAATGCGGGTTAGCGATTTCAGACTTAAAAGTCCAGATTTCCTCAAGGTGTTTTCCTTCACCTTGTCATTGGTGTCCAAGATATACTTAGAAAGTACATACAACTGAGAAAAGTTACAGTGGTACTTGCCTGAACTGGAAACAAACTCGCACACTTATACGTGAGAGGCTGGTATTTTAACCCGCACTATGTCTGATTCCTCTTATTTTTTTTCATTATGTCTTTCTCTATAACCTAGGTTACTTAAACAATCGGAAATTACAGCATTCTAATGAATTAGATACCCTTCATGTGACCAGAGGACTGGCTCGTTCTTTGGCCAAAGAGCATTGCTATTGAGTAAAGGAATTCTTGGACTTGAAATGACTTGACTATACATATTGTTGATGTCTGATGGAGTGCATATAAACGTATTAATCAGTTTTTATAAAAACCTATTCTCAGGCCTAACAAATGTACGAAATTTCATTAAAATCAGTTCAGCCGTAAAACTTTTTGAATAGTGCTATTAAAAAGTTTTAGAAATGTTTGAAGCTGTATTACATATAAATTGTACTTTATTGTGTAGAAATTAAACTAACTTTAAAAAAAAACTCATAGTTTTGTACATTTTTGGCGAATAATATTTTTAGTTAGACTGAGCGCCGTTCTCTTCACTTTAGCTAGGAAATCAGTCTGGCTAGACTAGCCTCGACATTGATGTGTGAGGTGTGGTATTACTTTCTTCCGCTCGCCTGAAGGTTGTGTGCTTCACGTATTTACGAGTGAGTTACTAAATATTTCACGAGAATTCACCTAGTATATTCTGTTAATCATTCAATGCCGCTATTGTTTTGCGTTTTTGTTTGGGATGGGAAATCATCAAATGACCTCTACCGCTCTAGGCGGAATGGAAGGGCGTGTCAGACTTTTACTGACTAAAACCCACCTGTGTACCTTTACTTGCCTGTAGGCCAGAGCCACGGTTTCTTTTTTAACCAACCCGCAACCCTGACCCAGGAGGCATCGGTCTTCATGGACCCCGTCGCGATGTGCTGACATCTCTTTGAGTCGCGCGTGAAACACAACGCTACATCGACTCGGGCCTGGTCCTTACCGGGCGGCGAGCTGCCCACTGCTCACCGCCCGCAAGCCCGCTATATATCTAATAAAAACATTATCTGATCTGATCCAACTCGCTATAAGATATAGAGTAGATAATAGTTTAAAGGAATTCAATTTTTATCCATACTAATATTATAAATGCGAAAGTAACTCTGTCTGTCTTTCTGTGACGCTTTCCCGCTTAAACCTCTTAACCGATTTTGATGAAATTTGGCACAGCGAATCTTTAGACCCTGAGAAAGAACATAGGCTACCTTTTATCCCGGAAAAATTTGATATTCCCGAGGGAAATCTAAAAAGCGCGATATAACCAAACTCCACGCGGGCGAAGCCGCGGGCGGAAAGCTAGTATCCTATACATCATTGAATGCCGCTATTGTTTAGCTCTCAAAATCAGAAGTAGGTATTTTTTTAGCTCTCTATTACAGACTGTTGTTGGTGATTTCTTCTGTATTCACTTTTGTATTTTTTTTTTAATGTTATTGACATGATGATTTGATTCCGCTTGATGGTAAGCAGTGATACAATCGTTGATGGTAGAGCACACTAGTTTAACATGAGCCTATTTACCTACTATAGTCTTGAAGACACTTAAATTGTAGGTAATCAGAAGGGAATGCCGCCGCTGGCAAATTGTTCCAAAACTTCGACGTACGCAGTATAAAAGACGAGGGAAAATAAATATAAGGTATTTCATCTTTTATAACCGACTTCAAAAAGGAGGAGGTTTATGTTTGTTCGCGCATAACTACGTCGTTTATGAACCGAATTTGATAATTCTTTTTTTGTTGGAAAGAAGACATTCCTAAGGTGGTCCGATGATAAGGACATCAGGGTTTGATGGTGGAAGACCAGAGAAATCAAGAGCAACTTTAAAAAATTGTAAGGGCGGCTAGTGCATTTGTAACTGTGTAAAAGTGTGGAAGTCGGTTATTTTTTTTGTAAAAAAGTTGTTTTTAGTACAAATATCCATGGAGAAAGGAGAGAAGGATCGGGGAGTGTGGCAGAAGAAAGAGGAGACTTATACCCAGAACTTGGTGATACCAGTAATGATACTCAGGATACTCTTCCGCCTCTAACTTACTGACTCTCACTAAATAGTGAACATGCCGTGGTCTTCTTGGAAGTCCCTGAACAGTCGCCTCACATGTGGAAAAATGTAACTTGTAATGTCTCTCGGTGGTAGGCCATAACATCGGCTGCCGGCAGAAGTTACCACCAGACTAAGTCGTGCCACCAGGCGATTCCTCATGTTCGGGCGTGATGTCTGGTGAAGACGTACGGAAGATGAGGAGCAGTTTGTGGCAATGTGTGCGGCTTTTGTCGGAAGTTTGGTAGTGGAAGATCTTCAGATCAGTCTACCTCTAGCGTAGCATCGTTGGTCGTGTTGTTAGGTTTAACATTGCATCACTTTCTTTAACTGCCGTCTTACTTCCTATTCACTTAGTGTTTTGAGTGAATTATAGGATCTTAATAAATTAACACCCTTTACCATCAACGATTGCATCACTGCTTACCATCGGGTCGGATTTCGGTCAAACATAGTTTATAATTATATAAAACAAATTGTAGGTACCCGGCACACACCGCAATACAACTGCTCAGACCCGCCCTCCGTACGGCTTCACCAGTATGCCTAGTGTGAGTATCCATTACGAGACTCTATCGTCGATATCGAGCGCGTTTGGTGCTCTCATTAGTTAAGAGTTCTTACAACTTTAAAGCGGGTCAATGGATGAGACAAACGCGCTCGATATCGATGATCGTGTTTCGTAATGAAAACTCATACTAGGCCTACAGATATCATACCGGAACACGACGAATCGACGAATCGCTTTATTGCTTCTACTAAGGATTCTAGTGGTTCCCTAGATGACGTATTAAGTCTATGCATTGTCTAAATAGTCATTTGGACTGGCAAAGGTACAGGTACCAGGTAAAGTAAACTAACTGGTGAATAAATCATGTTTTTGTACACCATGTTACATCAGGTGAACCAAGTCCCAAGCCACAGCTGGGAACTTTTTGTTCAGTTTGACCTGCTTCCCTCACATTCATTCACAATTTAGAATAGACTAGGTTGTACACGCGACATCGCCCGCGCGGTAGTCGACTGTTGCATTAAATTTTATCTAATGACAGTAATATTAGAAATAATGGCTAGTCTACCTTGTTATTGATTTTTTTTTCGGAATCGGATATATTTTTAAGATTTGCGTTGTTCTTCTTAACTAACAAATACTTCTTTTTAATCGACGGAAAAAACGGAGGAGTTCTCAACACGACACATACCTATTTTGTTTTCGTGTATGCCACATATATCTTTTTATAGATTGAGTCGATTTAGATAATTCTTTCTCTATTGAAAAGGATTTCTCCCAAATAAAAACTTGGGAATAAAATTGCAACTAAGGAAACTTAAAAAAAAAAAAGTAGAAACTTACACAGATTTCAATGCTGAGTTAATAAAAAATCTAACCCTACTCCCCGTTGCACCTCGTCACGGTATGCTGACATCTCTTCGAGCTCATGAAACACAACGCGCCGTTGACCCGCGCCTGGCCGCGCCCGCGCCTTACCGGGCGACGAGCTACCCCAAGCTACCCACTGTTCGCCAACCGCAAGCCCGCGCCTACGGTTGCCGGGAGTTATTGTCTCCCGACCAAGGCCACTCCTGCGGCGGCTAGAGGCGTGATGGCTTTGGGCTTCCCGCTCCATCACGCGCTCCGCCTCCTCCTTTGCCAGCATCACTGCTTCGCAGAAAGAGGTGACGGCCTGCCATGCACTCTCGCTAGGGAACATGGCCTAAACCAGGGCCGTACGCAAGAGATCGCCGCCACGAATACACGGCGGTGCTCTACCCAAGCCGGGCAGACCTCTACCGTATGCTCCACTGTGTCCTCAGGGCTGTCACAGTGGTGATACCCTGGCGTTTCCTCCGGCCTTACCCGGAACAGGAACCTCTCAAATCTCAGTGAGGACCTGCGTCAGGCGGAAGGTGAGGGAGCTGTGGCGCCTCTCTAGCCACTCTCAAAGAGGGGACTTACCGTCGCTGTTGTGGCGTGCCTATCTTTGTAGTACTTACAGAATCTCTTTCAAGATTTCCACGTAGTCCCATTCCTGGGCCACCACTACCCTTATGAAAAATGACAATGATAAATCATTAATGGTTATGGACAAGACAATCTTTCATATTTTTTATTTCTCAAACGCTGACTCTTAAATTGTGTCACCAACTCAGTTTTCAGCTTTGTGTTAACCAGTCCTGTTAGTTGCAACACAATAGGTACTATAGAACCTTTTGCAAAATGTGGTCACTAAGCACTATAATCCAGTAGTATACTCCAGAGACCACATCTTAGTAATATAATAGTGTCAGAGTATATGTACTAGAAACTCAGTGATAACTAAATACAATATCCAAGGTTGTGGATCAAAATCAGCTTCTCAAATACCTATATATTATAGAAGGTCAATGTTACATACAATAGCTATTTATATTGTTAAAACACTAAAATTTGTTACCGTAGTTTTTATTCGTTATAAAAATAAATCGGATTTATGTAACCAGATGAAGCAGTTGCGCGAAAACATTTTTTGCTATTTTATATCTGTGTTTTTATATTTTCCTGTGTAAAATAATTATGAGTATTTGTTTGGATGATGCAGGTTTGATTCATATTAATTCCAATCACCCCTAAAGTTGAAATATATAAAAATTGAGTGAAAGGTTTCGCCCCGTGGTTGATATAAAAGACAAGTGCGCTCGCACCGCGCCTCCGACTTGCAAACATGACACCGTTCACGCGATTGGTATGTTACTCGCTTATTTAAAACCTTTTTTTTTTAATAGAAAATACCTTTTAACCTTTTTGGTAATAATTGCCATTTTTGACAGTTCAACACGCTGGCTAGTTAAAAAAAAAGAACGTGTCGTTTATTTAAGAAAAAGTAAACTGTTAGTGATAATGTTTTGTTTTCCGTTACTATGGTAACTTATAATTGTTCAAGTTACTTTAATAAATTAAAGTTATTATCTCTTTGTTTCTTAAGCAATATGGTTTACTTACAAAATAACACCATTATTTATTTAATATTCTCATCAACAATTCCGTAATTATATGGTACGTTTCGGTCATTGTTTTAACTAACTATATTTACTTTTTCTTTAATAATTGTTTTATTTCAGCGAGTGTTTATGAACTAAATCATAATTAAGTGAAAGTTAACTATGGAAAAGTGACGTAAAGTGTTGGTTCCTTTGTTAAACAATTGTTAACAATTAAGTGATGTGATTGATAAGAGTCGCGTGTGTTTTACAATATAATTATTGAAATTATGATGAACAACAGATGATAAAGGTTGAAAAACCTCTTGATATAGAAACGACCACATATCAATATGATTTTCAAATGCTAATCAGTTTTTGTGAAGCTCATATTAGAAGTACGTTAAATTAGTACCTACTTAATTTCTTAAGTTAGCATTTGAAAAATATTTCCACTTTTTCATACCGTGGTTGAATACAAAACGTACAAATGTGTTAAATGCAGCTGTCCTAGAAATTTGAGCTAGTTTCTGATAGGAGTTGGTACAGTTTAATGTAATTCAAACCTAGCCGGTTAATTGCGAAAGGCTTTGCGATAACAGATAACGATAGCTTAACACCTGTTAATGTTTTACATAAGGCAGAACCTTATGTTTTAAGATGAATCATTGAGTAGTCCGATAGTACTACACTCATCTAGTTTAAAAAAATATATTATTAATAGTGTATGTACAAACCTACTTACAGAAAATTAATCTTTTATCATTTTTTCATAATGATTATGTAAACGAAGGCAAGTAAAATTTCAAATCTATAGTTATTATACAATGAGGAAATGAGAATACGACACAATATTAAACTGCGAACATCTAATTTATTTTAAATATCATTTATAAACAAAATTAATTGAATTCTAAACCTAATTTAACAGAGGACCATGTGCTGGCAAAATAAATAATCAGTCTTACAAAATAAATATCACAATCAGGATTCCGGTGATTAGAACTTGGAACTTCTATACTTTAATCTGTACCTTTAATATCCCTATTATACTATATCTAGTGGTAGTTAGTTACGAAGATCAAGTGGTAACTAGTCGTTACAGGTTGTTGGAGCCCTCTAAAGTGCAACAATTGGCCTAACTGCAATGCTTCGATGGCGCCTTCGGGTTGTGGAGGTCAGACAGCAGTCGCTTCACGGAAAATATCGAAGTTTAGCCAAAATCAGCAGTTAGACTGGTTAAGCGGACCCCAGGCTCCAAAGCTTAAACAAGCTACGGATGCGACTGGGATTAACGCTGAGATGATGATTATACTACTAGATATAAAAATATCTATGAAGTATGTATATCCAACAGCTTAGTCACTATAGCTACTTAACGATTAGCAAAACCATAGTCAACCCATAACTACTAATTTGTTTGGAAAAATAAAAACAAAATTTCCAAAAGAAAAACAATGTCAGCGCTTTCATTTATTTTATTATAGTTGGCTTCAAATTGTGTAGAAAACTTTCAAATATGTAGGTAATGTGTAACTACTTTATTATCTTAATTCTATTGTGGATACCAGCATCCGTGACGACTGCATCCGATTTTTAAAACGATTATTTTTTACTCATTGCCGAAATACCACGTCACTTTCCATAGACCTCGAAGTATTTATCAGTGCAGTGGCAATGGTCAGTTTACTGGTACCAATAATCTGTAAATCAATCTGTGACATACTATAATACTTCGGGGCTTGCGCTCGCGCCATGTCACAGCAAAGGCAGATGGGCAGTACGACAACCGCGCCAATAAACGGTATAAAAAGAATAATTTAAATCGTCGTGTGATACCTTTTACAATAATAACAACTAAGAAAGTTTCTCAATTTTCTTTAAGATTTAGCAGAATTTATAACTTCCACATAAATAGGCATAGTTGTTTCTCATTCAAATACTCTAATAATTTTCTCATTGGATGCCCAAAAAATGTCTTCTCTTAATAAACAGCTGACATTAGCATCACCCACTACATATGATAACATAATATTCCTAATATAATAAGCATTTATGTTACGTTAAAGGGATCTAAATGCTTAGAAAGCGTGTAAATTACTAACAAATTATATGAACCAAGTAAGCATGAACAATTATAACCATTAATGCATTTATTTTGATTAGATCTACGCATAGTTTCCATTAGGTACAACGTAACTTTCGTGTCATTTAATTATACAGATAATAATTTGTTGCTATAAACATAAAATAAAACGAGTCTGAGACAACTTTAAGTATGACCTTGACAGTACAGTAAAGAGTACTTTGACTTGTCTCAATACATGCATTATATTTCCGCATACTTTCTGTGCAATCAATGAAATAGAACACAACAAAATCTCAACCCTATTTCTTTGAAATACGATTCCAAACCAAATGACACTTATATGCACTATATTAAATCGGAAACGACTGCAAACTAGTCCCGACTTTCAATCCAAACGATTATAAACCTTATACTAAACAAACAAAGTTCCAAATTGAGAAACCGTCTTTGGCAATCCAAGGGCGTAGCAGACTTGTCGTACTGGATATGCTGCTCTGTGTTCAGTGAACGGACCGTGGCCTCTAACGACTACTTTCCTAGCCCCTTTGTGCCGTATCTTAATTATATATAATATAATACTGGTCCACCTTTAGATACACTAGGAAATAAAAATCCTTATTGAAATTGGATTCAGTTATGGCGCGTTCATTTGACAGGGGCTGGACATAAAATGTCACAAGTCGTCATATAATGCAGGAGTCATGCGTGTCGTTCTAAAGTTAAGATTAAAATGTTCAGGTTTTTTTTGTGAATGAACCGATCGAATTGCATGAACAAGTAGTTGAATCAACCATGAAAATGGACGTGAAATTATGCATTTTGACTCAAATTTAATTAGGATTATAAGCCTTTTTTATGGGCTGCTAAAGTAACACTAATTAATTATTTAATGTACAAAGATAATTGTATAAAGACTTTAGGTACTGATTTTTCTGGCTATATACAGTATGTTAAATAACAGAGGGCGTTCCCTTAAACCCGTTAATATATATCATTAATAGATTAAAATAAAAATATCAGCATAGAAAAATAAGCATAAAAAAATCCGAATAAAAAAAATTCTAATTGGAAATAAATTTGAAACCTCCTGTTTTAAATCAAAATAGTAGTCGTCATGTATAAATAAATTGCGACGTTGCCGTCTTTCATGTTCGCGTGTACAGTGTGTTTCTTTTACATGTCAATTTAAAATTTTTATTGAATATTTTCTTATTGGAAAAAATTTTAAAACATTTTGTTTTCGAATGGAAATATTTTTTTAGCATGTATGTATGCTATACTATTTCGGGTTAACGGGAACGCCCTCTGTTAGTTAACATACTGTATATAAGTTCATGTTTTGATTACGAAAAATGCGCCGATTTTCATGTTCACAAACTGAACTAATTTTAAGTTACGTATAATTAAGAAAAGGATAGAAGATAATATTTTATTAAGATACTTTATAGACAGTTTAGACGCGATTATAAACATGGCGACCAAAAACGCGCCAATTTACGTCTGGAGCGAACTAATTTGACAGATCTAAACTGACGTGTTATCTTCTGTCCTTTTCTTAATGAAATAGAAAGAAAGGATGCACTGAACTTAAAGGAGTTGTTTCAGAAATGTATGGAGCCTGGGCCAGCACATTGTACTCTTAATGTATGGAGCCTGGGCCAGCACATTGTACTCTTAATGTATGGAGCCTGGGCCAGCACATTGTACTCTTAATGTATGGAGCCTGGGCCAGCACATTGTACTCTTAATGTATGGAGCCTGGGCCAGCATTAATGTATGGAGCCTGGGCCAGCACATTGTACTCTTAATGTATGGAGCCTGGGCCAGCACATTGTACTCTTAATGTATGGAGCCTGGGCCAGCACATTGTACTCTTAATGTATGGAGCCTGGGCCAGCACATTGTACTCTTAATGTATGGAGCCTGGGCCAGCACATTGTACTCTTAATGTATGGAGCCTGGGCCAGCACATTGTACTCTTAATGTATGGAGCCTGGGCCAGCACATTGTACTCTTAATGTATGGAGCCTGGGCCAGCACATTGTACTCTTAATGTATGGAGCCTGGGCCAGCACATTGTACTCTTAATGTATGGAGCCTGGGCCAGCACATTGTACTCTTAATTGGAGCCTAGCACATTGTACTCTTAATGTATGGAGCCTGGGCCAGCACATTGTACTCTTAATGTATGGAGCCTGGGCCAGCACATTGTACTCTTAATGTATGGAGCCTGGGCCAGCGCATTGTACTCTTAATGTATGGAGCCTGGGCCAGCACATTGTACTCTTAATGTATGGAGCCTGGGCCAGCACATTGTACTCTTAATGTATGGAGCCTGGGCCAGCAAATTGTACTCTTAATGTATGGAGCCTGGGCCAGCACATTGTACTCTTAATGTATGGAGCCTGGGCCAGCACATTGTACTCTTAATGTATGGAGCCTGGGCCAGCACATTGTACTCTTAATGTATGGAGCCTGGGCCAGCACATTGTACTCTTAATGCTAGGTATAGTTACGATATAGTTAACTGCTGTTAATGTTAATTTCATATATTTTGGTTTAGTTTTTATACAGATTTAATTTAAGTCTGCCAAGGAGTGCAACACAACTACTAATAAATATGGTGGTCAGCATTATGGGAAATAAGATTTTGACAGTGACATTTGACTGTCCTGTCATGTATCTAAAGCTATCGTATCTAAAGGGTGTATCTGACATCGACGCACAAACGAGTACCGTGGATCCAGTACATGATTCTGAACCCCCCAGTGGTGGAATTTTTCGTCGGCTTTTTCATGATTTATAAAATATATATGGAGTTTTTTTCACTTTAGACCATTCATAATTGCTATACTTTTATAACCCAATAAGATTTTTAAGTAAAAATTAATTAATTCGCTAATTACGCAAAAGCGCAATGAAAACAAAACTCGAAAAACTATCTTATCAGCTGATTTAATAGAGTTTACATCAGGGATCAACGTCATACCTACAAACCCGCACGGCGGCACGCTTACAACGTTCAAAGGCCGAGCCGACACTTTTATTTAACCACTGTAAATTCTATAACCGTTCATTATCGACATAAATGACTATCATTATTTTATTAGTGGCATGCGGTGTAGCCTATTCACGAAGTTTGCGTTACGATGACAGATACACCCTGTATATTATTTACCATATGAGAAACCACCATATAAGAAAAACAAAACATGAATTCCGAATATACGGCCCATTAAATAAACACATTCAACTCAAATCAACACTCGACATGAACATAACGGGAAAATAGAACTGTCAAAGTCGCCAATCAAAGATCATAACCACTGTCATGGCTATCTTAATAAAGGGTTATCTCACCAAAAAACGTTTCAAATAATTAATTATATTTATTTGTATTTTTGTTTAAATTAATTTAGTAGTATTTTTATGAAAATCTTTAATTTTTATCCTTTTTATCTTTATAATATGTAAAGAAAACCCTGTCCGATCCGTGAAGGTATTGTTAGGTATCGATAACTGATTCTACTGATGCCCACAAAGACAGGCCAAACTTAAAAAAAATCCCCCTAAAAAAATAAATATTATTTCATAAAAAGAGGTAACTTAATACATGTGCGGTAAGCAACACCGTGGTCGCGTCGCTATTCGCTTATAATAATACCGGTGTTGTAACTTTTTTAAAAATTACCAAATTTCGGGGAAATTGGAATTAATTCCCGGGAAAAAAGGATTATTTCAAAATTCATTAGTATTGTTACTATGATGATTATATAAAATTTTATATTATATTTGGTCAAGTGTTTACCTAACCTTTATTATCCTTATGGGTCGGACAGGGTTTTCTTTACATATTGTATAGCGTACATAGTGGTGGCACAAAATGAAACATCTCCTTTAATTTAGTTTGTGACCAAGGGAACGGGGCCAAAGCTTTAAAAAATATAACCTAAACAACTTTACATACTTATTATTCTATTTTATTTTAAGATTTATTTACACGGTGCAATTTAATTGTCTATGGCTTTAATTAAGTTGAAGCAACAATAAAGGTTGCATTGTCTAAACACCATTTAGACGATGTAAGTCAATTGTTGTATCAATTTTATTGTATGCCATAGGTAAAGAAATTGCACCATGTACCATGTCTTTATTCTAAAGAAATATATTTGTAACAGTTTAACCACTTAGTAAGTTACATAGATTATAGTTTTCTCAATTGTAACAAAAATAAATTTGTATTTGTAACAACAGATTGATTTTACGCAATAAACATATAGCGCTCTTATTTTTATCACGAACCGTTTATAAACGTTTTATTTTTATGGTAAAAAGAATTACTCATAATATTGTTGTGCAATAGTAATTTGGTAACATGGTCAGACACAGAGCCAGCGGTCAGACAAAGCAAATGAAATCAGTATCAAGATTAAAATATTTTGTGGTGAACTACAATAACTAAAGTAACTGTTACTGTATTGGCAAATGATCTTTAATGGCTTGATTTTCGAAATGTTACTTATCTAATAGCGTATAGAAACTAGTGCAGTACTTATATCGTATAGAAACAAACAGACAAAGTCTTACCACCAAGTGATTCGGCATGTGCCGGCATGATGTCTGGTTAACTGAGCCAGGGTTACGGGTTGGTTAAAAAAGAAACCGTGGCCCTGGCCGTCACACAGGCAAGTGAAGAAACACGGGTGGGTTTTAGTCACTAAAAGTCTGACACGCCCTTCCGCTCCACCCAGAGCGTGAAATGTCATTTCCCATCCAAAACAAAAGAAAAATGTATGGCGAAGCCGTACGGAGGACGGGTCTGAGCAGTTGTGATGTGTGTGATTGCTACGATGCGCCAAATATTGTTGTGTCTGGAGTTTGGTCGTGGAGGGTCTCCAGATCAATCTCCCTCTGGCGCAGCATCGTTGGTCGTGTTGTTGGGTTTAACATTGCGCTACTTCGCTCAACTCCGCCTGACAGCCTCTGTGGCGTAGCGGTAGCGAACGCGGCCGTTGCGCAAGGAGGCGCGGGTTCGATCCCCGCACAGTGCAAATAATTGTATGCATAAATATGAATATTTGCACTAGTCTGGTCGTGCCTCGGAAAGCACGTTAAGCCGTTGGTCCCGGTTGCCATACGAACTTCTAGTGGCAGTCGTTACGGGTTGTTGGAGCCCTCAAAAGTCTAACAATTGGTCTAACTGCAATGCTTCGATATCGCCTTCGGGTTGTGGAGGTCAGACGGCAGTCGCTTCACGGAAAATGTCGAAGTTTAGCCTAAATCAGCAGTTAGACTGGTAAAGCGGACCCCAGACTCCAAAGCTCAAAAAACTGTGGATGTGACTGGGATTAACGCTGAGATGATGATGATAACTTCGCTCAACTGCCGTCTTCCTTCCTATTCACTCAGTTTTTTTGAGTGAATAGGCTCTTAATAGTGCATTTTACTATCAACGATTGCATCGCTGCTTACCATCAAGTGGGATTGCGATCAAGCACTATGGTTTATAATTATCGAAAAAAGTGCTTCTAACTGAAGACAGCTGTGCTGCTGAGGGTTTGTTTCGCCACTTCTTCTTCTTATCTAAAGGATTAGGAAGTGATGAAGGGAGTTCTAGCCTATCTGAACATCTAATCTGCTTTACCCAAGACCGACGAAACAGTTTCACGCATTGACCACTACAATATACCTAAGAAACATAGTTACATTGTGTAAATCCATGAAGCAATGGCTGAAAGGTACAAATAGCTACTGTTGCTACAGTTAGACCTAAGTCTAGATCAGTACGTTGTGACAGACTGTTATATTTGACACGTTAAGCCATCTATGCGTGAACTTTCGTCATTGTTGTGTGGTACAAGGTGAACCTGGAGGCGTGTTACTGACACGGTTGGCCAGTCAGTCGGAGATGATATTAGGCTAGTGATGAGAATGATATTTTTATAAGTTTAAGGCTGATTAAAGTCGAACAATCGAGATCATATATGACCGAATATTTTAGGGGAATGCCGCGTGATTAAGCTTGATAAGCCTGGCTCTGTGATTCTCTTTTGAATCCCTATAACAACAGATAACGGTGCGATTAAAATATCTACCTAATCTGCAATTGCGACTTTTTTAAACTAATAATGTTAAGAAAATTTAAGGGAAAAAACTTTGACTCCTACATAATATAGTACAACCATTTTTATAACTTTTTCAATAGTGTCAAATACTGTGAAATCAACTAATAACCATTAAAATAATGTTGATAACATGAAATATCGTTAATTTGAATAGATATTATTACAATTATATAGAAGTCTTTATCAATCGATCTAAGGATCGTAGCAGGTGGTTTCTGCTTATCTCTATAGAACATAGGCGTTTAAATTGATCTAAATAACATCAATAGTTTCATTAAATTATGGAAGTCATGAACCCTCATATGCCCAACAGTGGGATGATTGATGCTAACAGTTACAGTAACAATCTGGATTTATATATTTCAGTCATAGTTAAAGGTAACCACAAAAAAGTTCCTCCACAGTCGCAAAATTTTTACTTAACCGCGACCGCTTCTCAATTCGGCCACAAACTCCCAATTACCCCAACATGACACATTACACTTTAATATAACAAACGCCTGTGTCAAGGTTCGTTTCTCAACGAAGTAATTGTAACAAACAAGACATTTTAATTAATATTGTGGCTGCTATTTCGTTATACAGTAAATCAAGTTGTGACAGGAAAAGAAATTGGAATGTAAATGTTGGTATTTTCATTTCATTATTGTGTGTGTGCTTTGTTTTGATATGCTTGTTCTACTTTTTATCCAATTCTGCTTATAATAAAGTAGCGGCCGCCAGCGACTTCGTTCACGTGGAGTTAGTTATGCTCCGCTGTTATTGGCCGCAGCGATTGTTTGCATTGATGTTATATAGCCTAAAGCCTTCCTAAACGCAAAAAGAATTTTTCAAATCGGACCAGTAGTTCCTGAGATTAGCGCGCACAAACAAACAAACAAACTCTTCAGCTTTATATATTAGTATAGATAAATGTATAATTGAAATCCTTAAACCGGCCATTCCTCTGGGACGTAACGAGGACACCAAAGGAAATGCTTTTCAAAGGGTTTGAAATTGGTAAGAATGGAATGGAAATGATACGTTCGTTAATTTATGTATACAACATTATATTTTGTTTATAACCCGAAACACGTGTCCAGTATTTCTAAGTAAACAATCTATGTACAAAATTTCAAAAAGATATCATGAAAAACCACAACCACAAGTCATGAGATTGCTATTCTACTTGGTAGTCCCAACAATTTTTTTTTTTTTTATAATTATAAACTAGTGCTTGACTGCAATCCCGCCTGATGGTAAGCAGTGATGCAATCGTTGATGGTAAAGCGTACTAGTTTATTAAGCCTTAAATTATTCACTTAAAAAATTTAGAAATAGGAAGGATGACGGTAGTTGAGCGAGGTGATGCAATGTTAAACCTTGCTCCATGGTTAAACCCAAGACCAACACGACCAAACGATACTGCGCTAGAGCGAGATTGATCTGGAGACTCTCCACGACCAAACTCCCGACACAACAACATTTGGCGTATCGTACCCGGCACACAACGCAACACAACTGCTCAGACCCGTCCTCCGTACGGCTTCTCCAAACATCATGCCGGAACACGACGAATCGCTTGGCGGCAAGACTGTGTCTGGTGGTTGTTTGTCTGGTGCTGTAACTTCTGCCGCAGCCGATGTTATGGTCTACCACCATATGGTCAAAGCTCCGCTCGGGTGGGAGAGCGCGGTGCGTTGACCCCTGGCGTCAGCTATGGCGTGCGCGCAAGTACCATGATCTATCGTAACCGCTCGATAACCACTTTGCAACAATTTCTAAATGTATTTGGAAAAAAATATAACGTGGTGTAAAAATGATTAGAATTGATTCAGTTGTTTATTCTAAACAAACTGTATTCAGGTTTCGCATTAAACAAAGAATAACGTTGTATATAGAATTTATAATACATAAAGAGAAGTTTATACAAGGAATGGTGTGATGTAATTAAATGAAGAAAAATAATTAATTCGACTGACAGCGAAAAACTAACTGACAAGTTATAGACATCTGTCAAGTCAACATAGATTACCAACGTTACAAGTTATATAATATGCACGTTTATTATCTTTTTATTAATATGTGTACCTATTGGACAAACACACCTTGTGTTTGTGTTGTGACCAATTAGCTGCAACAAATGACGAAGGTTATTATTTTGAGTTTGCCATCTTTGCGCCTAAACTTTATTTAGGTAGCGTTAAAAAGCGTCATTAACTATAACATTTATTAGATATTTTGAAAAAACTAAATAATTAAACATTTTCTTAAACAAAAAAGTTATAAGTACGTATTCGTCGCAACCACGAAATGTTTCAGTTATTTTGCTACTTCTGTTCAAAAATATGTTTTGTGATTGAGGCATTCCTCAAATAATCATTTAGAAAAAAACTATAGAATAATCGCTAATCTTAATGTTGCTCTCTCCATGAAAAACTTCATATACGCTAATTAAACTATAATTGTTCCGTTTTCGTACGCAGGCGGTGCTGGCTCTAGTGGCGTGTGCGCACGCGCAGTACTCAGACGAGCGCGCGCCGCGGTACATCGCCTCCGAGTCTAAGGTGGCCGCCACCACTCCCGTGTCGATCCTCAAGCAAATAAATAGGTAATGTCAAACATACAGATATCAACTCATTTTCTGATAAATCATAACTCATCATCTCAGCGTTAATACCCGTCGCATCCGAAGCTTTTTCAGCTTTGGAATCTGGGGTCCGCTTTACCAGTCTAACTGCTGATTTTGGCTAAACTTACATATCTTCCGTGAAGCAACTGCCGTCTGACCTCCACAACCCCAAGGCGATATCGAAGCATTGCAGTTAGACCAATTGTTGGATTTTGAGGGCTCCAACAACCCGTAACCACTGCCATTAGATGTTTGTATGGCAACCGGGACCAACGGCTTAACATGCTTTGCGAGGCACAACCAGACCAGTGCAAGTATTCATATTTATGCATATAAAAATTTGGTTTGCGCGAGGATCAAAACCGCGCCTCCTTGCGCAGGGGCCGCGTTCTCTACCGCTACGCCACAAAGGCTGTCGAGATCATATTATTATCTCTATTGAAATAAACGAGGACCACCACTGCATGGTGGATGACGGCCCATTCCCTGTCACAGAAAGGAGCCCTGAGTCTTAGCAGTGGGTTCGATATAGACTAGCAAGAGGTACTGATGATAAAATGGTGGATCATGTAAAATGTTGGACGAAATTGCCTATATTCAGGTCTTGAAGACTGATGGAAATCGATAAGACTCCACGGAGGCCTAGGAATCCTATTGTTTTTTTAAATATTTATTATAAACTAGTGCCTGACCGCAATCTCGCCTAATGGTAAGCAGTGATGCATTCGTTGATGGTAAAGCGGGCTAGTTTAATAAGAGCCTATTCAGTCTAGACTTGATGACACTTAAATTGTAGTCAGATGGAAAGACCGCTGCTGGCAAATTGTTCCAGTCCCTCGATATACGCGGTAAAAAAAACGAGGCGAAACGCTTCTTCCGGTGGTGTCAACAATGGGTACGACGGGTCGTCCGAAGATGTAACGGATATGGAGGAATTAAGTTATGCAATTCCCTCGCACATTCTCCAAAATGCATCTATAGAATACCGACAGGCTGGCTACTCTACATCTAGCTTTGGAGACCATTTTGAAACCAATCCAAGGCTAGTGGTAATAATCGAATAAACGTCTGATAATGATGATTTATTTGATGTAGCATTGCATCACCATACTTATCAATTCTTTCATTTAATTCTTTGAGATTGAGTGCAGAAAAAATTCTGAAGTAATTTATTTCAAAAAAGGCCGGAAAAACAAGAACTGATTAAGGAGACCATTATTTTTAGTACAGCTAATCATTGGAGTCCAAGTAGAGAAGCCGTCTAGAGAGCTTTAAATTGTATAATTTATGCCATGGGCACTGCTCTCAAAGCGGCTAAGGAAAACATCTTGAGGAAACCGAAATACCTGTGCTAGAATCAATATTCAAACACGTGTGACATCCACGAACCCGCACTGGAGCTGCGTGGTGGATTACAGCCCACTCGATCTCACAGAGAGGAGGCCTGTATCCCAGCAGTGGGCACGATATACCTAATCTAATTAGTATTACAGATAATATCTATATCTAAAGCTAAGGGTTTTGTTTCAAGGATTGAACGGGAACTGGTATACAATATTACAACGCCTGCTTATCCAGTACGAACATCCTTCTTCGACCATCTCAAAAAAATAATGCATCTTATACCAACCATAGACCCATCGTGGTATTTTTTTGTTATTTATCTTACGCCAAGAGTTGCTTGCTCCACTAGCCAATAAATACATTCAGATTCAAATTTAAAACAGCATTGTGTTTAGGACAATCGATTGAATTTATCAGACACAGAATGGTCTTTTAAATATCAACCTTTTTATCGTCCCACTGCTGGGCACAGGTCTCCTCTCGTACAGAGAAGGACTTTTAAATATAATTAATGCTAAACCCATTTCGTGATTTATGGAGCATGTTGCTTTTGGCTTGAGTATCTATTACTTCAATCTTTTACTTCCACAAAATTACTTAAAATTTCTCTTTTGGAATTTGTTATGGTTTGCCGTTTATGGTCCAATGTTTCATTGATTAAATGATGTTTGTGGTTAAATTGCAATATGTCTATACCATAAGTAAATTACAAGTTCACGTCATTGTTTGGCAACTCCTCCGTGATTGTATCTACATTGGCCTCTTATTAAAACTAGCGTTGCCTCATAAACCGACAACAATCTGTTTGGCCGCACTTGCAGTGCAAAACAGTGTTATGTATTTTTCCTTTCTTTGTGTGACAGTGTGTTCTTTTAGTTATAATATCTATCCATACTTCCAATATTATTAATTCGAAAGTAACTCTGTCTGTATGTTACCATTTCACGCCTTTACCACTGTAAAATATGGCTTCCCCAGGAAGGACAGATTCTACCTTTTATCTGGGTAGTAAATTGCAGTGGGATAGTTTTCGACATCGACTCTGGCAAAGGTGCAAGTTGATGCTAGTGGCTTGTGGGTAATAAGGTCAATTTTAAGAAAATATGGAACGAATTATATTATTTATCCTTCCAGTAGTGATTCAACACAGGCTTAACGGAAATTCTTTTGTCAAGTCAATATTATAACTCAAAAAGATATAATTATTAAGATATAGCGTTGAGACGATATCTTAATAATTGTATATTTTTATGCTTGAGAGCATGAGTGTGCGGGTTCGAATCCAGGTCAGGCAAGTATTAATGTAACTTTTCTAAGTTATACGTACTTTCTAAACATATCTTGGACACCAATGACTGATTACAAGGTGAAGAAAATCGCCAATCCGCATGCAATAAGCGTGGTTATTACGCTCAATCCTTCTTTGTATGAGAGGAGACCTGTTCCCAGCAGTGGGACGATAAAAAAAGATTGATGATGATGATGATGATTAAGATATTTGTGCCATTTTTATCTAATCTAAATCTACTTACTCTGGTCTGATTTCTTGTAAGCTTTCGCGCAAAAACAACAACACGGATTTTGATGAAATTTTGCACAAGAGTAGACCAGAATCTGGAGTAGGATATATGATACATTTGTTCCGATAGTCCCACGGAATCGTGATTTATGTGAGCAAAATCGCGAGGAAGTGTATCCAGTAGACATATTTAATCTGAGCTTAGTCTACTGCCTACAACCTTGACTATTTGTTAATAAACCTAGGTAAAGCGAATTGGACAAGGCGTAGTTCTAAAATACCTAAGTGTAGAGGACTGGTTTCAAGTCTAACTAGTTTTTATTATGGAGAAGTACCTAAGTGCAGCCATAATACAATTTGATTGCAGTTTATCGTTTTAGTGTTAAGTTTTTTCCCATTATTTGTTGCTAAAATACATTGTAAGAGCTGAGGCAATCTAATTTATTTGGGACAACATAAGATATTTATAAAAACACATACTTCCTGTGATGGTCAAAGTTATGTAGAAAAATAACAAGCTTAGAATGTCCTGAATGGTAACTTAAGACAATGAATGAGTGTAAGCTTCAAAAGATCACAATTATTATCTAAAGATAAGATTTTTGGAGAAACACACATATTTAGAACTTTTCAGAAATGATGTCTACAAACTACACAAAATTTAATGTTGTACGTCATACATTACAGGCACAACGAGGATGGATCCTACACATACGGATACGAGGCCGGCGATGGATCATTCAAGATCGAGACCAAGTCCCCCACAGGAGAGGTCAAGGGCAAATACGGATATAAAGATGATACTGGCAAGGTAAGGATTATCTCATCAGCTTTTAACGTACAGTGTTGATCTTCTTTTTTGACATTATCTTCTAATAATTATGTAGAAAAAGAAGTAGGCATCTCTACTTTTCAAGTCTTTGATGACAATCTTAAAGTGTTGTAAGTCTTCCTTTATTCAATAATTACGATAAAGGCATATTATAATGTTATTCTTATAGGCTTGACCCGTTTGGTTCCGGCTTTAGAATAGTACCAACCCATATTCTCCCGAGGTGACTAAGGGAACTCTCACTAGGGAAGCGGGCAGCAGCGCTTCTCCTGTAGAATATTAAATTTCTGCAATCCCCAACCCGTCTGCCAAGCTTGGGTATTGTGGCAATGTGTAATGAAAGCCTTGGGGGAGGCCTTTGTCCAGCAGTGGACCTCTATAGGCTGAGAAGAAGAAGAAGAAGATTCTTATAGACTTTATTTTTTTCTGCGGGATGAATAACATTGAACTAAGCTCAATTCCAGGTCCGAGTGATAGAATATGGAGCGAACAAGTTCGGTTTCCAGCCATCTGGCGAGGGCATCACTGTGGCGCCGCCCACGCTGGTGGATGAGACCCGGGAGGAGAGGCAGAGGCAAGAGAAGCAGCAACCGCAGGTGAGACATGTCGCCATTGGTTTTGTTATAAACCTTACCTTAGTATAGACCATTCTGGAATAAGAGCCATATAAGGTAAAGTTCGTTTCTCAGATTCCATTTTACGAAGAGTTTGTTATTTATTTATTTATTTCAGGCATCAATGCCCTTGCAAACATATACTATTATACGGTATTCCGTATTAACTTAAACATACTATCTTATATACAATATGTAAAGAAAACCCTGTCCGATCCGTGAAGGTATTGTCAAGTATCGATAACTGATTCTACTAATGCCTACAAAGCCGGGCCAAACTTAAAAATAATCCCCCTAAAAAAATAAATATTATTTCGAAAAAGCGAGGTAACTTAATGCATGTACACTAGGCAACTCTTTAGGCATACATGCGCAGGTAAAGGGAGGCAGGGTAGCCGGCACGTGATCGCATCGCTATTCGCTCCGTCACAAATGGTATTGTCACTTTTTAAAATTACCAAATTTCGGGGAAGTTGGAATTAAATCGCGGAAAAAAAGATTATTTCAAAATTCATTAGTATTGTTACTATGATGATTACTTAACATTTCATATTTTATTTGGTCATGTGTTTACCTAACCTATATTATCCTTATGGGTCGGACGGGGTTTTCTTTACATCAATACATAGTATATAACAAAGTCGCTTTCGCTGTATGTCCGTATGTATGCTTAGATCTTTAAAACTACGCAACGGATTTTGACGCGGTTTTTTTTAATAGATAGAGTGATTCTTAGGGAAGGTTTGTATGTATAATAAATGCATAATATAGTAGAGAAACACTGAGAAATCTAAAAAGCGTGATAAAACCGAACTCCACGCGGGCGAAGCCGCGGGCGGAAAGCTAGTATTGTATAAAATTCTCGTGTCACAGTTTTCGTTCCCATACTCTTTCGAAACGGCTTGACCGATTCTCATGAAATTTTGTGAGCGTATTGAGTAGGTCTGAGAATCGGCCAACATCTATTTTTCATCCCCCTAAATGTTAGGGGTAGTCCACGTCTATTTTTTTTTTTTAATTTTTAGACAATATTTTTGGTTTCTATTATGATACAACATACAAAATACATACAATCCTAAATTTTCACCCTTTTACGATCAACACTTATTTTTTAAAAGCCATTTTAGTAATTTAATCATTTTTCATCTCCGGTCGAAAACTGATCAATCGTCATTTAATTAGTTTTATTCCCGAGGGAAATCTAAAAAACGCGATAAAACCGAATTCAACGCGGTCGGAGCCGCGGGCGGAAAGCTAGTAAATACATAAAAATATAACATTATGTTAAGCTTTGCGAACTATGCTACTGATTGTGTCTGTTTATTTGCATATAAATGATTTTATTTTATAGACATAAGCATGCACTGCTTATCTGTATAAAATAAAATAATTTTGGAACTTTTTAATGTGAAAATTTAGGAGAAATAATAATAATAATTTATTTCAGCCAGTATCCATAAAAAATAAAAAATAAAATAAAATGATTTTATTTTATCCAACATTGCGTACATAATATAAATTAAGGCAACCCCAGTAAGTTACAAAAGCACTTGTGTTGGGGCTGTCTCGTTTCTTCCCTTACAAACCAAAATAACAATGTTGAGACTATAACTACAAATATAGAAAATATGTTAAAAGTGCAAAAGGAATATGTGTAGAAGCGTGTTTGTGTGTGTGTGACTGTCTGTCTGTATGTGTGTGTGAGTGTGTGGGTGGTTTATATGAGGATGTCGGGATAGAAGAGGTATGTGTATGTATACAAATGTTTATCTAATTCTGACTAGTATATCTTCAGTTTCGTCATAAGTTAGAGTTTTCAACCATGTGACAATAGCTTTTTTACACTCATGCGTTGATAAGGGATATATATGTAGTTTAAAATTAATTTTATTATATATGTAGGTAGACTGTGATTGATATTGACGGTATTTCATATTCGGTTATAACTACAAAAAATTATAAGCCTATGTTAGTAGAATTAATAAGTAAAAAAATATATATTTAATTGCGAGCTCAGCCAGACACTCCATACTTGTATACAATATGTAAAGAAACCCCTGTCCGATCGGTGAAAGTATTATTAGATAATGCCTACAAAGTCGGGCTAAACTTTGAAAAAAATCCCCCTAAAAATACAAATATTAGATATGTATACCGAACATTTATTAACCTTTTGGGTCGGACGGGGTTTTCTTTACATATTGTATATGAATAAATAACCGAGAATAATAATAGTCAGTTAATGGTAGCGTATACCACGACAAGAGTGGGAAATTCCGATCCAGCTTCCCTTGCTGTTCTCTCAAGCGACACCTTAAACTGAGATTTTTATCCCACAGGGGGTGCCTTTAGCGTGTTGTCGCTTAGTTTTTAGATACCCCTGGCTGGAGGGTTTAAATGTATTTAAGGCCGGATAGACAAGATAGTCCCGTTAAGTAGTCACGACCTCTCAAGGCCACGTACGAGATCTCATGAAAAAAAAAGAGGTTTGTTCGCTGAGTTTCGGAATCACACAAACTGGCGCAGTCTTTTGTATATCCAAGTACAGTCTCTCATAGACATTATTACAATGCTAAAAGTTACCAATTTCTAAAGCGTACCAATCATTCCCATAGTCACGCCGCAACCAATACCAGCCGGCGCCTGCGCAAGCTATAGACTACGACTACAACGATGAGCCCGCACCCCCACCGCCGCCACCCCCGCGCCCCGCGCCCCGCCCGCAGCAGCAGTACAGGCCGCAGCCAGCCCCACAACCACAACCACAGGTACAACATGAAGCATGCTGGATGATGCATCGGTGATAGGCCATAACATCGGCTGCCGGCAAAAGTTACCACCCACCAGACAAAGTGTTGCCGCCAAGCGATTCGTCGTGTTCCGGCATGATGTCTGGTGAAGCCGTACGGAAGACGGGTCTGAGCAGTTCTGTTGCGATGTGTGGCGGGTACGATGCGCCAAATGTTGTTGTGTCGGGAGTTTGGTCGTGGAGAGTCTCCTGATCAATCTCTCTCTAGCGCAGCATCGTTTGGTCGTGTTGGTCTTGGGTTTAACATTGCATCACCTCGCTCAACTGTCGTCATCCTTCCTATTCCTAAGTTTTTTAAGTGAATAGGCTTAATAAACTAGTACGCTTTACCATCAACGATTGCATCACTGCTTACCATCAGGTGGGATTGCAGTCAAGCACTAGTTTATAATTATTAAAAAAAAAGTTGTAGGGACGAGCTCCTTCAAAAGGCTCTGCTTTTTAGACTCAGGACTTTAACACTACAAGGACTTTTTGGACTTTAAAAGAGGTGGTCTCTTTTAAAGTCCAAAAAGTCCTTGTAGTGTTAAAGTCAGACATCTTAATTTTGTTTCGGTATTTCTTCTCCAATATCAGTCAGCTGTGTTGCCAGTGATGACTTATGGAACTGAGACGTGGTCGCTAACAATGGGCCTTATAAGAAAGCTCAAGGGCAGTCAAAGGGCAATGGAGAGGGCTATGCTTGGGGTTTCACTGCGTAATCAAATCAGGAATGAGGAGATCCGCAGAAGAACGAGAGTAACCGACATAGCCCGAAGAATTGCAACACTTAAGTGGCAGTGGGCCGCGTACATTGCCCGTAGGACCGATGCCCGATGGGGTGGAGGGGTTCTCGAGTGGCGACTACGCACCGGAAGACGCAGCGTGGGTAGGCCCCGACAAGGTGGACGACCTGCAGGCCTAGTATGAGTTTTAATTACGAGATTCGATCGTCGATATCGAGCGCGTTCGACTCATTGATCCTCTTCAAGGTTGTAAGAACTCTCAACCAATGAGAGCGCCAAACGCGCTCGATAGCGACTATCGAGTCTCGTAATGAAAACTCATACTAGGCATAATGATGAAGTTCGCGGGAAACTGCTGGATGTCGGGACACGCAGGACCGCTCGTCGTGGAGATCCTTGGGGGAGGCCTGTGTCCAGCAGTGGACGTCTTTCGGCTGAAATGATCCGTCAGCTAGAGAATGCTGGCGCCATCTAGTTATAAAATCAGGATGGAAAAAATATACTTTTGAAAGTGTTTTAAAAAGTTTCATTATCATCATCATCATCAGCCTTTTCCAGTTCACTGCTGGACATAGGCCTCCTCCATGGCACGACAACAAGCTCGATCCTGAGCAGTTCACCGCCAGCCACTACCACCCACCTTTTTGATGTCGTCGCTCCATCTCGCCCAAGGGCGTCCTAAGCTACGTTTGCTGAGACGCGGTCTCCACTCGAGGACGTTTACCTCAACGGTTGTCGGTCCTGCGGCATATGTGACCAGCCCATTGTCAATTCAGCTTGCTAATCCTCTTAGCTATGTCGGTGACTTTGGTTCTCTGTCGAATCACCTCATTTTTGATGCGGTCCTTCAGAGAGACGCCCAACATAGCCCGCTCCATAGCTCGCTGAACGGCTTCAAACTTATGGAACTAGTCCATAAGTTTAAAGCCGTTGACCGTTAGTGTCCACGTCTCGGCTCCGTAAGTCATGACTGGTAGGATGCACTGGTTGAAGATTTTAGTTTTCAAACATTGGGGTATGGGCGACGAAAATACCCGACGAAGTTTACCAAACGCTGCCCATCCCAGCTGGATCCTTCTATTTGCCTCCTTCTCGAAGTTGTTTTTCCCTAATGGCAACTTTTGCCCGAGATATGCATATACTGAAGCAACTTTGAGCGGCATTAAAAAGTTTACTTGAATAAAAATAATTTAACTTAATTTCAGTACCGTCCGCAGCCTGCCCCGCAGCAGCAGTACAGGCCCCCGCAGCCGTCCAAACACCAGTTCGGAGTGCCGTCGCCCACGCAGCCCCCACAGTACAGGCCCGCGCCTCAGCAGGGCCCCACCCCGCCGAAGGTACACTACTATTCATCGAAGATCGAAGCTGATCAATTTAGCTCTAATTTGCCGCAGTAAAAGTAGCAGTCTTAACCCACATTCACCAAATTATAATAATAATATTTTATTACTCAGATAACTGTATTAACAATAAATAGTTGTAGTCTGTAGGTCTATTTGGCTTATGCTAGTTAACAAAAGAGGGAGAAGTTACCATCCATCAGACAAAGTCGTATTCCGGCATGATGTCTGGTGAAGCCGTACGGAAGACGGGTCTGAGCAGTTGTGTTGCGATGTGTGCCGGGTACGATGCGCCAAATATTGTTGTGTCGGGAGTTTGGTCGTGGAGGGTCTCCAGATCAATCTCCCGCTGGCAGAGCATCGTTGGTCGTGTTGTTGGTTTTGACATTGCATCACCTCGTTCAACTGTCGTCTTCCTTCCTATTCACTCAGTTTTTTTTTGTGAATAGGCTCTTAATAAACTAGCGCGCTTTACCATCAACGATTGCATCACTGCTTACTATCAGGCGGGTTTGCGGTCATTAGTTTATAATTGTAAAAAATACGTGTTGTAACCAACACCTTCGCTAAGTTATAGAATCATCTTCATCTCAGCGTTAATCCCAGTCGCATCCGAAGCCTTTTCAGCTTTGGAGTCTGGGGTCCGCTTTACCAGTCCAACTGCTGATATGGCTAAACTTCGACATTTTCCGTGAAGCGGCTGCCGTCTGACCTTCACAACCCGAAGGCGACATCGAAGCATTGCAGTTAGACCAATTGTTGGACTTTTGAGGGCTCCAACGACCCGTAACGACTGCCACTAGATGTTCGTATGGCAGCCGGGACCAACGGCTTAACGTGCTTTCCGAGGCACGACCAGACCAGTGCAAATATTCATATTCATGCATACAAATACTTGCACTGTGCGGGGATCGAAACCGCGCCACCTTGCGCAGCGGCCGCGTCCGCTACCGCTACGCCACGGAGGCTGTCGAGTGCTAAGTTATAGAATAACTAGTATTAAGGGCAATGGTACAACCCATACGTAACATAAAAATCCAGTTATTCAAACTATTTCAACGTCAAAAAACGCCAGCCCATCACCACACCCTGATGCTTTCGCTGGGGCTTCTTCCCAGCGAAAGCACTTGGATAAAGCAACACAGGTCACAAACAATATAGCCGTCTTAAAAATATTTGAGTTTAGTACGGCTTACTTACGGCGGAAAGAAATTTAAATATTAACGGTTTTATTTCGCAAGTCAATAGAAAAGGACAGAAGACAATATTAAATTAGTCCAGCTGTCAGATCAAACAAACCACCCTTACAAAAATTTGAACAACTAGATTTATTTAAAAAAAATATTTCATCTTGAAATTCAAATATCTCCATTTTGATGAAAATCTATGAATCACCATAAACCGATTATCATTACCTACAAACTTTGGTTAAAAATCAAAAATTGCAGTATATTATGATCATATAATAATTTCATCATTCCTTGTCCAGCCCCAGTTCTTCGCCGGCGCCGCCCCAGTGCCTGCACAGGATAACTTCTTCAACCCTGAGCCAGCTCCTCAACGAAGAACTTTCCAGCAGAACAAGCAGCAAGCCTACAGGCCTCCTGTCCAGTTCCCGGACTTCACTGACGCCGCACCTTCCCGCAACCAGTTCAATCAACCAGAATACATCCCTCAACCTTCCCAGAGGAACCAGAACCAACCTTCTTACTCCATGTTAGACGAACTCCTCAAAGAATATTCGTTGCCGAAGAATGGAGCTGCTCCTCTTCATGATATCTCGTTTGGCTCCTACTAGGTTAAGAATAAATCTCACTCTCATTTTGTAAATATGTAGACTATTTTTTATTAATTAAAAACAAACTTATTTCTTTTTTATCAATTGATTTTGATAAAAGAAAATAATCGAACATGTGTGGTGGTTTAATGTATGGTAACCTTGAAAAATAAGTGTAATAAGTAACTCGGTGGTAGGCCATAACATCAGCTGCCGGCAGAAGTTACCACCCACCAGACAAAGTCTTGCCGCCAAGCGATTCGTCGTGTTCCGGCATGATGTCTGGTGAAGCCGTACGGAGGACGGGTGTGAGCAGTTGTGTTGCGATGTGTGGCGGGTACGATGCGCCAAATGTTGTTGTGTCGGGAGTTTGGTCGTGGAGAGTCTCCAGATCAATCTCCCTCTAGTGCAGCATCGTTTGGTCGTGTTGGTCTTGGGTTTAACATTGCATCACCTCGCTCAACTGCCGTCATCCTTCCTATTCCTAAGTTTTTTTAAGTGAATAAACCAGTGCGCTTTACCATCAACGATTGCATCACTGCTTACCAACTAGTGCTTGACTGCAGGGATTGCAGTCAAGCACTAGTTTATGATTATTAAAAAAAAAAAAAAATAAGTAGATTTTCCCTGTTATTTCGATAATAAATCAGGTATTAGCTATTTGTTAATCCTCAGAATACTATAGTGCTGATTTTTTGATCAGTAGTTAACTCGACCAGTTGTTAAAAATAGTAAGTAATGGTTAAATTTTTGTAATATACGTTTTGATCAATTGTTAGTTTATATAATGGTTATTTTTTAAGTAAAAGTATATTATTCGACCTTTACAATGATATAATATCATTAGACAAACTAAAAGTTGATCAAAAACATATTTTGAAAAAAAAAAAATACCTTGATTTACTTACTATGGTCGAGTGGTGCATGGTGGATCAAAAAAACCGACCCAAATGGAAAGAAAGTTGAATTCCAATAATAAACAAAAAATTCATTCAAAATAATCAAATTCCAAATAACTTGGTGTTTCTACATATAAATAATTACAACACCTTCGAATTGCAAAAAAAAAAAAAAACTAGTCAAGTGTGAGTCATACTCGCGCATATAAGATTCCGATAATTTCAACTGAAAGAAAAGAAACAGCCTGGGGACAAACGTACAATCAAGGGTCAAAAGTGCATTACCACTTTTTAACTTTATTGCAATAACAATAAGCCAAGACTCCACTGTACGTATGTACAGTGGAGTCTTGGTTTTAATATGATCCCATTTTATCCTCTGGTGACGGAAATCTTAAAAAAGATGAAAAAGAATGCCGAGATGCTGCGTGTAATGCCGAGATGCTGCGTGTGATGCCGAGATGCTGCGTGTGATGCCGAGATGCTGCGTGTGATGCCGAGATGCTGCGTGTGATGCCGAGATGCTGCGTGTGATGCCGAGATGCTGCGTGTGATGCCGATTTCCTCACGATGTCTTTTTTCACCGTTTTAAGAGCAGTGGTGATGAAATAACCTTCAGAAAGTAAAGTGCCCACAGGCTACAAGTAGGCCCTACTCCAAAACCAGTCACACACTCTATTCCTTTTACACACTCACACATTACAATAGATTAAGTTTATTTGCAGGTCTAAATCAAATTATTATAGGTTTTATAAGTCACATTGGCAACACTACTCACTAACGATCTGTTTAAGACAAAGTAACTTTAAAGCAAAGTAGCTTTAAACAATATGTCTGCCGCAGCATTGCTGGATATAAGGGCAATCCAGTCTGTTGGCAATCGTCGCGAGGACAGAGTTGGCGTATGAAAATATTTTTCATATCAATTCTATTCAAATTCAAATACAAAAATTTCAGACTAGCGCCCGCCCGCGACTCTGTTCGCGTTTTTTATATGCTCCGCTCCTATTGGTCTCAGCCTGATGTTATTGAGTGGTGCTGACAATACGACAATAAATTAAAACACAGACCATGTTGGTTCATAGGAATAATCCTGATCCATAGAAAAAAACCTAGCATCAAAAATTAAAAAAATGAAAATTTCAATCAAACTAAATCGCATAAAATTGCAAACGGAATAGAACATCCTTTAAAACATTGGTTCAATGACCTCCGATTAGTGGGTGACAGCGCGTTCCTGTATCGACTTGCTTTTTCGCGCCATTATTATTAAAGTTTAGTACCGCTGGGTGCGGCGGTCATCAACCTCTAAGCGCTTCCATTCGACGCTTGAAAGGCAATCTTATCTAAGCGACAAAAAATCGTAAATTGAGTTATATATACCAAACGACGCAGAAAAATCTGGCGGTTTGAATGGTGTATATAACTCAATTTACGAATTTTTGTCGCTTAGATATGATTGCCTTTCAAGCGTCGTTATCAAGATGTACATCATGTAAAAAATGTGAACAATGAAAAATAATTTCCTGTGACTAAACTAATGGATATATTTATATAAGTTTTTTATGGGTAGACTGAGAAAATGTTGAGGTACACGATGTTTAATTTATTGTCGTATTGTCAGCACCACTCTGTATAGCCTAAAGCCTTCTTGGACTAATGGGCTATCCAAGGCAAAAATAATATAATTTTTCAAATCGGACCAGTAGTTCCTGCGATTAGCGCGTTCAAACAAACAAAAAAACAAACTCTTCAGCTTTATATATTAGTATTAGTTATGCTCCACTCCTATTGGTCGCAGCGTGATGTTATATAGCCTAAAGCCTTCCTGGATTAATGGGCTATCCAACGCACAAAGAAAGTTTTCAAACCGGACCAGTAGTTCCCGAGATTAGCGCGAACAAACAAACAAACATACAAACAAACTCTTCAGCTTTATATGTATATTAGTATAGATTAGCATTGCACCCGTGCAAAGCCGAGCGGGTCGCTAGTAATTTAATAAAAGTTTAGAATTTACAAGTGCACCGGTTTAACTAATTTTAAGTTCAGGGTAAGTATATTCAAAGTGAAGTACTAGTAATTAGTTTCAATCGTCATATCCCTTGGTCGTGTCTGAGTGAGCCAGAAGCTATACTGTATCGGTAAGCGTAGTATGGATAGCTCCTAGCTAGATGGACGGATATCCTAAAAAGTAGAACAGCCATAGACTAGATGTAGAAGTCCCTGGAGAGGCCTATCTACGGCGTATCTACATATATGAGCCTGCGACCTTGAGCCACAAAGTACACAGCTTCCCCATCGATTGAAAAACCTAGACAATGATGAAACACCTTACATTATTGAATGCACCTTTGTATCAATTTTTTGTTCCCCACATCTGGGACGTGCGACTTATTCCCACCATTCTATACGCATGGGAGCCTCGTGTGTATGTATATATGTGTGGCATATTTCTCAAGAACGTTGCGCAATATCCACAAGTCGTTATGCATTACTTTAGAATGTTGTGTCTGGTATTAAGTAGTTTTTTTTTTATTGTAATGCGTTTTGTTTTTAATCGTTTATTACGTGTTTTAATAGTTGTGGGTGGTAAATGTTATAAGATTTATTATTAAATTCTTAGGATATAGACAAATAAAAAACTTGCAAATCTCTCTGGCATTTTTCTTAGGCAAAGTCCACCTGCACAAAAATACCAAAAAGCCACTGATACCAAATCCGTCGAACAAGCACTGTGAGTTTTGCAAGTGTTTTCTTATTAGATATGTCAATAATTGTAGATATCTAGGGTCAAAATAGGGATGAATGAAATGCATACAACTGAAATGAGAATGTTTAGAGGGATGGTGTTATCACATCGTGTGTTACTTGTTTTCTTTTTTTGTTTTCCTGTTATTTTGGCGTGACTAACTGGCATATGCTAAATAATTTCATTGTTGTTATGTTTATTACTATACATAGTATTATATGAAGTCATTTATTTTTTAAATGAACAGACAGTTTTGCTGCTGGGAAGTTTGTTCCGCCATTTCTTCCCAGCGAAAGCACTAGGAAGTGACGACGGGCGGGCGTTTTAGGAGAACTGACTTATGTAATATTGACGGTCAAAAAATCCTAATTCTCAGCCTAATTTGAATAAATGACTTTTTGATTTTTGACACGAATGGATAGAATAATAAATGAGTATACATACATATAACACGAAGTCTGAAAGTGGCACCGGTAGCTGAAAAGTTGTGTGGAAATAGATTGTCATGGTGTGGGCGTGTGTTATGGCAGAATGAGAAAATGCCGAGAATGAGGAAATGCCGTGATGAATGCCGCAGTGTTTTGAGTACGAATGTCGATGGTTATAAAAGTAAACCAAAGAAACGATGGATAGACTATGTGAATTGTGAAATGATTAGAATGGGAGTGATTGTTACGATGGTGGCTAATAGAGGAGTGTAGAATAAAGAGACATGTTGCCCCGACCCCAAATATAAATGGAATAGTAATGGAATAAAAATGGAATAGTTACATAAACATCCTAATATTTGTTTCAATACTTTACTTATATAGTTGAGGCTTGAAAACTTAACAACAGTAGTTTATTTGGGTGTTATCTAATCTTAGTTAAAACGTGCGGACGACAGCAGGTCAAGCTACCTGTTGCTGTCAAATATTCCCAATCAGCCTAGAGCGTTAATGCTTTAGCGATAATATTGAAAATCGAATAAAAATTTTGACAGATTGCAGTAGCTTAATGAGCTGTCTTCTGTACATATTAATCATCATCATCCCGGCGTTAATCCCAGTCGCATCCGAAGCCTTTTCAGCTTTGGAGTCTGGGGTCCGCTTTACCAGACCAACTGCTGATATGGCTAAACTTCGACATTTTCCGTGAAGCGACTGCCGTCTGACCTCCACAACCCGAAGGCGATATCGAAGCATTGCAGTTAGACCAATTGTTGGACTTTTGAGGGCTCCAACGACCCGTAACGACTGCCACTAGATGTTCGTATGGCAACCGGGACCAACGGCTTAACTTGCTTTCCGAGGCACGACCAGACCAGTGCAAATATTCATATTCATGAATACAAATACTTGCACTGTGCGGGGATCGAGCCCGCGCCTCCTTGCGCAACGGCCGCGTCCGCTACCGCTACGCCACGGAGGCTGTCCTTCTCTACATATTAATAGCATGAGTTTTTTGCATTGTCTTGCAATGTATTTTGAATAATTGATTTTATACATAAATACTAAAAGTCACTTCAAAAACAATTAGATATTTTTTTAATTCAAAGACAATTAGAAAACAATTAGGTACTCATACCCAAAGCCGGATGCCTTTCAAATTGTACGCGAAATAAATGTTATCGTCCGTATTCTTTGGGAAATCTTATTTTAGTTTGATATTATCAATGTATATCCCATACAAAGTAGACAGAGTTCATTACAATTTACTCAGATCTACGTAATCGTGTAACATAACGTAACGTAATCTACTAGATTTGCGTTGCCAGTTTTCACAATTCAAAGCTGTTTTTCAGGCAAATCTGGTTGGCATTCAAATATATGACTAAAAGGAAACAAACTCACTTACACTGTTTACTTTTACCTAATCCATACTAATATTATAAATGCGAAAGTAACTCTGTCTGTCTGTCTGTTACGCTTTCCCGCTTAAACCTCTCAACCGATTTTGATGAAATTTGGCACAGACAATCTTTAGACCCTGAGAAAGAACATAGGCTACCTTTTATCCCGGAAAAAATTGATGTTCCCGAGGGAAATAAAAAAACGCGCGATATAACCGAACTCCACGCGGGCGAAGCCGCGGGCGGAAAGCTAGTTATACAATATGTAAAGAAAACCCTGTCCGATCCGTGAAGGTATTGTTAGGTATCGATAACTGATTCTATTAATGCCTACAAAGCCGGGCTAAACTTAAAAAAAAATCCCCCTAAAAATATAAATATTATTTCGCAAAAGGAGGTAACCTAAAACATGTGCGGTAGGCCATACAGGCGCGGGCGAAGAGGAGCAGGGCACGCGGCACGCGGTCGCATCGCTATTCGCTCAGAATTATACCGTCAAAAATAATGTTGTCACTTTTTAAAAATTACCTAATTTTGGGGACGTTGGAATTAATTCGCGGAAAAAAAAAAGATTATTTCAAAATTCACTAGTATTGTTACTATGATGATTATGTAAAATTTCATATGTTATTTGGTCATGTGTTTACCTAACCTTTATTATCCTTATGGGTCGGACAAGGTTTTCTTAACATATTGTATAATTACAAGTTATAAAAATAATGAAATTCAATATATACATATGTTTATAATAAAGCTTAGATAATGACAAAGAGCGAGTGATGACTCATTGCGTATTGAGTTAAATTGGTGAAATCCGTTCATATTTAGATTTAGTCATATTCAACGTTCTCTCGTCCAATTTATTTTTGTCACATGTTTTTTTCTACCATTGTTCTCTAATAGTCGCCATTACAATAGTCCCCTCTAGCCACATCATCTTTCACATAGTTTCTTTGGTCTTCTACTCTTATAGCATCAACATTCATACTCAAAACTTTCCTCATGACATTTTCCGCATACTACGGCATCACATTACAACCCCAATTTTCATTATTATTGAAAGCCTCTGTTGTGGCTACAGGACTAAGGCTTATCTAATCTCTTTCCACTTCTTTTTGTTTAAAGCTCTGCTAAGGACCAATTCTTATTGAAGAAGTCCAGCTTTCCCCGTCATCTCCGTCTGGGCCCGTCGCAGTGTTGCTTGCCATTAAGAGGGACCTATTGGGTTACAAAATTGACCCATTGGTCGTCTGACTACGGCAGATTTGTAGAGCCCTATTCACGCATTAAATACTCAGAGTAGCTGCTACAAGTTACAATAAGATAGTAATTAGTGTAAAGAGGCATGAAAAATAGGGAGTATAAGTTAGTTGAAAAGGCGTGTTTTGTCTGGCAGGCAACTGTCCAAAGAACTAGCTTTCATGACTATGTAGGAAATACTAGCTTCCCAACATCAATATAACGGGATTGTATGTTACGTTATGTATGCTAGTTGCACGGTAAACTTTACGTGATGCAGGTTGCAGCGTGATGTCAGCATAACGCGTTGTTGATACCGCTACACGTGAATCTTCACGTGTTCTTAGGTAGGCCTACTTATGATTATATCTCTTCAAGTAATCGTTATTAATGCGTTTTCATGCTGTGCAGTTTGTATGTGTATGATTATTATCTTTATACAGAACTGCATGCACCATGTGTGTTTATTTTTGTACGTTCTCTTGATCTTATGTAATACTTAAATACTGATGATGCATGTAATCTTCCACATTACACATTTAGGTCAACAAGTCACAGTATTATGTTAGAAGTGAATCCGGCAGTCCGATTGCTCTTTTAGTCTATTTTGATGATGTTTGAAAGATTAGTGAGATCTTTAGAAAACTTGGGTTTTTTCGTTTGGTAAGTAAATGTATTTTCTGTCTCTATTTCATCAGACATTTCGCTACTCCTAAATTTCACACAATGAAAAGAACAAAGATTGTTTATACAGTCGATGTTATCAGTGTCCACACCAACAGTAGATTTTGGCCCTTCTAAAACTGCTTAAGTACGATAAGGCAGTCTTTTTTCCACTTAATTCAATGACACCTGACTTCATATAGCCTATTCCTCAATTCATGGGAAAAAGTAAACAAAAGTTTGTAATTACCATTCATTAATCTTAAAGAAACTGTGTGTTGTACTCCAAGGTTTTTTCCCAAAATATTGCCTGCAGCTGTACAAACAATAGGTAACCTTCACGCCTGCGACTCTTGGTTAATAGAGGGTAGACAGGGGCTTGGAAATTGTCGCAATGTGGGTATGATTGTACATATGTATATAGATGTGCTAACATGTCTTCTAGAATGGTTTAAATGGTTGAATAACCACAATAGTAAAGACTTTTGTTTTACCATTTTGGTAAAATAAAATGAATAGATAGTCTGTTCAAACTGCATTAAAAAGAAAAATGACTACCTAAATGGATTATATTCCTATAGGAGCCATAATTAACTTAGGGACCAACACCCCGAATTTTCGAGTAATTTAATTGATTAGAAATGTAAATAACGCAAACATTTTAAGTGATCTGTCTAATTGAAAGTACAGACGACAGCACATCAAGCTACTACAGACTGTCAGATTTCTTTATTAGACTTTCAACTTTATCCATAAAGCATTAAGGCTCAAGGTTGATTGGGAATTTTTGATAGTTTTGTAGGTTGACCTGCTGTAGTGTATTACGCAATTGCTCCTTAGATTCTACTAGGAAAAGTCAATTTTTTAATTGAATTTTTTCTGGAAAGACAAGTCAACTTCAGGTTTATCATCGGCTAAGTCTTTTTCTTACCACCCTAGGGTTTGTTGACTTGGGGCTACTAAAGTAAGCCAAGATTATCTTGCAGCAAATAGGAAGGAAAAATGCTATTAACAATTACAACGATGATCAATGATTGAGGCAGTTTTCATTTTTAGATTTAGTTTATAGAAAGGTCTGGTAGGTAATTGCGTAACACCCTACCAGTTAAAACGCGTTTCATTTTGACATTTTGAGATATTTATGTTACTGAGCCGACACATTTTTCGAACATATCAGCAATGGATTAGTAATTGGTTTCAAAATGATTGCAATTGATAGGAATAGTGTTTAACGCAATTAGGGTGCTGTTTTGTAGTTCCTTGGTGATGGTAATGCTGTTAGGCTTATGCAAGTGTTGGTGTTTCTTTCGTTATCCCACCATAGAACTTTATGGAAGCGTAACTAATATGGCGCATTTATTACATGCGTACACAGGAAGTTGGGATATTACGATGCGGTATGTTATATTACACATACGATTATAAATGTTGGACAATTTTATAACTACTGTCTTTCATGGTTGGGGACACATCCTGTTACTTTGGAATTGCGGTAATTTTTATAAATGGAGTTAGCAGATTGTTTCGATATTATGATTCTAGAATATGTAGTGATTAATTACTTTATGTAAACTCTTTTATAAATGTAGCTCTACTACTTAATAATGGTGCATTTCAAGGGTTTCTAAAGATTTGAAATTAAACAGCAAATCTAAATTTTTAAATCATTTCATTACCATAAAATGCACATAAAAATACTATTTACATTACATGATTATTTCTATTTAAACAATTAAACATAAATATTTACCTCAGTGCCTTTGGCGCTTGTCATCCATGGATCCCTCCTCGCCCAGGATCTGGATGTTCCTCACTTGTTTCCTGGGAGGGGCGGCCGTGGTCAGCTCAGTGGGGGGTGCCACCGTGGGCATGAAGTCAGGACTGATGGCCAGAATCAGCATCTTCAACAACAAAGCCTCTCTTATTTCTGGTGGGAGGAACTCAGGCATCTCCTCGATATGATTGGAGGAGGAGCCCGCTGTATCATAAGGCCTAGGGTACAACCTCCTCCGGGGAACATACCGCTGACTTTCATACTGGTTCTCGTAACCCTGGTTCTGATACTCCTGCCTGTACTGGTCGTATCGGTAATCGTAGCGTTCGTCATCCTGGTACCGCTGGTATCGGTACTCGTTCTCCGGACGATACAAGGATGGTCCAGGCATCATCTGATCCATTAACGCTTGCAACTTATTCTGCCTTAATATCAGAATGTGAAGCAAGCGACGCAAATCTCTGGTACTCACGGGGGCGGCTATGGAAGTCATTTCCTCCACGGGGTTGTATCTTGGCTGGAAGAGGGCTGGTCTCTGGTAGGGGTTCACGAAGCGTCCTTGATAACCCTGGAGAGGTACTCCTCTGTCGTCCACAGGGATTGGAATTATTCTGGTCACTGGTCTCACATCGTAAGGTTGTTGTGTCACTTCTGCGGTGGGTTGAGGTCTTTGAGGATGCTGTGAGGTCTCCTTAATATACTGAGGTTCCAATACTTTGTTTTGAAATTCATATTGGATAAAGGGCCGCGTGTTCCCGATAGGCACCGGTGAGCCTGGGTTGTCTCTCAAATATTCTTGTGTGCGGAAGTGGACGGCTGCTGGTCGTCTGTAAATTGGCTGCTGGTGATCGTAGTCCTGGTCATCATGATGTCTTTGAGGTTGAATATGAACCACTGGCACTGCGTTTGTAGTCAATACATGGTCTTGGTCGAAGACACGGCCTGTACTAGCCTCAATTGTGGTTTCCTGTTCTTGGATAGGCACGTCTTGGTATTGTTGATGGATCTTCTGTCTGGCGGCCACTAAGGAGTGTATAGGCACTAATCTTGGTCGAGGAGTCGTCGTTGTAAATAAAGGTCGAACAGTTCCCATAGAAAGATGACTTCCATAGACGTCCGTTGAATCATCCCCCACTGATTGCTGTAGGCTGATCATGCGGGGGTTGGGGCTGGTTCCACTCAACTCGCGACGGATAGTATTAGCTTTGTTCGCATCACTTTCTTGATCTTTCTCAGTAACACGTTCGTACACAGGCTTCAGTGTCGCGGGACTTTTCGTAGTCGTTTGTCTCGTAATCAAGTCATCTTTCACAGTCGCCGACATCGGTTTTAAGATCTGCGTTCGAGTTTTCATATCGTCGACTTTCGGTTTATACAAACTTAAAATGTTTGTTGTTGTTTCTTCAAGCTTTTGAGTGTCTGTTGTTGTCTCCACGTATGGAGCCCGTGTTGAACTGGCATGAGCTCGTCTCCTTGGTATAGCTTGAATCACTGTCCCTCTCGTGGTATACGACCCTCTCGTAGGGTACACAACGGTAGGCAAAGGTCTCCTCGTGGTCGATGACACTGTTTTATTCACCCTCACTATCATGGTCGGAGTACTTGGCGTCGTACTAGTGCTGACCGGGACTGGTGTACTGTCACTTGAAGATGTATATGTCACACGTTTGATCTCGCCATCCTGGTCAATGTAGCCGAAAGTGCCCTTAACATTACCAAGGACATCCTTATTCTCGATCTTGAAGGTTCCATCGTCGGCTTCATAACCGATGGTGTATGATCCGTCGTCATTCAAGCGTCGGATCTGTTTAACGATTTGTATCTTTTTTGGGTCGGCAGTTTCACTTGCTTTGAGGATCTCTTTGGTGGAATTGGTTGGTGACTCTGTGGTGGCATGTTCGGTGGAGTTGGTCGCAGCTGCTGTTGTGATGCACGCGATGATGATGAGGACGATCATCTCGTCAGGCGGGTTGTCGGCATGTCGACGGTACGGCGGCGCCGCGCCCGCAGCTCCCCTATATAAAAATATCGCCCCACTCTAAAAGCCAGCGTGCGAATATTGCGCAAGCGCCACTATTGTTGTCATTTCATTATCTGAAACGGAAAATCTTTTTCTCTTTAGCTACACTTGTGCTGTAAGCTCCCAATTGTTTAATTGTCCAAATAGTTTTGTTAAATTACTTGTATGTGGACAGATTCACTTTTTAGGGCGTTATAGAATTCGAAGCTGGTGTTATTTTAATTGTGCGATTGTTTCTACTCGTGGTATGGGTCTGTTTATCTGTCTGCTCCCACGCTAACCAAAGTCAAATTCGTAATAACCACTCGAGGTTTTTAGGTCGTGCCAATGTTAATTACTACCATAAATGTGTAGCATGTGCATCAATATAGAAGACCATCTAACTTCACTAATGGATGATCTTCCCAAAATTAATCTACTTTCAAGTGTGTCTCAAATACAGCTTTCTATCTGACTTTGTATTTTTATCTCTTCTTTATCGTTCCATTCTACTGTCTACTGTCTCAAATACTACTCAACTTAACCGTCAAATACCACTGTAATACCCATCGGCCCCTGAAACTACGCGTATAGGCAATTCAATGGCCAAACTGAAAGTTGATCTGTATCAACGTTCTCAGGGGCAGTATTATTACGCTTTATTAGTACAGTGGTAGTAAGTACAGCTGTGGATCTTTAACTCTTGGGTTCGAATTCCAGTCGTGCAAACGCAAAGCGATTAACTAGTATCCATCCAAGTCTTTATGACTTACTCGTATGCGATCTTTCAAAGCCACCTCCGTGTAGACCGATTGTTTTTATTATTAGACAAAGAAAATTAGATCTTCACAACAGTCTAATTAAATGTTGTTGCAGACATGTACAGCAAGTACGGAAAAACCTATACACTAGGTAACATTGAAGGACACAGGATGGCAGGGAATAAACGACATTGTTGACATTGTGTGTGTCAATGACATTGTTGACGGGGTTTTTGACGGGAAGCTAAGATGAGTGTCACGCGCATTTTTCATTGGACTTTTAAAATTATTTATAGTGTCGTTTACTAAATAAAAGCGCGTAATTTATGTAGTAAAAAGTGCATTCAGTAAATAATGCATAAAGAACATTGAAATATCGCAGCATAGTGGCCACATAATGGCTTTGTATCAAATCTCCTCTTAGTTGGCTAACGCGGCCATTTTTTAAAGTGTCATTGGCGATATCCGCCATTTTTGTGAAATATTTTTTTAAAGAATTTCTATAATTTGTTAGACGTGTTATTGGCAAAATTGTGGTATCTAACCACAGAGGCCATTGAAGAGTTGAAGTAGTATTGACATTGTTGACGTAATTATTATTTTTGCATGCAATTGATACATATTCTGTATAGATAGACATGTGGACATTGTATTTAAATATGACAGTAACATCATTTTACCATGTTTAAGGCAAATAAAGACTTATCTTATCTAGACGCACAAATGGTACCATGGATATAGTATGGTTCCGCACCCTAATTTCGTAACATACTATTACTTTCAATTGACATCATTTTGAAGCACATAGCTAATCCATTGCACCATTTGTTCGAAAATAGTTGAGGAGCCAGCCTCAACTATGCAAATAGTTGAGGAGCCAGCCTCAACTATGCAAATAGTTGAGGAGCCAGCCTCAACTATGCAAATAGTTGAGGAGCCAGCCTCAACTATGCAAATAACAAATTGAATGTTGTTGAATTGTCAAAATAAAACCCATTGCTACTGATAGTGTGTTGCGCAATCAACCTGCTGGACTCCAGGTTGAAATTTTTCATGGAAAAAAAAAAAAGAAATAATTTGTTGCGTCGATGTCACTGTAGTAGTGATGTCACTGTTGTCATGGTGGCCTAGTGGTTAAAACACCAGCCTCTCAAGTATGAGTGTGTGGGTTCGTTTCCAGATCAGGCGTAACTTTTCTAGGTCATATGTACTTTCTAAATATATCTTTCACACCAATGACTGATTAAAAAGGAAAAGAAAACCATCTTGAGGAAACCTGGACTTTAAGTTTGAAATCGCCAACCCGCATTGAGCAAGCGTGGTGATTACGCTCAATCCTTCTCTGTATGAGAGGAGACCTGTGCCCAGCAGTGGGACGATAAGAAGGTTGATGATGATGATGTCCCTGTAGGTACACATTTAATATTAGCTTACAATAATAATGAGGAACAATAATATTACTCTCGTCAATGAACTGGTAACCGAACTAAAAAAAGAAACAATATTACATATTCCCGATTGAAAATCTATAGTTGCGCCGATTCCTGTCTCACAAGCTCTGTATTTTATTAAGAAAAGGACAGAAAAAAAGAATTAGTATAGTCCTATCCAGTCCTTGTAATATACCTACTTAGCCATACATAACTTTCAATTAGAACTAGAAATTATGCGAAAGTATGCCAAATATCTGTCATTACATATACGAAAATGAGATCTTAATTACGAAAATTAATACTAGGGATCGTTATAAAACCATCAACAAGTTGTTAAGCACATAATAAATCTGTGTATTGCTATTAACAATGACGGTTGTGGCTTATATGTGATTGTGACCACAAAAGGGGGTTCCCACGGAATTGTTGCAAATATGCTTTAGTGAAGGGTCTATGAATTTGGTCATTCTATTTCTGCTTCATAAGGTGAAAACCGCGAGGACGTTATTCAGAGACCGTGTAAAACTAAAGTAGCTTGATATTAAACGGGCCGGTTTATGTAGTCTCGCAAATCTAGCATTTGACGAAAACAAAAAAAAAAAATACAGACCGCTTACACCATCATCCATCTTCTAGACTACAATAGCACTGAGAATCTACTACCAAAACTGCTATAAACAAGGCACATAAATAATACATCATACATACAGTATGTTAACCAACAGAGGACGTTCCCGTTAACCCGAAATAGTATAGCATACATACATGCTAAAAAAAATATTTCCATTCGAAAACAAAATGTTTTAAAATTTTTTCCAATATGAAAATATTCAATAAAAATTTTAAATTGACATGTAAAAGAAACACACTGTACACGCGAACATGAAAGACGGCAACGTCGCAATTTATTTATACATGACGACTATTATTTTGATTTAAAACAGGAGGTTTCAAATTTATTTCCAATTAGATTTTTTTTTATTCGGATTTTTTATGCTTATTTTTCTATGCTGATATTTTTATTTTAATCTATTAATGATATATATTAACGAGTTTAAGGGAACGCCCTCTGTTATTTAACATACTGTATATCTATACACAACGCACAAACATAGAAATATACATAAAATATACACACAAAAACTACATAAATACAACATATATAAATATTATTTGCTAGCTGCGCCCCACGGTTTCACCCGCGTAGGTTTCGAGGTTTTTTTTATATGCTCCGCTCATATTGGTCACAGCATAATGTTATATAGCCTAAAGCCTTCCTCGATTAATGTGCTATGAAACACGAAAGTATTTTTTCAATTCCGACCAGTACTTCCTGAGACAAGGGCGGATCCAGGGGGGGGGGTCATGGGGGTCATGACCCCCCCCTGGGCTGGGTCCAGAAGTACCTAACACAGGAGGATTTTATTTAAATACTTTCAATATTTAGTCAATTTATATAATACATACTTTGTTTGCCGGCAAACGCATTATTCGGCAACGCATTCAACTTTTGAATGCGTTGGGCATTCAAAAGTTGAATTTTGCCGCGTTACCGCCGTTACGGCCGCCAACATTCAAATGTCACATTTTTATGTCACATTTCATTTTAGTTGCGCGCACTTTGTTTAATAATCAGTTTCTTCATTAAGCATTGAACACACACACACACACACACACTATATGTGTGTTCAAACTCAAATATTATGGTTGTAATGTTCTTAAAGTACCTCGTAGGTAGATAAGTAGGTGCCTACTTACTGATAGAGGGGGATTTATATACGGACGACAGCAGTTCAAGCTATCGGAAACTGTCAAATATTCCCAATCAACTTTGAGCCTTCATAGTTTAGCAATAAGGTTGACGTCTGTACATTCTTCTTCTTCCTGTGCCTCTTCAATCCTGAAGGTTGGCCGTCAGCTTCTTGTATTCGGTCTTGTCAACCGCGAGACGGAGCAGTTTTTCAACTCTCTCTTCCACTGTCCACTCCCTGATGTTTCGCAGCCACGACTTTCTCTTTCGTCCAGCGCGCCTTTTTACTTCTACCTTGCCCATTATAATGAGTTGGAGTAGCGTATATCTATCGTGTCGGAGCATCTGGCCGAGATAATCTATTTTGCGTTTCTTTATGGTGGGCAACAACTTTCGAGGCATTAGAACGCGCTGAAGGACGGTGTCAACTCTGACCTTTTGGGTCCAGCTTATGCGCAGCATACGACGGTAGCACCACATTTCAAAAGCCTGCAAGCGTCGTGTAGTGTCCTCTTTCAGAATCCATGCTTCGCAGCGGGACATGAAGAACGACAGGCCATACGTAGTACATCAGTAATCTCACTCGGAGCTTTATGTGGAGTTTACGACAGCACAGAACTTTCTTCGTTTTGTTAAAAGATGCTCGGGCAAGTTCTATCGGGGTCTTAATTTCTTGGTCGGACTCCCATGCTTCATTTACCTAAGCACCGAGATACTTATCCTGTCGTACCCGCTCAAGTTGTTTGCCTGCCACCGATATGCTAGGACATAAGTCTGGGTTTCTAGAGACCACCATAAATATTGTCTTGCTGATGTTCATCGACAGACCGGCCTTCTCGCTGCACTCATTGACTTTATCTACAATGGTTTGCAAATCTTGTTCAGAGGCTGCAATGAGAACAGTGTCGTCCGCATAACGCAGGTTATTAACGACCTTGCCATTAATCTTCACTCCGGCTTCCAGACCTTCAAGAGCCTCCGACATCACTGCCTCGGAATAAATATTGAAGAGCAACGGAGACACAGCCTTGCAGAGCTCCACGACAGATCTTGATTTCCTCGGTCTCCTCATTTTTAACTGTAGCTACTTGGTTCTCGTACAGATTACGGATAATCCTGACGTCCTTGCCATCGAGTTCAATATCTGTTAATAGACCCAGGAGGTGCAGGTGCTTAACCCAGTCGAATGCCTGTTCGTAATCTATAAAGCACAGCAGTGCATATCCCTGCATTTTTTTTACGAGGACGTTGAGGGCAAAAAGAGCTTCACGAATACCGACACCAGAGCGAAATCCGAATTGACTGTTTGTTCGTCACATTTCGGTCTTACCCTGTTCTGTATGATGTTTAAGAACACTTCGTCTGTACATACCTACGTTTTTTGGTAAGGGAAATTGAAGGTCCTAAGCTCCGTAAGTCTAAGGTCTAAGCGTTTTTTTTTGTTTCCTGCAGGAAAATCCTCATGCATGTCCGCCGCCCTGGGGTGGGCGACAGGGTCTGTCAGACACCTACTGACTAAAAACCACCCCGGTGTTCCATCTCGCACCTACACCGGGGTTGCGAGAACGAACACTGCTTCCGCAACCCCCGATTGGTGCTGGCCCACCACTGTGGGCCTCCTCGGCTGAAGTATGTGTACGACTCCCCCCATGACGTCTAAGAGTGGCGCGTGTGGAACACTTCGCGCCGCCATCCCGGGTCCTGATGTTTGGGGGCGACAGATGTCCCCGAGTGTGTCGCCCCTGGACCCGTTTAGGGTGGCTGAAAGACACCGCCTGCACCGCCGACGCCCGGTGCGCCTGCTGTGGGTCGGGTGAGAGGACGAGATCTCCCTCTCCCTGTCCACAGCCTCTGCGAGACGACTGTTTTGCAGAAGGAAACCACCACATCCCAGGACTCTTCACTGCCGACCATCGACTCGATTACGGCAGTTACAGCTCCCTGCCGGCCGAGATGAAGGCACGGCGCAGTTCCTCCGCGCGTGGCATACTCTGCCAGCGCATGCCGCTCCCGGCAGTTGATGCAGTAGTGCTACCGGGCGTCCAGCTTCATGTTTAAGCGACACAGGTACTTTCCGAAGAAACCATGCCCCGAAAGTACCTATGTAATCCGAAACATCAGGGAGCCCTGCCTTCTCCCGAGCCAGTCCGCCAGTACCGGTCGATCGCCTAGATGGTGGTGAGGCCTGCGGTACTGCACGAAAGCCTGTCCCGCCATTCTGCCACCAGGACCTCTCGGAGCTGCGACCGACGCTGCTCGAGCTAACGCCGTGAGCCGGGTGGCGGCGCCCGCCGGAGACCATGAAACCATGGCCTCCGACTTGTTGAGCGCCACCTCCAGGCCTAGGCGACGTATGCGGCCCACCACCTGTGATACCGCAGCCGTCGCCAGCAACGTTGTTTCCCTGTGCGAGCTCTCCCGGGCGGTGACCAGCGTGTCGTCCGCTTAACTCGTCAGATCTCCCCCCAGTCTGAGCTCGCCTCTCAGCACCCAGTGGTACGTCGTCTACGTTACGAAAAATCAAAGCATGGGAAAGAGCTTCAATGATTGAAGAACGTCTTACCGGACTGGCACTTCTCCACGTCCATAAAAACGTACCCATTGAAATAGATGAAGTGATAAAACATTTCGGCAGGAGACGTAAAAGAAAAATTTATTTCGTTATTTAATTAGGTATTTTTATGTTCAGTAGGTACTTATTAATGAAATACCTTCTTTTTAATTGTATCTATTATTATCGAAGTTTAATTAAAACTTCTTCTGACTTGACCACGACTATGTGACCCCCCCCTGGCGCCAAAGCTGGATCCGCCCTTGTCCTGAGATTAGTGCGGTTAAACAAACAAACAAACTCTTCAGCTTTAGTATAGATTCATATTGACAGGACAACAATGGCCCAATGGTTATTATGGTGAGTACAACAATAACTTATTAACTAAGGGTTAGTTATATTAGTAATAATTAAATGATATTTAACAACCCCTAACAACAATGATAATGATAATGTAATTAACAATAAGTTGTTAATTACATTATCAAAATAAAATAAAATGATGCAGATGTTAAGGACGATATAAATGCACCTATATCCAAAATTCCACAAACTATTTGAATAAATTTAATTCACTTCAATTTATCATTTAAGGAAATGTAAATGTTATGTATTATGGTTTAAAAAATGTAATATGTTATAAACTGTAATACATGACTATGTAAATTATGGGTTTCTGTTGTTTTTTCGTTGAGGAAGACTATCCGCTCGTGATACAATTATATACCAGTACGACGGGGATAGGTTCAAAATCAGGTATGGTTGTCTCTTAGTGTTGAATAAAGTTTATGATTTATGATCATATGGGTTTGTCTTCCTTTTGACAGTTCATAGAATTAACTAGATTTTTGTATGAGTTCAGGAAAGCTGTATAATAACTTTCGACCTAATAATAAAAAGTAAAAAAACTAAAACCCAACTACGACAAAAAACGACGCTGAAAAATTATAAAACAAGATTTTCAGAATACTGAACTGAACAAAGTTGCTAATATAGTTGCAAGTAAATGGACACAGTAGACTCTACCAAGATGCCTTCGTTGTAAATTGACAATAATGTCTTACATTACTATTCTGAAGTATGCAATATTCATTATGTAGAGATAAATTTTCATGTTTGCAAAACCGCAGTCACACGTTATCAAGGTGCTACGGTAGGTAGGTATATGTAGCGTGTGACTACGCCTTTCCAAACATGAAAATTTATCTCTACATAATGAATATTGCATACTTCAGAACAGTATTGTAAGACATTATTGTCAATTTACAACGAAGGCATCTTGGTAGAGTCTACTGTGTCCATTTACTTGCAACTATATTAGCAACTTTGTCTAGTTCAGTATTCTGAAAATCTTGTTTTATAATTTTTCAGCGTCGTTTTTTGTCGTAGTTGGGTTTTAGTTTTTTTACTTTTTATTATTTGTACTATTTTGGTGTTAAAGTGTATTTGTGGCGCATAATATTAACAAAAGTTAAATTGACGAACTAAAAACTAGGTAGTTAACATACGACACACATCTCTTTTGACATAAGTATCGGCGTATAGTAATATCTGAGATGTCCTATTTAACTATTTCGTAGCGCTTGGATCCTAGCGCGTATAGCAACGGTTTCCCCGTATGAAGCTCCCGGTTTTTCGTAGTAGCGACGCACATTTGCGTCGATGGCAGCGAATGGGTCATAAATTAGTGGATGAGGTCGTTAGTATAAATAGATTGGATGTTTTTCTAACGGTGGTAGGCCATAACATCGGCTGCTGGCAGAAGTTACCACCCACCAGACAAAGTCTTGCCGCCAAGCGATTCGTCGTGTTCCAGCATGATGTCTGGTGAAGTCGTACGGAGGACGGGTCTGAGCAGTTGTGTTGCGATGTGTGGCGGGTACGATGCGCCAAATGTTGTTGTGTCAGGAGTTTGGTCGTGGAAAGTCTCCAGATCAATCTCCCTCTGGCGCAGCATCGTTGGTCGTGTTGGTCTTGGGTTTAACATTGCATCACCTGGCTCAACTGCCGTCATCCTTGCTATTCCTAAGTTTTTTAAGTGAATAGGCTTAATAAACTAGTGCGCTTTACCATCAACGATTGCGTCATTGCTTACTACGTATCAGGCGGGATTGCAGTCAAGCGCTAGTTTATAATTATTAAAAAAAAAACATATATTAATAGGACCTGGGAAGATTTCTTAATCTATCTAATTCTGCTAACGATCGACTATCATGTAGATTTTTAAGTAATTTATTATGATCCAAGGCACTTATAAATAATCCCTCTATGGTTTTAACTCTACTGAGAGCGACATAGGCCTGTCCTTTTGCAAACAATGACTTTCCTAGATCGATAACTTTTTTCATCTAGAGTACAACTTTGTAATTTATGTACAGTACAACCCCAAGAAAGAATCAGCTGGAGCATTTTACGCTGAATTTGCCCGGACCCCCTCAAGCCGTCAAATTCAGTGAAGCAAGGCGCGATTTTGATAAGTCCGTTAATATCTGCTTTTATGGATGCGTCGTCAAATTGTATGAGAACAGCGCTTGGCTGTTCTCCTGTTCCAACTGATCGCGCCGAAGAGCAGGCCATTCGAAGGCCTTCACCACTCCCATCGCTCCGTTTACCAAACCCTGGTTTACATTCAAATTTTTACGAAGGATTACTAGGGACTATGTACAAACATAAAGTACTCGTGAAGCTCTTTCAGATGATACCAAATACGGTATATTTATTTTAATTTTATATTAACATAGAACTTTTTGTCCGCTAGAGGGCGTAATACTAAATTTGGTGACAAGCTTTATAGCTCATAACCAACAGAATATCAAGGCCCTTCTAATGGTTCTGCAGTGGTCTTATTCTGATAAGTAGTAAAGAAGCTATCTATGAACGAAAAGATGTGAATTATATGCAATCAGCCCATGAATACAGGTAAAGTCACAAGTATATGCTAGTAATATATATATATTCAAAACGTACAAGTAAAGCCCTTTCAAATGATATCAAACACGGCATATTTATCTTAACTTTATTTTTTTACTCTGTATATTTTGTCCGCTAGAGGGCGCCATATTAGATTTTGTGAAACTCCATATAGCCTATAACCAGCAGACAATTAAGACGCTTCTAATGATATGTCATTTATCGAATTCGAATAAGTAGTTTAGAAGTTACGAGGGAACAGATGAACATACATACATACATACATACATACATACATACATACATACATAGCCTGTCAAAATCATAATCCTCCTTTTGCTTTGCCGTAGTCGGGTAAAAATAATAGGTCTTTACCTATGAAATTGCCGTTCTGCAGTACCTACTTACTGGCCAATTCAAATCAAAATCATTTTTGTTTGGCTAAGAATTCTAATTTCAAATTAATTTTGTTTTAAAAACATGAAATTCTTTTTCCAAAAGTAGTAATTTGTTTATTGATAAGTGTTACATTTTTATCGCATTTCAATCTTTAATACTTAGAATATAAGTACCGTCGTAACAGCAACGTGGCACAAGTGGACGATCATCAACGTGTACTGAGCTAAAACTACAAACCTATGGTTGTTGGTTACGGTCGTCCGAAGACTTTTTTCGACAATGACGAATTAAAGGCGATAGTGGAAGCTGATAATACACAATCTGAGGCTGAATTAGCAGCAGCTTTCGACGAGGGTTGAAACAATGTTGGTCCATTTACGTCAAATTGACAAGGTAAAAAAGATTAACATATGGGTGCCCCACGAACTCAATGATCGCCAGCGCGAAGTACGCGTTAAGACGTGCGCTGCTCAACAGACACAGAATTTTGAACCGTATTGTTACTTGCAATGAAAAATGGATTCTATTTGATAACACACCTAACAATACATACTCGTACAACAATGTACCTAAACAATGCCCTAAACGAAAACTTACCCCTAGAAAACTGATGGATACTGTGTGATGGTCTAACGCCGGTGTAATTCATCACAGCTTCTTAACAAATGGGATGAGCATTACTGCAGATGTGTACTGTGAAGAACTGAACACAATAATAGAGAAACTACCACATCTTTTTTATATAAATTATAAACTAGCGCTTGGCCGCAATCCCGCTTGATGGTAAGCAGTGACGCAATCGTTGATGGTAAAGCGCACTAGTTTATTAAGAGCCTATTCACTCTAGCCTTGAAGACACTCAAATTGTAGTCCAACGGAAACACCGCCGCTGGCAAACTGTTCCAGTCCCTCGATGTACGCGGTATAAAAGAGCAGGCTGAACGCTTCGTCCAGATCGTAAGGGTGGAAACTCGCCGTACGATGAGTCCTCCGATAGTGGAACAGAGATGGGGGAATTAAATCATGCAATTCCCTCGCATACTCACCAAAATACATCCTATAGGTAGAACACCGAAATGCTGGCTAATCTACGCCTGTGCTCTAGGCTTTGGAGACCGCTTTGAGTTAAATCAGGGTCGCCAATCAGCCTCTTCGCACGCCTCTCCACTGAATCCAAAGTGGCCAGGTGACACTTTACAGCACCAGCCCAAATGTGGCTGCAGTACTCCACACACGAAAGGACCTGTGCTTTGTACAACATTAGATGCTGCTTTAGTGTGGAGAACCGCCGGACCTTTTCTATAACGAAAAGTTTCCTTCCAGTCACCTTGGCCTTGGATCCAATGAACTGCCTAAAGTTCAGGTTCGAGAAAATGTCAACTCCCAAAAGCTGAAGGCGGTCGGTACACTCCAAGGATACCTTCCGAAAAGTAAGAGCCAAAGTGAACGGGCTCCTTTTGACGGTGAAAAGACACGCCTGTGATTTGGCATTGGTCAATCACTCCTCTCCGCTGCTCCTGCATTACAACGCGCTACCTCATACTGCACAGACGGTCTCCGACTTGCAAGAACTGGAGTTGGAAGCTCTCCGTAATTCGCCCTACTCACCAGACCTTACGCCTACAGACTACTACAATTCAAGAATTTGGATAAATCTTGGCGGGAAAAAAATCAATACCCGAGAGGCTGTACAAAATACCTTTGAGGAATTTGATGCCTTTCCTCCAGCAGATTTCTTTAAGAAGGGCATCAATAAACTGCCACTGCGTTGGCAAAGGTGCATTGATTGCATGAGATGGGTGATTACTTCCATCAATACAATTAAAAAATACATGATAAAAAATCGCTTAAATTTCTTCATACAAAACGGCAATTTCATAGGCAAAGTGAGAGGAAACGCCAGGGCGTCACTACTGTAGGGATCACCCTGAGGATACGATGGAGTATGCGGTGAAGTAGGTACTGCCCGGCTTGAATGGAACACCGTCGTGTCCTCGTGGCGGCGACCGGCGGCGATCTCTCGCGTCCTTCCCTGGTCCAGGCCATGGTACGAAGCGAGAGTGCATGGCAGTCCGTCATCTCCATTTGCGAAGCAGTGATGCTGGCAAAGGAGAAAGCAGAGCACGTGAAGGAGCGGGAATCTTAGCGCCCGCACGTCTCTAGCCACCGCAGGGACGTCCTGGTTGGGAGACAACATCAAACACCCGGACACCATAGGCGCAGGCGCAGGTAAGTGAAAGAACACGAGTGGATTTTATTCAGTAAAAGTCTGACACGCAAACGAAAACGTTTGATGATTTTCCAACCTGAAAAAAAAAACTACACCTTAATAGAAATGCAGATATGCAATCAAACCACCAGTCCATTAAGTTGATTTTATTTTACTTAAACCCCACGTATCCACCCTTGCTATATGATGCAGTTCTGTTCATCCATCAGCAAAATTCACCAATAAACAGCGCCATCTGGTTTGAAACACATGAACAAATTGAATATTTGAAAGTTTTTCTACTACTAGCTTCACGTAACACTGCATGTCTATTGAGCATAATTCGTTAGTTACAAAGAGTTTCAAAGATATAGCGCTAGAGGGCGCTTGAATAATATAGAACTATTTGGCGCAGTGGCGGAAAGGTTCAATTGCAAAGCTGATTCGATTAGTATAACTCTCTTTTGTCACCAAATACCTACATCCTTTCATATTTCACGTCTGATTTTACATCACTGTCAAAATTGGCTTTCACAGAATAAGCCTATAATCTTCCCACTACTGGGATGCAACCTTTTACCTTCGAGAGTTAGTGGGAGAAGTACTGGCTTGGTGTTGTAAAAGATGACATGCGTGCCAACAAGCTCTTACCACAGTATGCTAAAGATCGCGCGAAATGGAGGAGAATGTGCAGGAATAAACGCTGAGATGGCGATGATGATGAGTTAGGGGGATGTACACTCGGGCCCAGTGAAGGTGTAGAAGTCGCATGGCGAGTGTTTGGTTGGAGTACATGCGGGTTTCATCACAATGTTTTTCTTCACCCTTTTGAGAGTGACCAGAGTGTTACTTACACTATGTAAATCGCCTCCCGCGGCCGCCGAATCCAAAATACTCACAGTATACATGATTTTTCTGTTAGGGCCTAAAGCCTTCCTAAGCTACAAGTACCTCTAAAAACGACTCATTTTCTGAATACTACTACTAATCAGCAGTTCATTAGCAATTCCTCTATGTAATTTACGTAAAACGGTGAATATAATAATCTGATTAAATAATTACCATTGACTGTGTTTGTTCGCATTACTATTTCTCGTAGAAGCAATAATGTTTAGGTACTGTAGTAGTAATTTATTTGTAGAGGGGGTTTGTGACCATGTTTAACAGCCGCGCAGGTCGATTGCTTGCCGAGGTTAGTCCGTCGATGGGTGACACTCTTTACATATCGAGACCCCTCAGTGTCTCGAAAAGCAAGTTAAGCCATTAGTATCGGCTATCAATCATAGACCCTTGACAATTGTTACGCGTCTTCAGAAGCCCGAAATACTGACATCCAGACTTACTGACGGGTTATGGTATTCCGAGTAACAGGATTAAGGAGGTCAGATATGCACTTGCTCATTGTAAAAGTATAGCATTCAGCTGCATCTGGTTAGATCATCTGGTTATTTTACTCGGTGGTGAGCCATAACATCGGCTGCCGGCAGAAGTTACCACCCACCAGATAAAGTCTTGCCGTCAAGCAATTCGTCGTGTCCCCGGCATGTGGTCTGGTGAAGCCGTACGTAGGGTCTGAGCAATTATGTTGCGATGTGAGCCGGGCACGATGCAGCAAATGTCGTTGTGTCGGGAATTTGGTCGTGGAGAGTGTCCAGATCAATCTCTCTCTGGCACAGCATCGTTGGTCGTGTTGTTGGATTTAACATTGCATCACCTTGCTTAACTACTGTCTTTCTTCCTATTCATGGTCAGTTTTTTTTTTTAATATATAGGATATTAAACCAGCGCGCTTTATCATCAACGATTATATCACTGCTTACCATCAGACGGGATTGCTTTATATATATTTTGAGTTTATAATTAGAAAAGACTGGATATCTGTTGTTATGATAATTTATTATAGATGGAGGCAAAGGTACATTGGAATCCTGGGACAAATTCTATAAAGAAAATAAAATATAAACAGTTTTTCCTTTATTCTCACATGTTCACTATGCCAATTACCTTCAGACAACTAAATTACATTTTCAATAAAATCTCTTTAAAAATTGTTACACAAGATCACTTCATATTAATACACAACACACGACAATTTCTTTTTGACTACTACCAATCAACAAAACATTTTTCTCCTGTCTGCCGAATCTGTCTTCCAAACTTAAATATATTTAATTTCTTTATAAACTTTTGTAATCAGCCAGAGACAATATCAAAATTCAACCTCAACAATATCGAGTCCAATTCTAGTTGGTTGCTCTGCACTCGAAGTTGTTGACGAGTATAATATATACCTGGGACAAACAGTCCAACTAGGTAGGTCCAACTTCGAGAAAGAGGTGTCTCGTCGAATCCAGCTCGGCTGGGCAGCGTTCGGGAAGCTACGCTATATCTTCTCGTCGTCCAAGATACCACAGTGTCTCAAGACTAAAGTTTTTGACCAGTGTGTGTTGCCAGTGATGACTTACGGTATGGGCCTCATACGAAGGCTCAGAGTCACACAAAGGGCAATGGAAAGACCTATGCTCGGAGTTTCTCTGCGTGATCAAATCAGAAATGAGGAGATCCGCAGAAGAATCAAATTCACCGACATAGCTCTGCGAGTCGCTAAACTTAAGTCGCAGTGGGCAGGGCACATTGCTCGTAGAACCGATGGCCGATGGGGCAGGAAGGTTCTGGAGTGGCGGCCACGTACTGGAAGACGCAGCGTAGGGAGGCCTCCAACAAGGTGGACCGATGACCTGGTGAAGGTCGCGGGAAGCCGATGGATGCGGGCTACACAAGACCGGTCAGCGTGGAAAGCCTTGGGGGCGGCCTTTGTCCAGCGGTGGACATCTATAGGCTGAAGAAGAAGACGAAGAAGAATATCGACTCCGACAGGTCTAAACTAACATATTATGTCCTGACCTTTTCTTAATCCATACTAATAGTATAAATGCGAAAGTAACTCTGTCTGTCGGTCTGTCTGTCTATCTGTTACGCTTTCCCGCTTAAACCTCTCAATCGATTTTGATGAAATTTAAAGAATAAAAAAAGGCACGGACAATCTTTAGACCCTGAGAAAGAACATAGGCTACCTTTTATCCCGGAAAAATTTTATATTCCCGAGGGGAATCTAAAAGCGCGATATAACCGAATTTCACGCGGGCGAAGCCGCGGGCGGAAAGCTAGTGAAATATAAAGAAAAAGATGCATTGACCTTAAATTTAGTTTAGTTTTTGAACAAGACAATCGGCGCCATTGAGTTCTTTTGTATTTGCATGCATGCCTCTTGTGGTTCACTTGCATCATACTTCTAAAATACTCTTAACATAATAAACGTAACAGATATGTGATAATAATTGAGCAAATAAAAAAGTATTTCTAAGAAATATGAAAGTGGTAACTCATTTGACTATTATCGAGTTTTCTCCAATAACAATGCGGAAGGCTCGGTGCGCGGGCGCAGGCAACTAGTAAATTATGAGCAAGTTAATTATTGACTTGTAAGTCTTCTGGGGAAGTAGAAGTAGGCACGTCGGTGATCTGGTTATGTAAGGTGTGTGTTGACAGCTATTTATTTGTTTATTTTGGTCCACCAACAACTGTTTACGCTGGATGTTGTACTTAAAGCAACATGTAATTTTAAAAGGTGACAGAGTAGTGTAACAATAACTTATAGGTGAACTCCACATGCATACAAAAATGGAGTTGTACAAGAATTAAACTAACTTAAAACTTCAACTAATTTATTGGAAAACTTATGATTGGTATATCTATACTAATATATAAAGCTGAAGAGTTTGTTTGTATGTTTGTTTGTTTGTTCGCGCTAATCTCGGGAACTACTGATCCGATTTGAAAAATTCTTTTTGCGTTGGATAGTCCATTAATTCAGGAAGGCTTTAGGCTATATAACATCAAGCTGTGACCAATAGGAGCGGAGCATAACTAATTCCACGCGAACGAAGTCGCTGGCGGCAGCTAGTATAGGTAAGTACAGGGGTCGGCACTCGAAGTGTTACCAATTCAAAATGCTGTAATTCTGTTAAACATGAGCATATTTATTTAAAAACTTCAGTATCGAAAAAAGACATATACAATAAATAAAAAAAGAAGCTATTGTTCGATCTGACCGAGAAGGCTTCACACGCTGCACGAATGTGGTCTGCTGGTATTTTGTTCCATTCACGGCGAAGCGCAATCTTTAAGGCGTCGACCGTCTCATACTTTTTTCTTGACACGTTGGCTTCTAGAATTGACCATATGGAAAAATCCACTGGGTTTAAGTCCGGGGAATATGGTGGCCATTGTTGCGAAGAAATGAAGCTCGGAACATTTTCTTGTAAAAAAATGTGGGTTTCACGAGCTTTGTGAGATGGTGCCGAGTCTTGTTGAAAGGTCCAATGATTTCTACCAAATTGCTTACGTGCCCAAGATAACAAAGGATCGTTTAAAATCTTTTTACGGTAGATCTGCTGGTTTATCTTTACACCCTGGTCAATGAAAACGAGAGGTGAGCGTCCCATGGCAGTTACCGCCGCCCAAACCATCACAGATGCTGGTGCTTGCTTTCGCAAGGCAATTCGTTGGTCTAAATTGTCATTTGATTTACACTTTAACCATACGCGATCATTTTGCTTGTTCACATATTGCTGAACGGTAAAAAATTTTTCATCGGAAAATACCAAATTTTCAAGCAAGCTATCAACGTGCAAGTGCTTTAAGTTCTTAGCTCTTTTTAGACGAACTGTCTTTTGTGCAAGTGTCAGATCTTGCACTTTTTGTAATTTGTAGGGCTTCAGTTGAAGTTTATTTTTTAATATGCGCCCTATGCTCCGGGCAGATTATTACGACTTTAAGACTTTACGCCGATTTAACTGCGCTTTGTCGTGGATTTCGTTCAATTCTAGCCTTTACCTTTCGAACCATTGCTGATGATTTTGGTGTTGTTGGATGTCCACCTCCATAGCGTTTTTCCCGTATCATTGTAACGCGTGATGGTCCGATACACAAACATTTTGTTCAAATGTAAATGTCCTAGCTCATTAACGATGGCTGCCTGCGATTTTCCAGCCAAATACAAAGCAATGACACTGTTTCATTTGAATTCCATCTGCAAAACTTTTTTTAACAACGACGAAAAATAGTAGGCTTTTGTTAGTTTATTAACAATACCATACACTAAGGAATGTGAAAAAATGGGCGCCATATTGTAAACAGTTTAGTTGCTATAGCAACGTAAAATTAGTAACACTTCGAGTGCCGAACCCTGTATATAATGATGGTACCATAATTCCCATGGATGTTTGTCGATTACTTTATGAATGAATCCTTATGATTGCTTCTACGTTGTCATGTTATTTTATTCGTAAATTGTTTAATTATTCCATACTAGAAGTCGCCAGCGATTTCGTTCGCGTGGAGTTAGTTATTTTCGGCGGGTACGAACCCCGCGCAGTGCATATATTTGTATGCATGAATATGAATATTTGCACTGTTCTGGTGATGCCTCAGAAAGCACGTTAAGCCGTTGGTCCCGGTTGCTATACGAACATCTATTGGTAGTCGTTACGGGTTGTTGGAGCCCTCAAAAGTCCAACAATTGGTCTAACTGCAATACTTATATCGCCTTCGGGTTGTGGAGGTCAGACGGCAGTCGCTTCACGGAAAATATCGAAGTTTGGCCAAAATCGGCAGTTAGACTGGAAAAAGCTTCTGATGCGACTGGGATTAACGCTGTGATGATGATGATGATGATGATTTGCCCCACTTGAGGTTTTCTGCTTCTACAACAGCCGCCACTAAGAGCATAGAAAAGCGCGAGAGTGTCGATAGGGTTTCAATCCCACACCAAAGTCCTACCCAACTTTCAAGGCATTATGGTCATTTCGTTTGACCTTTTCCCATTGTCGCGTGTCAGGTGCATTGGGTTCTAAAACAGCTGGCACCCTGGCGGTGCCAAGAGCCTGACGGATGATGTCGTTAATACTGGCGTTAATTTTCAATTAGAAACTGGACTTTTACAGTTTTCAGTAGGCACCTAAATGTTTTACGGCTGAATAACATTTTGTTCGAGAATCTTGATATATCAGGAAAATAGATACTATAAAATCTGTCAGAATTTTGGTGGCTCTCCTATTTTTAAGCAACCGGCAAGGTCAATAAAAAAAAATCTGTTACTCAGTAATGTAGCCGTAACAGTTTCGTGCGCTTCGTAATGCTTTTTTTACTTTTTAACAAAACCTTCACCTTCAGTGCTCGCTTCAGCGAACAAAATAAAATAATGTTATATTGTAACAACAGTAACATTATACAAATAAACACACACAATGTTATAAAAAATATAATTTATTATTTAAACAAAAATGTTACAAATGATCATTTGTAATTCTTTTACAATAACGCGCGTCTCGGACTGTCGCGCACGAAAGTCATTCCATACATTACAATATTTATTTTATACTTAAAACACTATTTCCTAGAATAACATTAAGGTACTGATTAGACACAGCGTATTATGTACACGGGACAACCACTGTCCGTCCATAGACACTAGATATAAAACATACACACTTTCGCACTCGATTTTACTATTCGACCAATCGGAGACTTGTACATTGCTTATGGCCTTATCTGAGAGACTTGCTGACTGGTCGATAGTGATTAACTAGCTCAGCTAAGTTTAGCTCTACGGACTAAAACTGGATGCCGTGCCCTCTGAGGAAGGCGTCGATCTGTCCGGAGGAGGCGGACTCGCCGCGGGGCGCCACGTAGTAGAACTGTGGGGAGCCCTCCTGCTGTTGCGACGCTAACTGTAACCTCTGGGCTTGCGCTCTCGCCGCCGCGCGGTCTCTTTGCAGCTGAGTCTGTTGCAACTGCTGCTGTTGAGCAAACAATTGCTGCGAGTTCTGGAACTGGTTCTCAGCTTGCTGCCTCTGGTACACTTGTTGTGTGTTCTGTAGCTGGTGTCTATACAGAGGCCCGTTGGACGCAGGAGAAGAAGGCACTGACTGCAGCTGAGGAGAGGGAACGAACGGTCTTGGCTGCTGTTGCTGAGTAGCGACGTAAGGCTGCAGTCTCTGGTTTAAGTTTAGCTCTCCCTTAGTCTGAGGCAAGCTCTGGTATAATTGAGTATTGTATGAGCCACTTGACGGATCATAGACCAGTTCGCTGGAGTAGAGAGGGTTACTGCTGGGTGAGGGCGAGGCCAGAGACGTAGCCTTCGTGGGGATGGCGCCCGCAGACGTTGTCGACTGCAGCTGTGGTTGTTGGTTGTCACGGTGGAACTTGGCGAACTCTGCAGCAAAATCGATCTGGCCAGGCCTAGACGGACTGACGGTGGTGATCACAGCAGGAGCGGGGGTAGGTGAATAGTTTGGCTGAGGACTGTACTGAATCTCAGGCTTGGCAGTCACTTGGATGAGTTGTGGCCTGAACGTGGTAGCTGGGGGCAATGTTCTGGGTGAAGTCACTTGTAGGGGACGAGGAGTAATGGCGATAGGTTGAGCTTGGTAGGCAGGCCTCCTGGGTGGCTGCGGGCGTTGAACAACTCTCTGTCTAATATGTTGCAGAGGCTCCTCTTCAACTTCATCTTCATCGGCATCACGGAAATCGTTCTGGAAGAAGGTCGTAGGGGGTCGTGGGGTCGTGGGGCGTGGAGCCGCTACAGGTCGTCTGGGGTAGTTGGGTTCGGGATCATCCCTTTCGGCTGAGTTGGGGGCTGCGGGCTCATCATCTTCTTCTTCGTTAGGCTTGTTGGGGTCACAAGGGTTGCCGGAGACGTAGGTGAATTCTCGTTTGTTGCCGTCGGGGTCAACGTAGCCGTACTTGCCGCGGACAACGCAGTCGGTACCTCGCGTCTCCTCCTTGAAGGAACCGTCGGCTGCCTCGTAACCGAATGTGAAACTACCGTCGTCATTTACCTGGAAAATGGGAGAAATTATGTTAATAGGCGCACTAGAATACCGTTGTTTACCACTGTTCTAGTCAAATTAAAGTAGGGAGAGAATAAACTAAAACTGAATGTTTGTTAAATTTTACCATACCTTGTTGTAGTTCCTGATAGTCTGCACGGGTGGCTGCTTGGGTCCTTCTTGAACCTGCTGCTGCTTAAGCCTGGGAGCGGGCTGACGCTGCAGGGCCCTGGGCTCATACTCCTCGTCCAGGCGGTCCGAGGCTCGGTACAAACCATCATATTGATCCGCTGCTACCAGCACCACCTGGAAGGAGTTGGTAGAGTGGTTAAGAATAGCTTTTAAGATTTAATTAAACTTTATAAGTGAGGGTGTTTCGTAAATAAAATCTCATTTATTCATATCAAACTGGCTTTTTATTAAATTAGTTTTACTGATTGTGGGAAAATGGGAGGGGCTCGTGGTTAAAATTATAGCCGCATAGGTCAATTGATCAGGTTAAGCTACGCTTGTCGCGGTTGGTCTGGGGATGGGTGACCATCTTTATATAACAAGACCCCTCCGTCCCTCGGATAGCATGTTAAGCTATTGGTCCCAGCTGCCATTTGTAGAACTTTGACAGTCGTTATGGGTCATCAGAATTCCGAAAGTTTGACCGCCAGTCTTACCAAGTGGTATCGTATTACCCAGTAAGTGGGTTGTGGAGGGCAGAGGTATTCAGCTGATTCTGGTTAGACTGGAAGCTGACCCCAGCTTGGGAAACCGGGAGGCGGTTGATGATGATGGTGGGAGAAAATTGACGTTTAAGGGTCTGGTGTAGTAAGTACTTCATCCCTTTTGATTTGTTTTGACTGTACAGCGAACTGTTAGCAGATTTTCTTTATAATTATAAACTAGAGCTTGACCGCCTGATGGTAAGCAGTGATGCATTCGTTGATGGTAAAGCGTGCTAGTTTATTAACAGACTATTCACACAAAAAACCTGAGTGAATAGGAAGGAAGACGGCAGTTGAGCGAGGTGATGCAATTTTAAGCCCGACAACACAACCAACGATGCTGAGCTACAGGGAACTTCATCTGGTGACCCTCCACGACCAAACTTCCGACAGAACAACATTTGGCGCATCGCCACACAACTGCTCAGACCCGTCCTCCCTACGGCTTCACCAGACATCATGCCGGAACATGACTTTGTCTGGTGGGTGGTAACTTCTGTCGGCAACCGATGTTATGGCCTACTACCGAGAAATTTTATTTACTTTACGTAGTTTCAATTATTCTTGGGATATAAAATTACTGACAATTAAAAATGCCAGAAATCGATTCATTAAACGATTCTGAACAAAATACATCCTTAATGTGCATTAATCCTGCTATATATTATACCTATATTCAATTAATGTTACCATTAAATTCCAACACTTTTGAAAATGGAACTGCATGATTTATTTCCCCCATCTCCGCTCCATCATGCAGTGAGGCGTGGCCTGTGCTTGAGCGACACAAGCAGGAGCTGCGTGTCACGGAGATGAATATGCTGCGGTGGATGTGTGGAGTTACGCGGAAGGACCGCATCAGGAACTCCCGCATCCGTGGCAGTCTTCATGTCCGTGACATAGCGGACAAACTGCAGGAGGGTCGCCTACGTTGGTACGGTCACGTCTTACGAAAACCGGTATGTTACGTGGGTCACAAATGTCTTGCCATGGCGCCTCCGCCGGGCCGGAGCAAGCGGGGTAGACCAAAGAGGTGCTGGCTTGACGTTGTAAGAGATGACATGCGTGCCAACAATCTCACACCACAGGATGCTAAAGAACGCGCGAAATGGAGGAAATTAAGTAAGAAAGCGGACCCCGGGCTCCAACGCGAAAGCCGCGGATGCAACCGGGATAAACGCTGAGATGATGATGATGATCTCCGCTCCATCATTGAACGACCTGTCTTACGGCGAGTTTCCACCCTTACGTTGTTGACACCACAACGATCTGAACGAAGCGTTTCGCCTCGTCTTTTACATCTCGTACATCGGGACTGCAACAATTTGCCAGCGGCAGTGTTTCCGTCGGACTTTAAGTGACTTCAATGCTAGAATGAGTAGGCTTAATAAACTAGCGCGCTTTACCATCAACGATTGCATCACTGCTTACCATCAGGCGGGATTGCAGTCAAGCACTAGTTTATAATTTATAAAAAAAAAAAAACTGTATAACTCACACAATACGATACATTGTATGTACTATACAAACAGGTATTTTAAATAAGTCCTCACCTGATTTCCAGCGGCGCGGTCCTGAGCTTGAGGTTCATAGTCGTATTCATCCTGGATGGGCTGCTGTAGCCTCGGTCGGGGACGAGCGCCTGCTGCCAGGCCCACACTCAGAAGTACGCACAGTATCTGGAAGTAAGAAGTAGATGTTAGGGCGGAGGTACAAGAAACCGTGGCCCTGGCAGAAACCACGGCCCTGGCTATGACGCAGACAAGTGAAAAAACACGGGTAGGTATTAGTCAGTAAAAGTCTGACAAGCCAAGATTTCACATCCCAACAAAAAAAGGCCGGAGTTACAAGATTATTTCAAACAATTTTGACGTTAAAGCATGTTTCTTTTACTAGTTGAAGATTCAGTTCCATTGCCATTGAAATAAAATGAAATTATTTATTCCGTAAATATTATATCGGAATCACTTAAAAAAAAAAAGAAAATCTAGTTAGATAGGTAGCGCCGACCTGCAGGAATTGAGAGACGCACTATTAGTAGCTCTGCTTCTTCGCTTCTTCAGCCTATAGAGATCCACTGCTAAACAAAGGCCTCCTTGCGCGGGGGGGGGTTGCCATAATCCCTACGCTTAGTAGGCGGGTTGGGGATCGCAGTAGTTTGATTGATATTCCACAGGAGAAGTGCATTAGTAGCAATGAATTTATTTTGACTGTACAACAACATTCATTGCATAATTTACGTCATTGAGCAGACACATCTATCGAACATATAAATCAATGGATTAACAATATGGTTCAAAATGATTCCAATTGATAGTAACAGTGAGTTACGTTAATTAGGGTGCTGGTGGCTGTTTCCTATCTGAAGAAACATTCTGAGAAGAAGGACGTATCATTAAAAAAAATAGAATGACCTTCATTTGGCCTTTCTTTTACCTATCGCTATGTTGGTGATCAGAAATCTTATAGAAATTTTGGAAAATAATTAATCTAGTAGCTTTATGGCTTATTAAGAACATTTTATTTCATTTATTACATGTTTCTTATGTGCCTAAATAGATAGTGTACATTCGACACTAAGCTAGTCTAATTAAGTGGATAAGCAGACTTAATCAATCAAAGCTTAGATACAATTAAAGCACGAATTTGTTACCTACATAATAAAAAAGCTGTATTTATTTTCGTAGCTTCCTACAGCATTACAAAACAAAACAACGACATTTGCACACAAGGCCGGTCTCATACAATCCATCTCCAAAGTTTCAACACCATCATAACTGAAAAATAAACTAATGTGTGTCTATTTTGTTCTAGACTGTACGGACAAGTGACTAATCGTTTGGATGTTGTACTCGGTCTAATTAACATTGGGCAACTTTGATGAATGCAGCTTTATTTCTATCGTGTTAGCAAATTCATTTTACTTGGTGCTAAGTTAGGTAAATAAACTAGTTTTCTATATCATCATTATCAACCTTTTTATCGTCCCACTGCTGGGCACAAGTCTCCTCTCATATAGAGAAGGATTGAGCGTAATCACCAGGCTTGCTCAAGGCGATTTCAGATTTAAAGTCCAGGTTTCCACAAGATGTTTTCCTTCACCTTTTCTCAATCAGTCATTGGTGTCCAAGATATACTTAGAAAGAATGTTTTCTATATAACTTAATACAATCTGGAGAAAGCACGCGACTTCCATACGGTAGTAACATAGCTTTTGAGGAATTATACATAGAATGTGACTTTCTGTAGCCAGATATTTTTCTGAATGAATGAAACCATAATATTTTTCAAAATCTAACCCAATTCTAAACATAAACATGATTATAAAATCATAATTTCTATGGTTTTGGGTAATATGTTGCTGTTAGCCCGTATAATCCCACTGTTGGGCAAAGGCTTCACACCATAACCCCAGCTTTTCGAACCAGGGGCCCTAGTCAGCTATTTTTATAAATTTGTGATTCCAACACTATTCCATTGTCATTGTACTAAAAGTTCGGATACTGCTAAATTCATAATGGTCTATCAATTATCGGTCAGTATTTTCGTAATGGAATGGTAATAGAATGACAGACAACGCCGTATAGACATTATTATAAAACCCTTTAGTAGAAATGATTTTCTATAAACTAGGTACTTAATTTGAACATTTATTAATATGAAGTGGAATGTCAGTGATTGACCACTGGAAAGTTATAATGGCGCCATGTTTTAGTAGATTACGAATTTTGTCAGAATCGTTCATAATGAGAGCACTGATCGACCATTCTGACATTATTGTAATTGCTGACTAGGCCCCAGGGCTTTTACCCCGACGCACGCAATATGAGTGTGGAATTATTTTATCATCCGTCAACATTGTTATGCGTGTGTTCTGCAACTCTTCGCCAGTTGACTAACTTATAAGTTTACAGCTGCCATTCAAGCATAAATCCGTATTGCTGAAAAATTATTAAATATTTAGCAACAATGCTCTTTTGAAACGAAATATTTGTGTTTTAAAAGAAGGCCGTTATTATCGGAACTAATTATGATGATAACCAACTTTAATTCAAGTGTATACCTACATATTTAGATTTACTTGGAATATTTTGAAATGAAATATTTCTGCTATGAAATCTGCGTTAATGGATAACAGTATAAGCTTGTACGAAAGTATTACTAAACTTATATTTATGATTCATCAACAGCAACATGAATCGAAATGAGACATATTATTAATTACTGAATTACGAAAATTAAACGAATTGACAGATTAGAACCGACGACTGGGAATTCAGGAAATGAATCGCTTCAAATGGTTGGCTTAAAGTAGCTTTTCAGACCCCCCGAGATCACTCGTTTATTATACCTTGAGGGTAGGGCCACGCTATAAATATTTACTATAGTATTATTATAACCAGATAGTGATGACTCTAGCCCTTTCATAATGATAATGACCCATAACTGAGTTCAGCCTGCGGACGATCAACTTCCATAGACACTAATACCACCAGTATTTATTGCAAATATTATAATAACTTAACTGCCTTTTTGGTCAGGTATTCGCAAGCGCTACACTGCTGCACATGAGTTTCTTTGTTCGATTCCTAAGACGGGTAAACAGTTATTTCATCATCATCAACATTTTTTTATCGTCCCACTGCTGGGCACAGGTCTCCTCTCATACAGAGAAGGAATGAGCTTAACCACCACGATTGCTTTATGCGGGTTGTCGATTTCAGACTTAAAGTCCATGTTTCCTCAAGATGTTTTCCTTCATCTTGTAATCAGTCATTGGTGTTCAAGATATACTTAGAAAGTAGATACATATAACATTAAAAAGTTAAATTAGCACTTGCCTGACTTGGAATCGAAACCGCACACTCATACTTGAGAGGCTGGTGTTTTAACCACTAGGCCACCACGACAATAGTTATTTAGTTTTGAGGATATTCTTAGAAGTAGCCTGATGTCCGGATTTATGCCTGGTTGATAGTGAGATACCGTTCACTATTACATAACTGGCAAAACGTGGGTTTACTTTAAGTGCCTCTGCTTATCTGTACAGGGTTAACGGGCGTGATGTTATGTGTTATATAATACCTACGACGAGCCCTTCGTTATTGATAATGACCCACAGCAGAGGTCAGCTCATTGCGGACGTTCAACTCTTATATAATATGTACGCGCAGATTATCGTACTCGAGTTTCTAGTGAGAAATAATATAAGAGGTAACAGTAAAGTTGTAGTGTTTAGAATTATAGTAATACACTAAAGTAGCCCTTTTCTTTCTAAAAGACTTGAATTTGATGTTTATAGGAGAAAACTAGTTTAAATTCTGGTACACACGAAAATGGTTGTAATGAAGTGGTTGTTAATTTGGGTGGAGGGCTGCCGAGCCCTGGTCCAGGCATGGTCCCGAGCGAGAGTGCATGGCAAGCCGTCACCACCTGCTAAGAGGTGATGCTGACAAAGGAGGAGACAGAGCGTGTAAAGGAGCGGGAATCTCAACGCTCTCACGCCTCTAGCCGCCGCAGGAGATGCCCTGGTCGAGAGTCAACATCGGACTCCCGACCACCGCAGACGCGGGCTTGCTGGCGGGGAACAGTGGGCATCGCGCTGCCCAGTAAGGACCAGGCCAGGGTAACCAGCGCGTTGTGTTTAAAAATCAACAAAAAAGATATACTTATATTGACCTCAAAACTTAAAATGGACGGATAGATAAGCCTCCTGATGAAGACAATGATGATGAAGACAAACACCGTAGCGGAATATCTAACCAGAGAAATGGCCGCAAAGCTAATAATTATTAGAGTATCGAGTAACATGTAATTTTAATGACGTGATACAATTGTCGTAATAGTGGTTAATTACAAAACTGGCCGCATACCGACCCACTTGCACGCCAGGGAGGGAGACCATGATGCAAGGAAAAGTAATACAATAACTGACTTCTATAAAAACTACATGTAGTTATAATTTTTTTATCTAAACTGGAGAGTGTCTTTGAATATTGCTTTAAATAATACTGTTTAATAGTTTTTTTTTTTGTATTACTATTATATGTTACAAATTGTTTTTGTATCGTCTAGAACCACACAACTTCTATGGGGTCTGCCGTAGAAGATGGCAGGAAGAATTAGAGAAGACCAACGACCAGGATTCAATCATAGCTATGGATCGACAGAGCTGGAAGTCATGGGGAGAGGCCTTTGTCCAGGAGTGAGTTGATGGACAGTCTCAGTAATATCAGAGACATTTATTCTAATTTTATTTTGTATACTAGACTAAAAAAAATTATGTGTTGCCACACCAATCTTTAGTCTACTATGTTGCCTAGTTTGTAGTTAGTATTTAGTCTACTGTGTAGTCATGGGCGACCATGTTATACTAAACACTAATGGACTGAACCTTTAAAAACAGCAAATTATTTAATAATTATTTTAGCAAAACGTCCACACATTTTAAATTAAATAAACTCGAACATAATTAATCCTAGAGAAGACTAATTACTGAACTCGCAAATTATTTCTATGGTATCTGAAGGCCCCGATCACCTGTCACTCACCGCAGCTCAATTAAGACGAACTTTATTAGGAAAATTATAAACGTTTCTCACGAATTACTGAAAATACTGCGAAAATTACTTTGGTCCGAAAAGGCTGTACTTAAAAACTTAATTGGATTCCTCCGCTACTGTCCAAATTTTTGCACACGACGTGCTCACTATAGTGCTGTTTACTGGTAATAGTAGATGTTCTGTTATTTACTAGCCCTATACAATATGAAAAGAAAACCCCGTCCGACCCATAAGGAAAGGTTAAGTAAACACATGACCAAATAAAATATGAAATTTTACATAATCACCACCATTTTGCCGGTATTATTATGAGCGATACGACTACGTGCCGCGTGCCCTACCCCCCTTCGCCCGCACATGTATTGCCTACTGCACATGTATTAAGTTACTTCTCTTTGCGAAATAATATTTTCTTTTTAGAGGGATTTGTTTTTAAGTTTATCCCGGCTTTGTAGCCATTAGTAGAATCAGTTATCGATACCTAACAATATTTATACTTCACGGATCGGACAGGGTTTTCTTTACATATTGTATATATATGTCCGAAACCGGTAAATTCATAGACATGTGACTTCTTCCAACCCCTACTGGGTTGGCACTCCCCCAGCGGAGGGATATCTGTGTTCAAGCAGTGGGAACTTATAAAATTGATGATTTGTGAGGTAACCAGCTCCCTAAGTCATCCATTAGATTTAGAAAATAAATGCAGCGGAAAACCAAAGTACACAAGAAACATTAACTTTACTCATCCCTCGCTATTATTTGCCTATTAAGATTTAATCTCAAATGATTGCCCACATTAAAACACAACAACTTACAGCATCCGCTGATTCACAGCGGATGCTGTAAGAACACAAAGACACTTTCTATGTAATAGCCATTATAAAACACATTTGGAGTAAAGAATGCAGATGAAGTGACGTTGTATTGACAATTACCTACTCACTCTTATTGTTACATTTTGAACTTTCACTAAACTAACACACGCATCCCGCGTGTGTTAAGGAAAATTGGAATAATCTAGGTGAGACGACGTTAGCAGCAATCTAAGCGAGCCCATTGCGGGTCGGTAGCTGTCACATATCTTCCCATTTTTGTTTTAAGGACCAGTTTTCTAATAATCTATTTATCGATCTATTGAATACCTACAAATCCTGGTAGCCTAGTGGATAAAACACCAGCCTCTCAAGTATGAGTATGCTGGTTCAATTCCAGGTCAGGCAACCAACAATGTAACCTATAAATATATCATGGACACCAATGACTGATTACAAGGTGAAGGAAAACATCTTGAGGAAACCAGGACTTTCAGTCTGACATCGCCAATCCGCATTGAGCAAGCGTGGTGATTGCGCTCAATCCTTCTCTGTATAAGAGGAGACCTGTGTCCAGCAGTGGGACGATAAGAAAGTTGATGATGATGATGAGTACAAATCTCACTATGAACTTTATGATGGTGTGACCTTGAAGTGTTCTGTCAATAGTGTCTATCTCCAGTCATAAAGGGGAATGACAGTTCACGTGAGCTTGACAGGAACTGTCATTCTCCTTTATTCGCTTAAATTTTCATGTAGTAGACTAGCATTTTATTACTAACTAGGTTTTTTGACGGGAAAGCTAAGATGAGTGTCACGCGCATTTTTCATTGGACTTTTAAAATAATTTATAGTATCGTTTACTAAATAAAAACGCGCGATTTAAGTAGTAAAAAGTGCATTCAGTAAATAATTCATAAAGAACATTGGAATATCGCAGCATAGTGGTCACATCATGACTTTACCTCAAACCTCCCTCATAGACGGTTCACGCGGCCGTCTTTTTCAACTGTCATTTTTTTTTTTTTTTTTTTAATATTTATAAACTAGTGCTTGACTGCAATCCCGCCTGATGGCAAGCAGTGACGCAATCGTAGATGGCAAAGCGCACTAGTTTATTAAGCCTATTCACTTAAAAAACTTAGGAATAGGAAGGATGACGGCAGTTGAGTGAGGTGATGCAATGTTAAAAATTGGTGATATCCACCATTATTGTGAAATAAAATTTTCAAAGAATTTCTATAATTTGTTACACGTGTCATTGGCAAAATTGTGGTATCTATTCCACAGAGGCAATTGATCAAGAGTTGAGGTTGAAAAACGAAGACCAGCATTTGGTGATTTTTCTAGATGAAGTAACTGAATGGGGTGAGATCACCTCCAAAAATTCTCGGGTTGGAAAAATATTAGGGCTTTTCATGATAAATTTTACAGTGACAATCTGCAATTCGCTCTTAGCGATAAGACCGCCTCTTCTTATACTTTATATGGTGTATATTTATTATATTTTTATACTTATAATTTACTAGCGGCCGCCAGCGGCTTCGTTCGCGTGGAATTAGTCATGCTCAGCTCCTATTGGCAATATGTACGGCTGCGTTAGCTCCCGTTTTCGCAACATTTTTTGTTACTGCTCTGCTCCTATTGGTCATAGCGGGAGGTTATATAGCCTAAAGCCTTCCTGGATTAACAGGCTATCCAACGCAAAAATAATTTTTCAAATCGGACCAGTAGTTCCTGAGATTAGCGCGCACAAACAAACAAACAAACTCTTCAGCTTTATATATTAGTATAGATATGGTGTACATAATAGAAAGTAGGTATTCTATTGAATTCTCTTCTTTAGATTTATGCTCGAAAAATCGCAAAATTCTTAATTCCTAAGTACAGTCGCCCCTAAGTAGTTATAAATATACCTACTAGTGAATTACAGAGGATTATATCAGTGGGTTGCGTATTATTGGAACTACTTGAGAAGTAATATTATGTGAGGACCTCTTTAAACATAAAGCAATCGAAAACATAAACATTATAATATTGAATAATAAACAAAACACTAGCTGACCCGTGCGAAAAATTCGCACTATACTAATAATTTGAAAATAGTATTCCATGGTACCAGGGACGAATATCTGTCGAGTGGTGCGTCGGACGTTCAGATTGGTTCGATAGAAAGAGAGAAAAAGGGAGAAAACGGTTTCAGAGCCTTGGAGAAATAATATATGGCGATCTTGAAGCACCATGTAAGTATATCATAAATTATCGTGTTCTGTGTCTTAGTTTAAATTCGTTTACACACAACATAAATATTAATGTAATAAAATGGAATCACAGTTAGTGATAAAACATTTAATTAATTACCTTCTAATCGTATAATTATATTCGTATTAAATTATTAATCAAACTAGTAGTTATGTTGTAATTTATGGGTGGTTAATAAGTTAAGGCGCTTGTCTGCTTAATTAATTATAAGGACATTTGTAAAAGTTTAATCCAAATATTTTCTATACACGATGATATCACGGTAATCTATAATACGATTGAATGGAACAAAAGCAAAATACTGTGATCATGAAGAGTTTCTGATTCGTACGGACGACAGCAGGTCAAGCTACATGAAACTGTAAAAATATTCCCAGTCAACCTTGAGCCTTAATGCTTTAGTAATAAAGTTGAATATCTAATAAAGAAATCTGACAGGCTGTAGTAGCTTGACGTGCTGTCGTCTGCACAATATTTTTGTTATAATTGTTGTTCCTAATCGACTACATAAGCGTTCAGATTACATTAGTGAAGCTGTTTAATGCCTTAATCACAGAAAAAATAAAAAAGTCATTGTGTCCGTCTCGCCTTACGAAGGATTAAAATACAAATTTGTAAAAATTATTCCCACTTTCCACAAGTTATTTTAAACGTTCCAGGTCCCATGAGATTGGCCTTTTGTCGGGCATTTGACCCTGGACAGATAATAAGAATTGCCTAATTAAAAATCTAATGAGTAAGGCTTTACCCAAGGATAACAGCGAAGTCATCCGGGTTTCTCATCTAGTTTAAAAAAGAATATTATTGAATTGTAAAAGTCCGTATATAAAAACCCACTTACGGAAAATAAATTTTAAGAAAAGGGTCCTTTGCTAAACAGTTACAGTCTTCTAGTACCTCGGAAATACAGTCTACTTAACATTCAGAAATTACTCTTGTGATAATTTATCACTATGTTATTAAATGTTAATGTGCCCATGACTCAACACAACAAACAGAAAATGTTACACCACAGTGTGCCCAGACCTTAAAGACAGTGTTTGCAAGAATAACTAGTGAAACTGGTTGAACCTACTATTTATGGAGGAATATATTATTTAACGCCCCGACCTACGCTTGAAACAAGGTTTGATTCTCCGGTCATGGAATAGGTATGAAAATACAATATAATTTTTGGTGGAAACTTTTCTTCCTTGGGATAAGAGAGACTACTGAAAAATTTCTATTTCAAATAGGCTAAAGATCAGTCACTTTTTGCATGTCAAATTTACAAAAGGCAGTGTACAAACTCCTCAGCAGTATAGCTGTCTGTCCAGTTAGAAAAACTAGCTTCAATACAATAGTAAGCATGCAAAGTATTAAAATTACCTACTATATCTTTCTGGTGGCATATATTTTATGTTTTTTACTGAATATATTATGATACTACTGCAGACAAAACAATAATAGAAAAAGCAAGAGTTTAAAATAAAAGCGCCGAAGTGCGAGTCGGACTCACGCTCAAACGGTTCCGGGCCATTAACTTTTAAGAATTACATCTGTTTTACGGAAGCCCCCTTAGACATTAGTTTTATTCCATTTTTTATGATTGTATAACAATTGTCTGCCGATCACAGTTTATGAGATAAATCCAGAAAGGTAGAGGAGTCTTAGTAATAACATTTAGTTTTTATCCTTTACGGAACCCTAACAAGGATGTCGTTATTTATTGAAAGCGTGTTGACCCTGAATAACCTTCTCGTAATTGTGTTTAATCTTTTTTTTTAACTTTGCCCTACACTAGGAAGTCCTCCTGTATCGTGGGTGCGTTTACAAACAAATAAACTTACATACACAAACAGCGAGACCCTAAACAACTACCTGTAGGTTATAAAAATATTTGTTTCGTCCGGGAATCGAACCCGCGACACGCAGCACAGCAGTCAATAGCGCATTACACAACCTATCATAATAACATTACCTTCCATATAAGAAGTAAGTAAAAATTGACACACACCAGCACGTTCGTACTATAGGTGCGCGCGCGCATACCCCTCAGGGAACTATAAAGCCCAGCCATATTTAGAAAAGCAGACTACATTTAAATGTCGTACATACGACGAAGTTACTTCATCTAGCGAAAGTGTGTTACGCGGTACTTATATTAAATAGATATATAGTAATAGATATATGTTATGAATAGTTACGATTGTAGGAGTATAACAAGCGGCCAAATGCGAGGCGGAATCACACGTGAGGAGTTCCGTACCATTATCTATATAAATCACGTTTATTGTATGGAAGGATCCCTCTTTTGTTGTTAATGGGTAATCATCAAATGATCACTCTCTTGCCTGTGCGCCAGGGCCACGGTTTCTTTTTAATCAACCCGCAACCCTGACCCAGGTGGCATCGGTCTTCGTGGACCCCGTCCCTTAGTGCTGACATCTCTTTGAGGCACACGTGAAACACAATGCGCCGTCGACCCGGGCCTGATCCTTACCGGGCGACGAGCAGTGGCGGACCAGGACCCGGCGCCTACGGTGGCCGGGAGTTTGATGTTGTCTTCCGACCAATGCGTCTCGTCAGAGGCGTAAGGGCGCTGGGATTCCCGCTCCCTCACGCGCTCCGCCATGTAAGCTAATTATTAATTTAATTCTATTTTTAATATTTGTTGTTATATCGGCTACAGAAATATAATATCATCTGTGAATATTTTAACTATCACGGTTTACGAGATACAACCTGGTGACAGACAGACGGACAGACATTAGGGTCTTAGTGGGTATATTTTGACAAATTTACACTAAGAGCAGACTGTGTATTTTGTTAAAATTACGAGTCTCTGTAAACCATGCAGTAACCAATCAATTACCCAGCCGCTTCACCATCCAGTCGAGCCGGCTTTTTACTAGTTAACATCCAACCACATCCAATGTAAACTTAAGTAGACATGATTAGCGCACATTATTCAAGTTGTCTGATCCATTACACATTAAGGGCGCATCATCAATGCGTCGCGCGTCGGCGCTTAGAAACGAACGTGTTTATGGTCCTTATCAAGTTTTGCAATGTATTGTTAACAAGCCTTCTTAGCGTGTGCGCCACCCTTCTAAAGTGGAAGGGTAAGCAGGGAAATAGAACGCCAGATGAGCTGTTAGCCTGAAATGAAGTATTAATTTCTGTAAGGGTTTGTTTTCAATCGACAGATAATTTTTATTCGTGAAATAACATTGATTTCTGGCATACATATTTTGAACCAAAAAAAAACTGCCAATAATAAAACAAAATCTCAGTTTAAAATTAATCTTAATAGAATATTACTAGGAATTACTCTTGTATTGTGAGTGTGTCTAATAACCATTTGAACTCACACACACAAACAGCCAGACACGGAACAACTACTTGAAGGGCATACAAATATTTGCTCCGTGCTGGAATCGAAACTGCGACATATGTAGAATAGAATAGAATACTCTCTATTATGCTAACGTGCTTTCCAAGACAATCTTAGTATGTAAAAATGGTCACCTTTCGACGGACCAACCTCGGCAAGCGTAGCTTAACCTATCGACTGACCCGTGCGAATTTCAATACTTACCCACAAGCCCCTAGTTTTTCACAATTCACATATTATATATCAGAGAAAATCGCCCCTGACAAACAGACAGAGTGACTCCATTCCTTTTCCAATTTTGGAATGAAATAATAAAAAAATGCAATTTCTGTAAATAAACTCTACAATAAATCAATACGGTCTGTGACTAACAACTTGATTATTTACATAAAACAGCTGCTGACCTCGACCTGACGCAAACAGGTTTTAAAATAAATATATACTTTTTCTTTACTATCTAAATCAAGTTCACAACACGTAATTTCGTTGATTTTGTTTTATTTTGTACAGTTAGGCGATTGATAGAAAATAAATCTCCTTTCAGATGTGCTGGAGAAAGAAAATGGAGATGAAAATCAGTCTCCCATGTGCTCAAATGCAAGTTATTCTGCGTCTCTGCATCATACCACAGTTGGTCAAATACGTCTTGCAATAATTTCCAGTTCTTTCGAAGTCCTGCATAATCAACTCATCGTGTTCCCGCTGTTGGGGCACAGACCTCCTCACTTGGAGAGAGACATAATGGCAATAAAAGCGATACCAATCTATCAAAAATTGCATAAACGTAGCATGATATAATTCATGTCTAAAGTGAGAAAGTAATAAAAAATAACCATTACACCCACCTCCACATTCACTACCAAAAAGGGCTATCATCTAACAAGATCTGTAGACCGCTCCAATTTCATCACCTCGCTTACAATACTGGCTGCCTCCTGACGAAGTTCGACAAGTCGTGACCAAGGGTTACTTAACAAGTAATTATGTCTTGGGCTCTGGTACAGTCACACAACGACTCAAGTATCCAAAGATTTAGATAACATAACGCATGTCTTTTTTCCCAAGGGTAACATAGAGTCACGGCAGTTTAAGTAAACTCCATCGGTTTAGATGTTTAACCGACTAAATTTAATACCAGTAACTTCAGTGGCCATGCTCGTTACAGTTACACTTTTCAATTTATCTACACTCTAAATATATCATCTTTAAAAGTAGATACAACTGTAACGATGATAATGACAATTGGAATGACTGACACCCACATTGAAACTTTAGTTGTAACTTCCATGGATTTGCTTCTGATCGCAATAATCGGACCCAATTGGGGTTCCTGATTACGGAAGCTTATCCCTATATGGCGAAATGGGAGCGTAGACAGTAGAGCTTATCTTACAGTCTACACCAGCATTTCGCCAACTATATTTATGTTTAAGCGGCGTGTCTTGCGCTATCAACCGGGCAGCAATCCAGATACCAGACTACTATTGAAATATATTAGACCGAATAACCTTAATAACACTGCCAGATCCGAGATCCAATCCAAGACCTCACACTCAGCACAACAAAATAAAACAAAACTATTAAAATATGTTAATAATTTTCAATTCTGTAGTCCAAAATGAAAATCCTCTTTCGTCGTGGACTGTACCATAGAGTACATAAGTCACGAGATTGTCGTGTCCCCTCTAACTCCACTGAGTCATTCCGCCACCTTGTTATCTTCCGTCGATTTCTGGCGCCCTGGTAGTTTGAATAGTGGGATCACAGTAGGTTTTTAGAAATAGAAAGTGTTGTTGTAATTCGCTGATCGAATCTACTTACTACACAGGGTATTATCATAATGATAATCTGTTTATTTATCTCAACATCGTATTACAGGCAATGATGATAATGCACAATATTTATTAACGAAAGGTGTCTGAGATAGAAGGATCTTGATTTACTGATTACACGGCTCGTTTAGGTAGGACATTTACTTTACATAATGGTTACAGTCAAAATATTTCATAATAACAGTTTAAAATTGCAATTAAGTGTATATATAATATATACTACACTAGCGGTCGCCAGCGCCTTCGTTCGCGTGGAGTTAGTTATGCTCCGCTCCTGTTGGTGGCAGCGTGATGTTATGTAGCCTAGAGAGAGCCCTTTCTGGATTAATGGGCTATCCAACACAAAAAGAATTTTTCAAATCGGACCAGTAGTAGTTCCTGAGTACTTTCGCGTTCAAACAAACGAAAAAACAAACTCTTCAGCTTTATATATTAGTAGAGATTTATAGCTAGTGTTAGTAATTAAAAAAATATTAGTATTAGATATTCCAGTTTTAGGCTTTTTCCGCCGAAGAAAGTGAAGTAATGCAAAAGCTTTTCACCAGGCAATCCTCTCCATAAAATGCCTCTTGAATTGCAACTCTTTGTCACTATTTCCTTAATATTATTGTAAATCAAAAACAGTTTAGTTTTGAAAATGAACGGAATGCGGAACGTACTAGCAGACACCGCAGGAAAAACCGAGGATCTTTATAATAATTCCAATGGGTCGTATTGTGTGTGCACTGTGATTTTCCTACGTTTTTCTCCAGTTTAGGAATAACGTAAATCATAATTGAATAAAAGAAAAAATACACGTTTATTGGCGCTGATAAAAAAACGAACAACAAAAAAAGTTCGTAGTTGGAATAACTCTCTATATTTCCTAGTTTTCGCCCATTCACGCTTAAAGTTTTCGTACTGTGTGGTGAGGATAATATTAGACGAAAAAAATTGTCGAGACATATCAAACCCTTTAGAAATCCAGGCCTTTTATAAAAACCCGACACTACATAAAATTGAATTCCAATGTCATAATAAATATGTAGTGAGGTCTGCTTAGACCGCGTAGAATTCAACACGTATCACATGGTAACCAGAGCATGCAAGACATAAAACTGTTTATAATCTCCTAATTACTCTTAACTTCCTCAGATCTGCTGATATTAAAACGACTGACTGCAGTAATTAGATGCTTATGATAGTCGTGATGCCTCGCAACGTTGGGGAAATGGAAATTATGATTTGTTATTTAGATTCATATATTTGAAGTGCAAATTTATTCTTCTGTCATGTCTTTATGATATGTACCAGATTGTGTTATAATAAAACAACTACTAGTAACTTTTATTATAACACAATCTGGAGATTGGTTTGATTGCCAGGAAACTTGGCGTTATTGCAAACGTGTGGCGGTACTTTACATCGGGGTAACTTCTAATTTTATACAAAGGACCGGTCCGTTCGCATGTGGAGTATTGCAGCCACAATTGGGCTGGTGCTGGCTATTTTGACTCAGTGGTGAGGCGTGCGAAGAGATTGCCAGCCTGTTGGATGCATTTTGGAGAGTGTCTGCGGGAATTGTGTGAATTGTTTCCGCCATCACCGTTCCATCATCGTACGACCCGTCGTAGAGCCATAGTATCCATCCTTACGTTGCTGACACTACTAAGATCCGGACGAAGCATTGAAGGACTGCAACAATTTGCCATCGGTGGCGTTTCCGTCTGACTACAATTTAAATGTCTTCAAGGCTAGAGTGAATAGGCTCTTAATAAACTAGCGCGCTTTACCATCAACGATAGCGCTGCTTGCCATCAGGCGGGAGAGCGGTCAAGCAGTTTTAGGGACCCTAGATGGGAACAGTACTGATATGCTTTTATTAAAATTGTTGGAAAATGTATCTGAAGACCAATTCTTGTACCTTAAATCAATCACAAAAAATGTAAAATACTTGTCAAAAATGAAAGAAATGACGACAGATTGACACTCTCATTTACTTTCTTAAAGGAGATGTTTCATTTTGGGCCACCACTAAGTACGCTATATAGATAAATAGGAAAAAAATAAAAGTATTTCATAAAAAATACTACTAAATTAATTTCAATAAAAATACAAGTATATATAATTAATCATTTAAAATGTTTTTTTTTTTTTGTGAGATAACCCTTTATTAAGGTAGCCATGGTTATGACGTTTGATTGGCGATTTTGACAGTTCTATTTTCCCGTTGTGTTCGTGTCTTGAGTTGATTGTGTTTATTTAATGGGCTGTATATTCGGAACGTAAAGTCATTTTCGTATCCATAATCTGTGATCTTCTGTCAATCTGCGAAGAAATATTTTATTCTAACACAACAAGAATTAAATTAATATTATTTTAATTTGCGCTAAATACTCTCCAGCGTTTGATGGTTTATTAATCGTTCGCACGTGTTCTTGGCAAAATTGTGGCGTCTCTCCCACAAAAGCCATTAATCAAGAATTGAATTGTATATTCGGAATTCATATTTTGTTTTTTCGCAGTTATATGGTGGATATTAAAGATACATGACACGTTAATCAAATGTCACTGTCAAAATCTTATTTCGCTTATTGCTGACCACCCATATTTATTAGTAGTTGTGTTGCACTCCTTAAACTAAGCCAAAATATAGGAAACTAGCTTTCCGCCCGCGGCTTCGCCCGCGTGGAGTTCGGTTATATCGCGCTTTTTAGATTTCCCTCGGGAACATCATATTTTTCCGGAATAAAAGGTAGCCTATGTTCTTTCTCAGGGTCCAAAGATTGTCTGTGCCAAATTTCATCAAAATCGGTTCAGAGGTTTAAGCGGGAAAGCGTAACAGACAGGCAGACAGACAGACAGACAGACAGTCAGACAGACCGACAGACAGACAGACAGACAGAGTTACTTTCGCATTTATAATATTAGTATGGATTAACATTAAAAACAGTTAACTATGGCGCAGGATCCATACATTTCTGAAACATCTCCTTTACTAGAACTGCCGCTGTGATTTGTTGAAACTCCAGCACGTGACCAGACGGCTGCGTGACATTTCGCAGGTTTTACGTCGCATATTCTCACACAAATATTTGAGACAAATCTTGTCACGGCAGCGTGTCATAACAACTATGTCATAATTCATTTGCATATAATTTACTACAACAATAAAAACGAGTGAGTTTTAAAAACTGGGGCGAATATATCTTAAGTGTAATGTAATGTAGCTTGTAATGAGTGTAATGTTATGATGTAATCAAGTATTTATTCATGTAAAGTGTAACTTCGTGGCTCATTTAATGGTTGGGTGCCGACAGTTACATATATTTTTATTAGGCTTGGTTTAATTGTTTGCGGTGGTGTATTGAGAAAAATATTTCTACTTATAGAAAGTGGGTTTTGCTTTTAAATTATGAATAGTGCTAATGTTATGGCTGAGTGCACTTCCTGAAAATTATTTATTTATTTATTTTATTATTTATGTACACACAATAAAATACATAGAGATACGACAAAATTAAGATCTGAGTACAAAGGTGCTTATAATACATTTTGGCAAGCATTTTTCTGTTTTAGGCCAGTTTTTTCTGACTTTGCATTTAATAGATGCCATTTTAGATATACTGTAATTGTTTTGATAAAGCGTACCTAAATGAGTATTAATCAAAAATTAGAATTGATTGAACACTTAATTAACACAAATGATGTGTTAATTAAGTGTTCAATCAATTCTAATTTTTGCCAAAATCCAGTCAGAAGAATGTTTCTGTTAACAAAAGACGGACTAAAACGGAAATAAACGAAGTATTTGTATTATATATCCACATTAGGATATCCTTAACTGCAAAAGCTGGTTTAATATTCTTCAATGAATGTAATAAAAGATTAAAAAATCTTCCAAAACAAAATATTTGCCGGTCTAGTAATTATCTGGCCAAGGTTGAGGTTTGTGGCTGGCGGTTAGCTAGACTGAAATTGTAATCGAGATTGTTTTAGGAAGCATGATTTTTATATAATTAATTATTTAATTTTTGCTATATTTTTCAGAGTTGATACGCTGCTGAAAATTCAAAAAAGCCTAGTGTCCATTTAAAATAATAGCATGATTTTAAAAGAATATTTAACACAGAGCCTGACTACTGCTACTTACTTTAAACCAAATACGTCTTGAGTAGGGTAGGAAGTTTCCGGGCCCCCGACTCATGCTACTGGAAGAAATTCTGGGGTTTTAGTCGTTAGGAGTCCGACATAGCCCTCCGTTAATCCCAGACAGAGTATCCATGTGGATTTCTTCGGGATTTAAAAAAAAATTAGGTCGTTTCTATATGTTTTAAAACCTGGCCCATGAAACTGAATCCCGAAGCATTGATACTGCGAGAAACAGACCTAGAATTTTGTACCCTCTATTATAGAAATATCAATTAAGAAAAATATAGTAAATAACGTGAGGCGCTTTGTGCCATAATTTTTGTATAGTAAGCGCCTCACGCTTTTTTTAAATAATTTTTTACTTTTTAGTTGGATATATTTTAAAAGCATGTTTTTTTAGTTTTTTAAACTATACTTATTTTAAACTTTTTAGTTTGATATTCTTTAAAAAAACAAAAACGAACGAGCGAACGTGAAAACGGTGGGACATTTTACAGTAATGAGCCGCTCACTCGTAATCAAAAAAGTAAGAGACGAACAAACAAACAAACATACAAGTGAAGCTTTTAAAAAGCATGTAAATAAATACTATCTCTATACATTAAATTATCTAACTATAGATTATATTATTATAATTTTTAAAGAACAACTAATTTTAACTTTCTGAGTAACTGGAAGACTTGACAATTCTAAAGAGCCCTAATAAACGGTTTAACTGAGTTAGAGGTCTTATAAATGATAGTCCATCACCAGCTACAGGTTTTGATGAGAATAAATCTCTAGTAATGAACTCGTATGGGATGTCATGATGATATTCATTCATATTTCAGCACATTGGGCCCTAGGTAATTTGTGCAGTGTGTCAACAGGCGACCTATGCGCAAGCGCAACACATGAGAGATACAAACGACATATAAATAGACGTAATCAAATGACAATTTCTGATAGTTTCAACACTGTTAGGCTGTTGCATGTGTTCGGTCATTAAAAAGATGGGAGGTGGCATTTTACTTTTTTCCTCGTTGTGAATCATGTAACGACTCTAACTAGTATTGAAAACACGGTTAACGCTGAGACTTTGCGATCGAATGGTGCGCTGCGTGTCCCGGGTTTGATACCCGCACGGAAAAAATATTTGTACGGCCTACAGGTAGTTGTTCCGGGTCTGGCTGTTTGTATATGTGACTTTAAAAGTTTATAAACGCATCCACGATAAAGGAGTGTGTTACATGTATCTCATACAGGAGTACTAGTAACTTCATAGAAACACGCTGTATGTCGGCATCTGTTGCCTATAGTCTATGCTACGTTGTAAACATCATTTGTTTTTATGGTGGTTGGTTTGTGTGAATTAAGAAATGGTTAAGTCGTGGTGGCCTAGTGGTTAAAACATCAGCCTCTCCAGTATAAGTGTGCGGGTTCGATTCCAGGTCAGGCAAGTGACAATGTAACTTTTCTAAGTTATATGTAGGTACTTTCTAAGTATATCTTGGACACCAATGACTGATTACAAGGAGAAGGAAAACATCTTAAACTTGAGGAGGAGGAACCTTGAACTTTAAGTCTGAAATCGCCACCCCGCATTGAGCAAGCGTGGTGATTATGCTCAATCCTTCTCTGTATGAGAGGAGACCTGTACCCAGCAGTGAAACGATAAAACGGCTAATGACGAAGAAATGGTTAGAATGAAGAATAATAGAAGAGTTTGGATGAAAACGAAACTGGCATAAAAAGAATAACAATGATATGTCTAAGATACATAGCTAGGTCCATAGTTGGGTCGATAATAATAAAACCGTTTAAAATACATAAGTTACTACATAGGTTTGGGTTACAACTGTGAAAGGACAGGAAAAGAGAACGGCTCTCCGGGCCACGGTCGTTACTACACCAAACAGTTCCAACAAACACTCACAAACTGTCTTACTACCCTTAATTAGTGGCAGACAATTGTCTAATTGCTATCGGAAATCGTTCAGCCCACTTACCGTTGTTCTGACAAGTCAGACAAATGCTGGCTACACACGACCAGGCTATTACGGGCACGAGTTCGTTTGATTCATTGACAGTAAGTGTGCACGATTGTAGAAATTACACCATTTAACGTAAAGTTGGTATCGACTGTTGTAGGTTAGCAGTTTCGCTGAATCATTCTACGAAAAAGGTAAAAAATTCATTCAGAAAAACCACATCAATATCGTTAGTCTGCAGTACTGTTGGGGCTGCCATTGCGTTGCAGTGCGTCAGGGATGTTTGCTGAGACGCGGGTGGATGGCTTTGCCGCTATTATTAGAAAAAGAAAGCGTCTCCCTACTTCCTCGCGTTCATGGCAGTACCAACGCCATTCTGGGTGTTTTTACTGTTCGGTGGGAGTCCCCCATGCTGCAAAGGTGGGTGCGGCTTCATGTATATATTTAACTAGCATCCGCCAGCGACTTCGTTCGCGTGGAATTAATTATGCTCCGCTCCTATTGGTCGCAGCGTGATGTTATATAGCCTAAAGCCTTCCTGGATTAATGGGCTATCCGACGCAAAAATAATTTTTCAAATCGGACCAGTAGTTCCCGAGATTAGCGCGCACAAACAAACAAACTCTTCAGCTTTATATATTAGTATAGATTTTTAGTTTTGTTTGATAATACTAACAGTAGTTTTTAAGTTCATTGTTACTTACAAGTTATGGACTTGGGGTGAATATGGTTAAATAAAAGAAATAATAATATTACACGCAATTCAAATTTTCGGAAACTTTCATCCAGCTGGTATCAACAATCCTGCCAAGATTATTGTTCCACCTAGCCTGAGGGCGTCCTGTCTTCCGTTTACCAATTCACTGTCTCCACTCAAGAACACGTCTACACCAACGGTCATCGGTTCTACGCCTAATATGACCGGCCCATGATCATTTCAGTGTAGTTATTCTGTGAGCTACGCCCGTCTTGAAAGACCTAAAATCCTGCAGAGGGTAACTCCAAAATGTCCTACTGTTCACAGATGTCATTATGATTCATGTTGACGCTAATTCGAATCAAACTTAATTGGATTCGAAGACATAACAACCCTGCTGCCCCACGCTATAACCACATCATCATTATTCCGAGCCACTTTTTCACAAATCTAGTTTGAGCGCACCAGATAACCACCAAGCATGTCATGCGCGGATAATGGCCGTAACTCATTGGTTATGTATGACACGCCACATAACCGTGTGGTGGCCGTTGTACGGGTGTTAAAAAGCCTCTTACATACGTAATGCTCTGTAATGTGGGTAGTTAGAATTTTAAATTTGTAAAAGAATTTTGTTTGTGGTTTGTGTAGATTTTTCTGAAGCGCAAATTGGCATTGCAGCCCGGAAATGACAATGCTTTATTGCTTAACTTGTACCGTTACTGGAGTTGTTTGTTGCTGGCCTGCTCTTGATCAATATAATGGAAAGAGATTAGGTCTATGATGGACCGGCATGCCCAGAAGATATGATACTATTATTGCTTTTAAGACTAACTTAGAAGGGTTAAATGTTATCAGAGGGTAGAGAATACCACACTTTGGCTGTGTGTAATAAAAGTATAGGAAAATCACTGAGAAGTTACAGTATAGGGATCGCTCAGGTTGTCAATCAATAGCCGATACATTTCATTGTTTGAATCCGATTCTAATTAAAATAAAAACTGAGTCTACTTAGTCGATAACGTTTTAGTTTAAAACGTTGTTAAGAAGAATGTATTGCACGGAAATACAAAATTTACTTTTGAAACCTGAGAACTGAATCTTAACCCACTACACCCCACTTCAACCACTGCATTATCACAGTTTCTCATTCTAAAACATGACAATTCAATAAGCTAGATCACTGTCGCTTTCACTATACGTCCAGCGCAGGAGTCGTCCGCATCGCGCATGCGCGCCGCGACTTAGAAAGCAAACGGTTTCACTGACCGATAGCCAATGGACGATGGACTACGATGGACAAACGGACCACATCTTGACATTGAATGGGATTGATTAGTTAACAACTGTTAAATATGGATAAAAGCTGAAAATGTATTTGAATTACAGATCTTGGGGATTAATTAAAATTAGGATCCTTGAGAAACGTGGGAATACAATTGGCGCACAGGCGAGTGAAGAAACACGGATGGGTTTAGTCAGTAAAAGTCTGACACGCCCTTCTGCTTCACCCAGAGCGGGAGAGTTCATTTGATGATTTCCCATTAATTTTCCTTAATTGCATTCATTCCATTCCATTTTCTCTACTTGAAAATGCTCTTAGGTTGGGTGGAAAATGAAATTAAATGCAAATAAGTGTGAGTACATATATTACATTTCAAGGATAGAGATAGGGTTGCTGTTAAATCTATATAAAGCTGAAGAGTTTGTTTGTTTGAACGCGCGAATCTCAGGAATTACTATCCGATTTGAAAAATTATTTTTGCGTTGGATAGCCCATTAATCCAGGACGGCTTTAGGCTATATAACATCACGCTGGGACCAATAGGTGCGAAGCATAAAAAAACCTATCAAAACGTACACGGGTGAGACAGTGGGGCGCAGCTAGTATTGTATAAAGGCCAAGAGTCGCAATAATATAGACAAAATAAAGGTCCATCCAAACACATCAATCAAAGTTGTCTCGATGAAACACAGCTGCGGGCCCTCGTTACATTGTTTCAATATTTTCTTTCAAAACCTCGTCCGTTTACAACATCCTACAAGTGAAGATATTGTTATTAATGAATGACCGTATATTTCACAAGTCGCTATCGTAACTATTACTCTAGTTAAGACGGAATCGATTCTCGATAATCGGTTTAAGAATCGATATTGTGAAATTAGTTTATTATAATAATATCGTAATAATAGTTGGTTAGCTGTCATGTCTGGTCTGGTTGGATTGAATGTTTTACCGCTGTCATGAATGTAATATAATCTACTCAGACTATCTATTTAAATGTTACCGGCATACGAATAAACTTGTTGATAAAGTAGTCGATTTAGTTTAATGGATGGAATTATTCCTATTAATATCTAGCTTTGTACGAATGCATTTTATCTTATAAATTTATTGGAATCTATCATCATTATCAACCTTTTTATCGCCCCACTGCTGGGCACAGGTCTCCTCACATACAGAGAAGGATTGAGCGTAATCAAAAAAAGTAAACAAATAAAAAAGCGCTTGCTCAACGCGGGTTGGCGATTTCAGACTTAAAGTCCAGGTTTCCTCAAGATGTTTTCCTTCACCTTCAGTCATAGGTGTCCAAGATATACTTAGAAAGTACATATAACTTTAGAAAAATTACATTGGTACTTGCCTGACCTGGAATCGAACCCGCGCACTCATACTTGAGAGGCTGGTGTTTTAACCACTAGGCCACCACATTGGAATCTATATCTTTTGGTAATAATTGTATTTAACTATTCAGATATTATTTTTATTTACTTGTAAAAAAAGTTCTTTTTTTTGTATTGTGGCACTAGTTATGACTTTGTGTCAATTTCAAGAAAAAGTTTAAAATGTCATCATATTATACATATTTTATTTATTTCTTTCTTCTTTGGCTTCGCACAAATTTTCATTCATGTCGAATAAGACGGCCGCGTGAACCGTCTACGGGGGAGGTTTGAGGCAAAGTCACGATGAGGCCACTATGCTGCGATATCTCAATGTTCTTTATGGATTACTTTCTGAATGCACTTTTTACTATATAGATCACGCACTTTTATTTAGTAAACATAACTGTAAATAAATTAAAAGTCCAATTAAAAATGAGCGTGACACTCACATTAACTTTCCCGCCCGAAACTCCCCCGAAACTCCTAAAAACAAATTTAAGTACTTATCCTATTTCATTTTTAACTATGGCAAGTAAAGTGGATGTCGACTATTCTGTCAATGTCAAAACTGAATTAGATAAAAGGTTAAGTAGATATAACTTAGACTTAACACAATTCAACTTGACATGACAATGACATGTCACACAAAATATAACATTACATTCTAATATCTTACTATAATAAAATAATTAAGAAGGAACATCAAATCCAATTAATTCACACCTAGTATTTTTAATAGTTTCTAGGTTAAACGTCAAAACCAATCTACTTAAGCCTTAACATTTTAGAAAAATCTAAAATGATTTCATAATTTTAATAACGACCAGAATCATAATCTTTAACATTTACATACAATACTAACAACTGAGGCACTGTGAGATCCGTATCTAAAAAAATACACGAGTTTTGTATGATGTATGGGCTTCCTTGTGTGTTAACACTGATTTATAGGCACCATTAGCCGTTAGCTAATGCCAAGAATTATGCTAAGAGCTAAAACGGAATTATTTCCTAATAAACACAAAGAAATGACATATTGCAACATTGCCATACTATTCACCAAACAAGCAAACAAATATGAATTAATCCATACTGTCCATACTAATATTATAAATGCGAAAGTAACTCTGTCTGTCTGTCTGTTACGCTTTCCCGCTAAAACCTCTCAACCGATTTTGATGAAATTTGGCACAGACAATCTTTAGACCCAGAGAAAGAACATAGGCTACCTTTTACTGAAAAAAAAAATTATATTCCCGAGGGAAATCTAAAAAGCGCGATATAACCGAATTCCACGCGGGCGAAGCTGCGGGCGGAAAGCTAGTGGGAAAATAAACTTAATGAAATTGTTTCCAGTTCTCTTCTTATTAAATAAATAATAAATATATACTGACAAATCACACAAATTGAGCTAGCCCCAAAGTAAGTTCGAGACTTGTGTTATGAGATACTAACTCAACGATACTATATTTATAATAGATACATATATAGATAAATATTCAAGACCCAGGCCAATCAGGAAAAAGATCGTTTTCCATCCTGGTCAGGGATCGAACCCGGGGCCTCCACGTCGCAGGCAGGCGTGTTGACCGCTGCGCCACGGGGGACGACTATTGTCTTCAGGAACCTTTAAATATTTGGGTTAAATTAGCAGATACTTAATTCATTACACCATGTTAGTTGAATTCAAGCCACAAGGACGATGGGCGTTTCATATCAAACGTGCAGGTCATACACACTTAACATACAGTCGCACCAATTTCCGATTATTTCCAATCGATTACCAAAAAGATAATTGATAAAAAAATAAATATTTACAACGCTAATCCTCGATCGGTACGTGTGAACCGTTCAGTACGGTAAGCAAAAACATTGAATAATAGCGTTACGAAACAGAAACGTTGCGACACGTTCACGCACTATTGAAAAATCGGTAACGCGTGCACTTAGAATCGATACTGCGACTCGTTTTATTGTTATTCAATTCCTTAAAGCGATGTGTGGAAAATTATAGCGTAATTTATTTTCATTATGAACAGGTTGCATTGAGTAACTTTTTAAGGCACTCGAATATGTTTAATTTAATAATAATGGTTTTGCAATCTATTACAATTATGGTCAGAATAAACTCTTATATAAATGCAGCCTAATAAGTACCTCCATATACGTATAATGTTGTCACTGGGCCGTAATCCACCGCACGGGCTGGTAGATCTCAATTAGTATTAAATGTTTCTGTTCTAAAACATGCTGGTTACCTAACCATGTTTTCCTAGCAGGACATGTATGAACTCCCCTAATTACTAAACAAAATATAAACCAAAAAAGCGCACAAAGAACACCCACTCTAGAAATTCGACTTGACCCCCCATAGGCCAGACATGCCGTTCCCTAGGCCAGACTTGCTTTTCCCTAGGCCAGATTTGCCTTTCCCTAGGCCAGACTTGCCTTTCCCTAGGCCAGACTTGCCTTCACCTAGGCCTGACTTGCCTTCCCCTAGGCTAGAAGCTGGGTACGCCCATTTTACCATGTGTTCTCTAGAACAATGAAATTATGCAATGCTACCTTTCGGATCATTATTGATATTATCAAAAGTCGTCACATCATCAAGAACAAAGTACTTTCGTCATTTAAAGTAGCCATGAGAATTCTGTGGCTACTTAACTAATAATGTTATGAAGAACCTATTTATATTAGTAGTATAAAAACTTGTCCAGTCCAAGCATCAAAATACAGCCCATCCATCAAAATAACAGATTCAAGGGTAGCCAATACAAAAATTATTGTCTTCGCAGATTCGTAACTCGCAACATCAATCAACGTGAACTTTTGATTGGCCAGCGAGGTTACTGGGTTTATAGTCACCTTGTGGTTTATAAAATGGATGGATTTTCCTAGAAGCTTAAGTAGTTATTAGTAGATAATTACGAAAGAGTAACAAAGGTCTCAATATCTCAATTACATTGAGGATATATGAATGTCTTTTTCTAATCATTTATACTAAACTTATTTTTATATACAACTTATAAAGGCCAATACTAGACAATTAACAAGCAACCCAAAGAATCTTTCAAGTCCGTGGGGTGATTGCGTCAAACACTATCAGTATCAATAGCTTATATTTTGACAGTTCAAGCATTATTTACGTTGTAGAACGGACAAATTTTTCGAACTGATTAAACAATGCATTATCGGCAATAAACCTTCGAAATGATTCAGATTTAGATTAATATAATACGCAATTAGGTTGCTGATTCAGTTAAACTTTGCGTTAAAGTAAACAAATTGAATATTTATTAATAAAAGTTTCCAGAACGTAGATATATTATTAGTTTCAAACTAATAACTTCCGACTAATCATGCAAAAAGAAACTCCCACACTACTCTAGTTAATCGAAACACATTATCGCCTAAGCACAAACCTCGACCTTTAGCCAAATCAATTAGTATAACAATATCATACAGATAATCTCACCAATTCAACTTCCCGCCAAAACTTTCACTTGACAGCTGACCTTGACAGTTCCTGCCGCCATCTTGTAATTAACGTCACTTTTTTTATTAATTGCATGGCTGATGTGAACGGCCTGCCCTTGCGAGGGTTACCCGGAGCCTGTCTGTTAATGTCATGATTTGTCGTGATAATCTATAGTTATTGAACTTACGTTACTATTTAAATGTTAATTATCGTGAGTTCAAGGTTTCTTTATTTTTATAAAAGCCTCGAGTCGATTTTAATTATAGATGTTTTTTCCACATATAAACTATAACCAATGCGACTCTATCCATTCCCCTATTCCCACAAAGTTTAATAACCAGCAGCACTTAACATGCGTGAGAACCAGTTCCGAGTCACACGAGGTCAAGATCCAGTGAAAGTGGTCACCGGCATGATCGTTGCGCTGATTAATAGTGGGAGATTCGTATTTGTAGCATCCTCATGATTTATTATTAACTCGTTAATCGTTATAGTTTGTGGCACGACCTCCCGCGTAGTTTAGGCTGATTATTTTGAGAGATTTACGCGCCACAGGAGCGTGAGTCCATAAAAACAGAGAAGCTTTGAACCAACAGTGGGTGACGTTAAGCCGTGGATAATGATGAAGAGCTTTGGGTTAAGTAGAGTGATTTTTTAGCGTTAATAAGCCTGTAATCAGGCATGGGACCAAAATAACATTATACAAATAATTTAATATTAATAGCAATAATTTCTGTGACTATGGTATGCTAGTGTTCTATACGGGCATATTGGGCATACATCCAAAGTCTAGACTGCTACTGAGAAGAACAGAATAATACATTGAATCCCCTTAGCTAAATAAACATTGCCATAGTAATATCGACTGAGCAGACTTTCATCCCAGTGGATTTCCATTACTATTAAACATGATAATAGGCTGTTAAGATAAATAATAATTACTGTATCAGCATTTCCTCCTCATTATTCACATAGAAAATAATGAGTTTCCCTCCAATTCGTAATTATAGCGATGGCCATTAAAACTTTCTCTATGCACGCTTTGATTATAAGATTTTTAATCTATAATATAATCTTGTTACATAAAAACACAATAACTTTTTGTTTAAAAAAATATAATGATCGCAAAGTTTATGCGTGAGTAACCGCAAGACAGAATGATATGAAAAATTGGGTGAAAGCGAAAATGATTTGCGCGTTTTTCATAAATGATGACTGCACAAAATTCAGTGAGTTTCTTTTTATACTCGTAGGCATTGATATAATATTAAACTAAGGTAGTTAAGTCACTAGCGCATTGAACTTGAAGCGTACAAAAGATTATAATTCTAATCTCTTGCCTTAGTCACTCTCGATACACTCGTAAAAACAAACGACAAACACTAACAGCGCAAATGTCAAACACTAGCCATCTTTTTCTTCTCTATGCTATAGATTGCGCCCCATCTCACTCACACTGTACCAACGTGTGAAATATACGCAGAATAAAAAAAATTGCATGTGTGTGCTGCTGCTCCGATCGGCACATTTATTTCGGTTAATTTGTTAGAGCATATCATATCTGTTTAATATTATATCAATGCTCGTAGGTATATGTTTAGTTTGTGGTTGCATTTTATTCAACAACGTGTCTATGTCTAGACTATGTAAAATAACTTGTAAGTAATAAAAGATAAGGGTAATGTACCGCCAGTTATGCAAGAAATGCAAAGTCACACAAACTAACTCTAAGTTAACTACACCTTTTTCTCTTTATTTAACTAGGAAAATGACAGTAGGAACTGTTAATTTAATCCTATCAAATTAAAATAGCTACTCCATAGATAGTTTACGTCAATAAAAACATGGCGGAAAAAAAATACGTCAATTTACGTCAGAGGCTAACTAATTTGAAAGGAGTAAGTTTTCTGCTCTTTTCATCCATACTAATATTATAAATGCGAAAGTAACTCTGTCTGTCTGTCTGTCGGTCTGTCTGTCTGTCTGTCTGTCTGTCTGTTACGCTTTCCCGCTTAAACCCCTCAACCGATTTTGATGAAATTTGGCACAGAGAATCTTTAGATCCTGAGAAAGAACATAGGCTACCTTTTATCCCGGAAAAAATTGATGTTCCCGAGGGAAATCTAAAAAGCGCGATATAACCGAACTCCACGCGGGCGAAGCCGCGGGCGGAAAGCTAGTAATTAATAAAAAAACATGGATCACTAAATTTAAATTTACTTTTGTATGTGAACAGAGAACCGATTCCATTACACGAAGATGAATGGAAGAGAGGTCGGGTTAAGCAGGGTATTGACTGTCCTACATAAGTATAATATTAGTATCCATACTAATATTATAAATGCGAAAGTAACTCTGTCTGTCTGTCTGTCGGTCTGTCTGTCTGTCTGTCTGTCTGTCTGTTACGCTTTCCCGCTTAAACCTCTCAACCGATTTTGATGAAATTTGGCACAGATAATCTTTAGACCCTGAGAAAGAACATAGGCAACCTTTTATCCAGAAAAAAATTGATTTTCTCGAGGGAAATCTAAAAAGCGCGATATAACCGAACTCCACGCGGGCGAAGCCGCGGGCGGAAAGCTAGTTCTTTCTATAAATATACGAAACCTGAAAATAATTTATTCAGAATAAGCAACTGACTCATTCCAATCATTTTTACACCACGTTATATTTTTTCCCAAATACATTTGGAAATTGTTTGTGTGGATACCGAGCGCGCACACGCAGTTGACGATAGATCATAATACTAGGCGCGTGAGACAGAGCCACCCCCGCCGCGCCGCTGCAGGCGCAAGCGGGCGAGCGGTCTTTGATCATATTTTTGTTGGGACAACCAGGTAAGATAACACGCCCATAACTCTGTGGTTTTTCATGATATCTGTTTGATAATTTGTACATAGATTCTTTACTTAAAAATACTGGACACGTGTTTCGGGTTTTACATAAACAAACACTAACCTTGTATACTATTTAGTGAAGTGAAACAATCTCTAACTTAATTACAACCTTTTTAATATATATATTTTTTTAAACTAGTGCTTTACTGCAATCCCGCCTGATGGTAAGCAGTGATGCAACCGTTGATGGTAAAGCACACTAGTTTATTAAGCCTATTCACTTAAAAAACTTAGGAATAGGAAGGATGACGGCAGTTGAGCGAGGTGATGTAATGTTAAACCCAAGACCAACACGACCAAACGATGCTGCGCTAGAGGTAGATTGATCTGGAGACTCTCCACGACCCAACTCCCGACACAACAACATTTGGCGCATCGTACCTGCCACACAATGCAACACAACTGCTCAGACCCGTCCTCCGTACGGCTTCACCAGACATCATGCCGAAACACGACGAATCGCTTGGCGGCAAGACTTTGTCTGGTGCGTGGTAACTTCTGCCAGCAGCCGATGTTATGACCTACCACCGAGAATATTTTCCTTATTTTGGTTGACAGAATATTGTATTCGCAGGAGAATCGAGTATTACAACACCTCTATAGTATAGGTACGCCATGGATCTAATCACATTAAAAGCGGCACGTTTGCACACTAAACACATAAAAAATCAACTGTTCATCCACGACCCTTGTACAAACAAGCTGGGACCCTCTGTTATTACAATAATGTCAAAATGGTCCATCAGTGATCTTATAATGATTGTTTTTGACAAATTTAGTAACCTACTAACAAAATGGCGTCATTAGGACTCCAGTGGTCAATGACAAAACCTGGAAACTTGGACTTCAAGTCTGAAATCGCCAACCCGCATTGAGCAAACCTGATGATTACGCTCAATCTTTCTCTGTATGAGAGGAGATCTGTGTCCAGCAGTGGGACGATAAAGAGGTTGATGATGATGATGATGGTCAATCACTGTCACTAGTGTCACTCCACTCCATATTAATAAATGTTCATATATGTAGAGTAACTTTTAGAAAATCATTTCTAATAACGGGTTTTATAATAATGGGAATACGGCAACGTCATTCCTTCACCATTCTATCAGGAGACTACTAACCTATATTTGATCGATCATTATGAATTTAGCAGATTATTAACTTTTAGCACAATGACAATGAAATGACAATGGTATCGTGTTTTAATGACAGATTTATAAAAATATCTGACTAGAGCCTCTGGTAATGTGACTTGTTTGTTCAAACGTTGCAGATGAACATCGTCGCGTGTTGTCAAGTCACGGCGTGCTGCGGACAGACAGGCAGACATCCGTGTAGCAACGTGTTGCCACTACAAGTCACGGTGTCGTTACGTAACCGTCACGGCACGTGTAAATGGGCCGTAACGAATGTGTGTGGGATAAACGTTGAGAACTGTGTGTTGGAGGGGGTGCATAAAGTGATAATGATTAAATCAATATGCTTATTGGTTAATCAGATGGAATTTAAGTTTTAAGGCGGAAATGTGTGATGCTAGAGGGTTTGGCTAGAAGTGAGAGATTAGGCTGATATATAAAGCAAAATAAAGGGTGTAAAACCTTTACTTCGTTGAATATCACAGGCTCGCACACGCACTTAACGGACAGACTTCTGACACGTCCACTTGCGCCCGTGGCTCTCGTAAGAATGATCGACGCGGTGCGCTTGAGACAGTGCTGTCTGTCTGACAGTGACAGTGTTGTCTGTGGTTAATGATAAAACGCATACAATACAAAGGGGATTTAAGTTAGGTACAACAACAGCAGAGATTATCAAGGAAAATAGCTGTCGTTCCAGGTATCAGCCAGACCGACGTGATCGAGGAGTGGAAATATTATAGGCTGATTATGACGGAAGGGCAGGAGAACGATGCTCACAACCAGGAAGAAGAGAGAAGTTATTACCAGTTTTTGCGTGTTAGTTATAAACTTATAAAAAGTTGAGACAATACGTATTAATGCAGATACTATATACATATTAAACAGCTATAAATCATTCCAACAAATCCTTGAAACTTGTGAGACGGTTCTAAGTCATAAAACTGTAACTGAACCTCGCTGATCCCTATCACTAAATCACGGTTAATTAAAAAATTATAATACCGACCTCAATACTTATTGATTGAACTAAATGGAACCGACATTTTGATCGCACATCTGTGTTGAAATGGAAGCCAAATGTCAACTGTAATAAGGTCGTCGTAGTATTAGTTTTCGCCGGCGATTAATTATTTTAATAAACCTGTGTGATACATTCATATTTGTTTAGTGTACGTAAAAATATTTTACAAAATTTTGCTAGTTATGATTTTTGTAGCCTGTAAATTTATAAATCTGTTATCAACGATATTTTAGGTGCGTATTACAGAACGTCACTCAAAACTCAAGCTCTCTAGCCATTTGATTGGTTGAAACCAGTTTTAAGTAATGTTTAATTAAGCAGAGATCAATGCTTCAGTCTCCTTCTGTAATCCGGACCTAAGACACACGTATAAAAGATGAGTTCGGACTAATGTCAGATAAGTTCAATTAAAATATGCAATACTATACAAAACCATGTAACGTTAATAATTTCGCTCACAATTGCAAAAGCTTGTGGTTGGGTGTTGATCGTAGAAGAAAGTAAAATAAGATTGGTTGCCGTCTACAGTTTTGACTATTCGTTTACATGATATGTAATGGACCTATGGGGTATCAGTTATTTAGGATCGAGCTAAACTCTTGGTTAATAATATTTAGAATAATTACTTACGTGGGCAAGCACCTTAATTGTGTAACGTACTACAGCGTTGCTAAACTTGCAGTTGTTGAACTTGCTGTCAAAATGAAGGCCATTGGATACTGATAGTGTGTGAAACCCTCCAGTTCCGTTAGAGATTAAGTGTTGTATAATGTACATTAATGTGTGTAATGTATACAATATATTCCCCTTTATTTATAAACGTTGTTTAAAGTGAACTAGTGATTAGCGATTCTTTAATCATACATTTTTACGTCACTTAACATTAATAATCGTTTATAAACAAACAGCACAGTATTTAAGGAGTTTATTCATAAACGATGATTAAAGTTAAGTGACGTGCAAACGTCTAAAATGTATGGTTAAACAATCGCTAATCACTAGTTAACTTTAAGTAGCGTTTATAAATAAGGGGATTAAGTGCTGTGGTTATATTTTACGAAGTTTATTATTTGATTATTTAGAGCAAATTAAAGGATTTTTAACATTGAAAACAGAAGATATTTAAAGTTTAATACATATTTTGAACAAAAACTAGAAAAGAGTTTGCTTTCAACAATCAAGATTTTTTTTTTTAATAATTATAAACTAGCGCTTGACTGCAATCCCGCCTGATGGTAAGCAGTGATGCAATCTTTGATGGTAAAGCGCGCTAGTTTATTAAGCCCAATCACTTAAAAAAACTTAGTGAATAGGAAGGAAGACGGCAGTTGAGCGAGGTGCTGCAACGTTAAACCCAACAACACGACCAACGATGCTGCGCCAGCGGGAGATAGATGTGGAGACCCTCCACGACCAAACTCCCGACACAACATTTGCCGCATCGTACCCGGCACACTTCGCAACACAACTGCTCAGACCCGTCCTCCGGCTCTCCTCTCGTGCTATAAAGTAAACGTTACGGGTCGAAAAGCTCTGAGGTCATCGCCAAAAAATTACTTAAGATCGCTTAACATAACATGTAATTGACCACGTGTTACATATTTCACGGCAACCACAAATCCAACCACACATTACCCTAAACAAATAACAGGTTAACAACCAACAGTTGTGCGGCGCGGGCGCAGGAATGGCATTAGAAAGGATCCCAGCAAGGTCGGCCCGTGTCCGCCACAGTACGGCGCGGGCGGCGACGGCGCTACACATTGTAGGTACTGTGTCATGGGTTGATCTATTGGGGTTAATGATAAATTGTCACTGGTTTGTTAATGAGCAAATCTAGGGGTTAATTGTGGTCCCGTATCCAGAGAGTTTTTTTTTTCTAGATACCACTGTTTGTCCGTCTGTATTTGTAATTGGGCTGTATCTCGAGAACCGTGATGGCTATACAATTGAAATGTTCACAAATAAAGTATTTCTGTTACCGCTATAACAGTAAATACTAAAAATAGTATTTTTTTCTCTATTTTATATGTATAGGAACCGTTCATGACCCAGTTGACCGGTTTTATTTTGAATTTATTACCGAGTAATGGACCATTATATCACTAATTTTAATTATCATCGTCATCAACCTTTTATCGTCCCACTGCTGGGCACAGGTCTCCTCTCATACAGAGAAGGATTGAGCGCAATCACCACGCTTGCTCAATGCGTGTTGGCGATTTCAGACTTAAAGTTCAGGTTTCCTCAAGATCCGTCACCTTGTAATCAGTCATTGGTGTCCAAGATATACTTAGAAAATTTATATAACTTAGAAAAGCTATATTGGTACTAGCCTGACCTGGAATCGAACCCGCACACTACTACTTCAGAGGGTGGTAATTTTTAATATTTGCAGAAAATTATTTGAAACCTATGAGTTAAATAGCATCTGATAGTTAGTGCATGTGACTTTTTACTTTATCGAAATATCTAAACAGGTATGTCGTTTTGTTCCCACGGTATAGTATTCATTTTAGTATGGCAATCAAAATGGTAGTTGATTAGCTTTTAATAATGAATAGTATGGCATTAATGACCCTAAAATATAATAGTGAAGTTTTCAAATTATCTTGGTGCGCCGCCCTGGGGTGGGCGACGGGTCTGTCAGACTTTTACTGACTAAAAACCACCCCGGTGTCTCTCCTTGTGCATGCGCTCGGGGAAGCGGGAGTCCAGATTCTTCCGAAGTGCATGAGATGACCTAACCTAACCTCCTTTTCAAAGGCCGGTCTTATTTTATTCAACAAACATATAACCTGGGGGTCCGAAAAGGTCTCTTTCGCATTATCATCATCATTATCATCATTATCAGTCTCTACTCGTCCACTGCTGGACATAGGCCTCTTCCACGCCAACAAGCTCGATTCTGAGCAGTTCTCCGCCAGCCACTACCAGCGACCTTTTTGATGTCGTCGCCTATTGTGATAATGCGTGCGTCAAACGCATTATCACAATAGTATATTATGAATAATGTCGTAAAATGGTCACAAACAGACAGTTCATAATATTATCTGTAGCAATTCATATCAGGCAATTCATCAGTTTGACAGTTTTAATCACCGATAAAATTACAGTCTTAGTTTGTTTGATGCGGAAATATTAACACCAAATATGATATGAATTAAATTGAAGGTCATTTTGCTATATACAATATGTAAAGAAAACCCTGTCCGACCCATGAGGATATAAAATATAATATAAAAATATAATATAAAATTTTACGTAATCATCATAGTATCAATACTAATGAATTTTAAAATAATCTTTTTTTCCCGCGAATTAATTCCAACTTCCCCGAAATTCGGTAATTTTTAAAAAAGTGACAACACCGTTTTGACGGTACGTTCATGCGATTCGACCACGCGTCGCGTGCCCTGCCCCCCGTCGCCCGCGGAAGGGTGTCCCACCGCACATGTATTAAGTTACCTCTTTTTGAAAAATAATATTTATTTTTTTAGGGAGATTTTTTTTTTAAACTTCGGCTCCGTCGGCATTATTAGAATCAGTTATCGATTCCTAACAATACCTTCACGGATCGGACAGGGTTTTCTTTACATATTGTACTGTTGTGTTTTACATACATAATCAGACTATAATGTTCCCACTGTTGGGACACAGGCCTCCTCTCGGTGAGAGGGAGTGGGCCGTAATCTACCACCCTGGCCTAGTGCGGGATGGTAGGTGTCACATGTCTTCGAAGTGTTGTCTCTAAGACACGCCGATTTCCTCACGATGTTTTCCTTCACCATGTTTTGAGAGCTGAGAGATGAAATAATTTATACAAAGTAAAGCACCTGATGTAGCGGCCATTACCATTATGCCCCACTGGTCCTATACAGGATAAAATTTTATCCAGTGCGCAAACTTTGTCAACTTATAGCTAAATAAGTTTTATAGATAAAAATATTATTACTTTGGTATGTTTTAGTACAAAAAAAATAGTTATTGATAACGAAAGATGTTTTTTATGAAATCGATGTTATGGTCACCGCACGCGGTCCCATTCAGGCGGAGTGGGGACGGCGGGAACATCACAGGACACCCGCGCGCCCGCGCCGCCCGCATGTTCACTACGCGGCCATATGCTAATACTACGATATTGATATGAATAATTGGTGTCTCTCATTTGCTGATTTTAGGGCGGACAAAAACATGATTTTTTATTTTAAACTAATAATGCAGATTTGTTCTGTTATTGATTCTGAGCCACCCATTTGTTTTTGCGCACTCGAAAAAAGTTTCCCTGTATGTATGTATGTGTGCACATATATGTTGTAATTTATTGAGATAACAATTAGAGGAATTGCTAATGATCTGCTGAGAATTTATAAGTGACTTATTTAGGCCACTCAAAAATCAGTTTAGTAAAGCAACTTTAGCAAAACTTAGTTGACCCCTTTTTTAAGACATATAGACAAAAATATCCTTTATAAACCTACCTTTAAGTAGTAACCTATACTTAAGTATTGTAACATTCTCAGCTCGAGCTACAATCGTGTCGAATAGAATGTGCGTATCGCTTGCAATGTTAGGTAAAGACTAAAGACAAATGAAGGTTCACGGCACATAGTTTTTGTACGTTTGAGTCCACAGACGTTGAAGTATTTTTCCTTCGAGTTGGTGTACTTACCTGAAAAGATGAAAGAAAAATCATTAGTAAAGTAATTATAAGTATTTTACAAGGGTTTAAATAACAGCGACGTAGAGGAATATTTCGATGACATATTTTAGGTTTTTAATTTGTATTTTTAGTGAGGTTAGGATAATATTTTTTTTAAAATTTAATACTTTGTTAATTTATTTAGTTATAATAATCGTATCTTTCTCAAAATAAAAATTAAACACGAAAATGATGATGACCGACATTTGCTCCCAGATTCCATATTCTCAGTCTTATTAACTGAAAATATAAAATCCAAAATTAAATGTCAGTCAAGTCTTGTCAAATTATAAAAACCGCCCCTAACAGTTCTATTTATTTAAATGTCATTATATTACGGTTGAAAACATATTATGAAAATAATATCAACTTGACATAAAACTTCAAGTGTGGGCTTGGTAACCAATTACTGTTTTTTTTTAAAAAAAAAAGGTGCCTCACATTATGTATGACTCCTGTATAATAGGTTAACAAACATTTAAGCACACAAAGACAAGCGGCTACACCCGGTACAATTCCCAGCAGGCATACAATTAATATTTGACCCATATTTGATCCTTTATCGTGGGTGCGTTTACATACACATAACCTAAATACATACACATAACATAAACATACACAAACAGCCAGACCTGAAACGACTAATTGTAGGCAATACAAATATTTGACCCATTTTGGAATCGAACCCGCGACACGCAACGAAGCATTCGATCGCTCTGCCACTGAGCCAACCGTGTCGTAATTCCAAATGTCCGTCCTTAATAAAACTCTGAAGGTTAATGGTTTTTAATAATTAAGCCATCATCATCATGTTGTAAATTAAGCCTCATAAAACATAATAAACTGTGCTCACGTATTGTGTTTTCAAAGTTCAACGCACAAGACTCAAACATACGATCGTCGGATAAGCAGCCCTCGCTCTTAATAGGCCCATTTCCGGCCATTGACATTACAGACTACTTAATTTAAGGCTTTATACAAGGCCTGCTGAGCTAAATAAATCTGATAATATTTAGGCGTATATTTATGCGCTCCTAACATTCAAGAATGTACAGATGACAGCAGATCAAGCTACTACAATCTGTCAGATTTATTTATTACACTTTCAACTTTATCTATAAAGCATTAAAGCTCAAGGTTGATTGGAAATTTATGGCAGTTTCGGGTAGGTTGACCTGCTGTCGTACGTACAAGGCCCCAACATTTATTGGTTAACCCCTTATGTAAGGAATCTGAAAACGAAAATTATCCTAATTACCTCAGGTAAATCTCGCTTTTTTTATATATATTACTAGCTTTCCGCCCGCGGCTTCGCCCGCGTGGAGTTCGGTTATATCGCGCTTTTTAGATTTCTCCCGGGAATATAATTTTTTTCCGGGATAAAAGGTAGCCTTTGTTCTTTCTCAGGGTCTAAAGATTGTCTGTGCCAAATTTCATCAAAATCGGTTGAGAGGTTTAAGCGGGAAAGCGTAACAGACAGACAGACAGACAGACAAACCGACAGACAGAGTTACTTTCGCATTTATAATATTAGTATGGATAAACTAGCGCTTGACCGCAATCCCGCCTGATGGTAAGCAGTGATGCGATCAATGATGGTAAAACGAGCTAGTTTATTAAGAGCCTATTCACTATAGTGCCTTGAAGACACTCACATTGTAGTGTGCGCTTTAAAACCCGGAGGCCTGTAAATAACCGATGTTCACTGTTTATTTACTAAAAATATAAATCCGTATTAAATAATGGAAAAATAACTTTATTATAATATATTATAACAATTTGACAGCTATATAATAAGTTGGTGTTAAATTTATGACACAATTGGCGCAAAGGCCGTGTGATGGCTGCGTGTCGCGGTTTCGATTCTCGCACGAAACAAAAATCTGTATGGCCTACAATTAGTCGGTCCAGATCTGACTGTTTGTGTATGTAAACGCACCCACGATACAGAAAAAAATACTAATGTGGGGCAATGTATAAAAAATGCGTTTTAAACTAGATTTTATTTCAATTAATAACTAATTAGTCGTTAGTAAAACAAAATAAAAATTGTCTCAAACAGTTCACAGGCTGCATTCCTACTCATTAACTGATTAAAACTCAGAATTAATGGCAGTTACTACGAGTACAACGTGCAAAAGGTAATGTAGGCAAACCAGCTGTGACCTTTTGTAGCAATGTTTTATATGGACGCACTCGAAAACAGGTTCACAGTACTATTTACATGTAGATTCGCGTGTCTACTTGCTATTTACTGGTAAAGGTGATGTAAGGGATTTTACACAAAATCTGACCCAATCGTTGATTTAGCGAGTCCTGTATGCCTAGTATGAGTTTTCATTGCGAGATTTGATCGTCGATATCGAGCGCGTTTGGTGCTCTCATTGGTTGAGAGTCCTTACAACCTTGAAGCGGGCCAATCGATAGTGAAACGCGGTCGATAACGACGATCGAGTCTCGTAATGAAACCTCATACTAGGCCTATAGGTCTGTATGGAATGAAGCTGGCTGGCACCGTGAAGTTTCTTGGTGGCTCTTCTTCAAAAGAAACGACCAATTGTAACTGTGGACCTAGTTTCTGATATCTATACTAATATATAAAGCTAAAGAGTTTGTTCGTTTGAACGCGCGAATATCAGGAAGTTCTGGCCTATTTCAAAAAATATTTTTGCGTTAATCGAGGAAGAGTTTAGGCTATACATCACGCTGCGACCACTAGGAGCGGAGCATAACAAAAGTTTAAAATATATGCTGTATATTTTGGGGTTAAAATAAAATGTTCAAATAACTAAATCCACGCGAACGAAGTCGCGGGCGGCCGCTAGTGAATATATACCCGTTATCTTATCCTGCTTTTCTATAAATTTGTATGTATGTTTATGTTACTCATTAAAGCCGAAACTACTAAGCGATTTGGAGGAACAGAGATGGTGAATTAGTAGTGAAGGGGCATTCTCTTTGCTAACCCTGGTTGGGTTAGTAAAGAGGATGCTTTTTATCTTGATATTCTCTCGGGATCGAACTTATCTAGGTCAACGCTCGGGGAGCTGCTAGTATGCAATAAAATATGGATTTTTAACATGAAAAGTACAGAACAGTCCATATAAAATACAACATCAAGAAGTGAGAAAAGTAATCTCCGTTAGTGATGATAGACGTGTCGAGAGAGATAGACGTTCTTGAAGTCTGTGTCTATATCTACAATTATATACTTACGATGTCGCCTATGCTGATTCATAATTTAATTAATTATGTATAGCTAGTTTGTGGGAACTGCTTACGCGCGAGGAATGCGGAATGCCTTGCTACTCTTAACCAAGGCAGAATGTCGCCTGATATTGGATTATTAATGAACAACCTTATCATTTACAGTGCCTGCCTTAAATGGGGACTAAAGGAATGTTTATGGTGAAAAGATGCCGTATTTCTTTAAGTTAAGCACTATTGGAGTTGAAGATGACTAGATGAAATGAAATGAAATCATTTATTATGCAATTAGGATCACTAATCACTTTTACACGTCATCTAGATGGAGCAGGCATTTCCTAACTGACTACCTCTGAGAAGAAAAGCCGAAACAAACTCAGGGTTCATCGTCTTTTTTCAAGTCCAGACATTAAAAATGAAAATGTTTACAATAACAATATGTGTTTGCTTTGTATACAATATGTAAAGAAAACCCTGTCCGATCCGTGAAGGTATTGTTAGGTATCGTTAACTGATTCTAATAATGCCTACAAAGCCGGGCTAAACTTAAAAAAAAATCCCCCAAAAAATATAAATATTATTTCGAAAAAGCGAGGTAACTTAATGCATGTGCGGTAGGCAACCCGATAGCCCCGCCCCCCTTCACCCGCGCATGTATGCGCGGGTGATGGGCACGTGGTCGCATCGCTATTCGCTCCGTCACAAATGGTGTTGTCAGTTTTTAAAAAATTACCAAATTTCGGGGAAATTGGAATTAATACCCGGGAAAAAAAGATTATTTCAAAATTCATTATTATTGTTACTGTGATGATTATGTAAAATTTTATATTATATTTGGTCAAGTGTTTACCTAACCTTTATTATCCTTATGGGTCGGACAGGGTTTTCTTTACATATTGTATAACAGTCCATTTACGTGAAGTAAAGATGTAGCCTGTATTCTATCTAAGCTCCCTTAATTACAGCGAGCGCTTCCTTTAGTAAGTAACTACTTCACTAGGGACGCGTTTTTTTTTTTAAACGATGCCCCACACTTGGACTTTTTCCTGTATCGTGGGTGCGTTCACAAACATACAAATAATTGTAGGCCATATAAATAATTGTTCCATGCGGGAATCGAACCCGCGACACGTGGAGCAGCAGTCGATCGCTCAGCAACTGCACCAATCGTGTCGTCCGGTTTCATCCGATTAAGTTTCCATCTTATAGGAGTATTGGTATAAACAGTATCCTATATTTTTATCCTTATTATAAACCAGGTGTATGTCCAATTTTATCCAAATCTGTTCAGTAGTTTGAGCGTGAATAAGTAACACACATACAAACGTATATACACACACACTCAGTCACAAACTTTTGCCTATTTAACATGGATGTAATGGAGCTAATGAAATAACTGACAAACTATGATCTCCTATGCACCTCTGCCTATCCTCCAGAGAAATATAAGCGTGATGTTTTACCATGTTAGGTTCAAGGTACACAAATTTTCGAAATCTTCTAGTAATTTCCTTGGAGACCACCATAGGAAGGGGCATGGGAAAAAACTATTTTACTAAAATCCCGTAATAACGCTTAAACGGCTTTCTCATACACATTATTTGAAAATCCTGCTACAATGACGCAATAAAAAAAGAAACATATGCGTGTGAACACTTCAACAGACCACGTAAACATAAAAATCATAAAAACGCGTTGAGAAAAAACCAAAACATTGAAGACATTATTTTGTGAAATTCATATTTATGCCATTGTTGTAATAACGTACCAAAGTTTAATTAAGTAGGTAAAAATTAAGTGTGAAATTGCGAATTTTAAACATCCTATTGTTTGAACTTACGTCAGTAACTTGTATGTGTAATATTGAGGGCTTGTTTCCCAATTTTAACCTCGAAACATCTGTTTTAAAACCCAGCAAAATGTGTGAGAAAACTGCCCATGTATTCTGATAAAATCACATCACTTATGTGGGATCAGCTAACACTTCATTTGCTGCTAAGAAATGGCGCCATTGGCAGCTTAATTGAACTCACTTCATCTATATATGTAAGTTTTCATGGCGAGGTTTTACCAGAATAAATTAGCAGGAACTGCTAGAAAATATATAAAGTATAAAGTTTGAAAAACGTTTTGAATTGAGAAACTTCTAGAAAGATTTTGGATAGTAACTGGACTCAGATGAATGCGAATATTTACAGAGAGTGACTACCTATATACCGGTTGCCATACGAATATCTAGTGGCAGTCGTTACGGGTTGTTGGAGCCCGCAAAAGTCTAACATTGGTCTAACTGCAATGCTTCGATATCGCCTTCGGGTTGTGGAGGTCAGACGGCAGTCGCTTCACGGAAAATATCAAAGGCTACCCAAAATCAGCAGTTAGACTGGTAAAGCGGACCTCCAGACTCCGAAGCTGAAAAGCTGCGGATGCGACTGGAATTAACGCTGAGATGATGATGATGAGTGACTACCTATATAACTTCTGCAATCAAATAACTGAGTAATGCGACATCCCTTGATAGACTCTCGGGATTTTGACTACCCGTAAGAACTGTCCCATTGTGAGCGACCACGTTTTAGTTCGCTCACAATCGGCCTCATACGAAGGCTCAGAGTCAGATAAAGGGCAATAGAAAAAGCTATGCTCGGATTTTCTTTGCGTGATCGAATCAGAAATGAGGAAATCCGCAGAAAAACCAAAGTCACCGACATAGCTCTGCGAGATGCTAAACTTAAGTGTCAGTGGGCAGGGCACATTGCTCGTAGAACCGATGGCCGATGAGGCACTAAGGTTCTGGAGTGGCGGCCACGTACTGGAAGACGCAGAGTAGGGAGGCCCCCAACAAGGTGGACCGATGACCTGGTGAAGGTCGCGGGAAGCCGATGGATGCCGGCAGCACCGGACCCGTCGGCGTGGAGGGCCTTGGGGGAGGCCTTTGTCCAGCAGTCGACATCTATAGACTGAAGAAGAAGAACTGTCAAAGGTCTACGAATGATAGCTGGGACCAAGGGCTTAAAGTGTTCTCTGATACATGTTTAGTTAATATTAGCTGGAATTCATGGAGGAGAGAGAGGAGACACGGATAGATGACATTGTTACTCATCATCATTATCATCATCATTTCAGCTGAAAGACGTCCACAGCTGGACATGGACCTCCCCAAGGATCTCCACGACGAGCGGTCCTACGCCTTCCGCATCCATTGTTACTATCGCGGGTAAAACCAAGATGCAGACTGACAGTGGCGCGAGGAGATTGGAGCAAGCAGAGAGAAGCCTAGGTCATGTGCCTCACTTGTCTGCTGATTGGACTCCAATCTTACTTAAAACAAAACGACCACAGTCTACCGTAAGTATATAATCAAAACTTCAGAATGAACCCGAAATAGTACGAAACAGATGCTGCTCGGAGGTCATACGATACAATTGTGACGAAACCTGCCATTACAGAGAGCAGGTGATGTCTATTGCCCCATGTGATGTTGGCACACGAGATAACATAAGACTTATGATTTACATTAACGACGCTAACATTATTTGTTTGATCTTGCATTGTGGGATGTTTGTTTTGGTTTTGTAATAGATTGGTTATTTTTGGCAAGTGAATAGTATTATCTTCTCCGTTTGAGAAGAGATCATTGCATTGAAGTGGAATAGTGGGGAGCAGGTAGCCTGAGGCTCTGACTGTTATTAATATGTGTTTGGTTTTATCAGTCTCGGCTAAATAATAACAGTCGCACAGATCAATCGGTCAGGTTAAGCAACGCTTGCTGCAGTTGTTATGTGGATGAGTGACTACCCACCAGACACAGTTTTTCCGCCAAGCGATTCGTCGTGTTCCGGCATGATGTCTGGTGAAGCCGTACGGAGGACGGGTCTTAGCAGTTGTGTTGCGATGTGTGCCGGGTACATGCGCCAAATGTTGTTGTGCCGGGAGTTTGGTCGTGAAGGGTCTCCAGATCAATTTCCTTCTGGCGCAACATAGTTGGTCGTGTTGTTGGGTTTTAACATTGCATCACCTCGCTCAACTGCCGTCTTCGTCGTCTCTTAGTAAACTAGCGCGTTTTACCATCAACAATTGTATCACTGCTTACCATCAGGCGGGATTGCAGTCAGACTAGTTTATAAATATAAAAAAGGACCATCATAACAGACCGTAAGGGGTTGGTCCCAGCTGTGAATCATGGATCTTCGATAGTCGTTATCGTCTTGAAAAGCCCGCAAGACTGACCATGGGGTATCATATTACGCAGCTGTGGGTTGTGGAGGTCACAGGGGCAGTCGCTCTTTGTAAAATATTGGTATTGAGCAGCATCCGGATGGAATGAAAGCCGATCTTAACTTAAATGGCGGGCAGATGATGATGATATTTTAAACTAAGTTGATATGACCCATGTAGTGATATCTTTATCCACATTATAATATTATGAAGAGGAAGATTTTGTTAGGTTGGTTATAGGAGATAATCTCTAAGACTACACATTCGATTTTTTAAATTCTTCCACAATTTTAAAGCTACGCAATGGGGAGTTTTGGCGGGAAAGTTAAGCTGAGTGACTTTTAAATTACTTAATTTAATTTAAATTTTAATTAATTAATAACTATAGTGTTGTTTATTAAATAAAAGTGCGTGATTTGAGTAGTAAAAAGCGCATTAAGTTAATAATTCATAAGGAACGTTGAGATACAGGTTTTTTGGCGGGAACCTAAGATGAGAACCACGCTCATTTTTCATTGGACTTTTAAATTATTTATAGTGTCGTTTACTAAATAAAAACGCGTGATTTATGTAGTAAACAGTGCATTCAGTGAATAATTCATAAAGAACAGTGAAATATTGTAGCATAGTGGCCACATCATGGCTTTGTACCAAATCTTCCTCCTAGTGATCGGTTTGCGCCGCCGTCTTTTTCGAAATGAATAATTCATTACACGTGACATTGGCTAAATGTACAAACCGTGCGAAGCCATAAGAGAAAGAAAGAAGATCTTTTGAAATTTTTTATTTTACTTGAAATTGTCACAAAGTCATAACTAGTGCCACACTAAAAAAAAAAAAAAACGTTGAGATATCGCAGCATAGTGGCCACATCATGACTTTGCCTCAATGCTCCTTCACAGACGGTACTTGCAACCGTCTTTTTCAATGTGAATGAAAATTCATTACGAATTGGCCTGTAAAACAATCCCAACACACAACATTGGCTAAATGCACAAACCGTGCGGTGCCAAGGAAGAAAGAAATAAATAAAAAAATAACGTTGATCACTGGCTAAAGATATCGGTCATAGCTATAAAGAAGAAAAAAAAAGCTACACGATTGCCGAGTCCTATGGGATATTTTGTGGTACAATTTAGCCTCCACACGGACGGAGTCGTGGGCAAAATCTAGTTTTAAGTACCTAAATTTTGTAGTCTTTCCAGAAGTCAAACCCGGAAGACTAAAATATAACTTCTTAGTACATTCACCTACTAGGACCGGTATTTGCTAATCAACATTATAACCATTTTTGCAATACGCAACATTTAGCATAACTACTATAAAAAATTTGACATTTGCTTCGCAACCAGTCACAATAGAAAACCAAGAAACTAATGCTTATTCCTCAAAAGGAAGGTATGCTAATAAAATTATTGTTAATACATTGTTTTGGTAAATTTTACGGGAAACTTTTTACCTTGTAAGTTGACCTACTTAACAAACCCATAACATTGTCTCCGCTGGGCATTAAACCCCAGTACTTTGCAATAGGTAATAGGTCAAACAAATAATGGCTGATGGCGACTGATAGTCTGTAATTTCTCGGTCTCAGCAGCTAATTGAATTACACAATCAATAATTTGTTTATGATGTTTTATAAAGCTGCAACATAAGAAGTAACTAAGTAAATTAGTTTGCAATCTTGATGCAAAACCGCTCCAGATACGACCTGGAGTGTTTGTCTACCATTAGATCAGAGATAGTTCTTTCCGTCAACATTCTTCCGGTACTTACTTCCAGGTCGTATCTGTCGCAGTCATGCCTCGGGCATTCCAATAAAAGGTGCTGGATTGTCTCCGAGGCCTGCGTGTCACACACACAGGCTGGACTGTCCTTTAATTTGAACTTATGCAGGTACGCGGCGAAACCGCCGTGACCCGTCAAGATCTGCGCCCAGATAGACGTCCTGTCGAGGCACTTCAGGACCTTGCGCGCGCGCACCACGTCGGGGAAGAACATCCGCGTAACCTCAGCCGGGGCCCCGCCAGTGTACCTCCCATTCCAAATAGCTACTGCGCCCTCCTTCAGACGTCGTTAGTCGCATCATCGCATGAGACTGGACACCTGTCGTACGCTGGGGCGACCCTGGACTGAGCCGCCGCAGTAAATTAGTTTTATCATAAATTACTTTGTAGCACTGCTTAAATTAAAATATGATTTATGATACGGAAAACATGACCGAGATTATTATGTAACGTGTACTTTTTACATTATTGCATATTTTTTTTTTTTTTATTCTTGCGTTGGCAATCGCCACGGTCGCCAATGACCGCCAACTTTAGTTTTTCTATTGCGTCTGTTGTCTGTCAATAAACGTTCAAATTAAGTTCGTGTATAGAAAAAGAAAACATTCTTCTTAATTCGCCCACTCCTCCTTCTTATCTTACGAATCACTTCCAATATTTGTGTTCTTCACACAGCAAGAATCTGCGTTCTTCTAATAATCTTCTCTTACTCTGTCCTTCTCATACCTCTGACTTTGTTCACTCTTCATTTCATATTCAGTCAATTCTTTTGTGGAATGCGCTTCCTCTTGATATCAGGATGGCGACTAGTCGGTTTGCATTTAAGCGGAGATTGCAGAGTTATTTTGCGAATGGTTAGGGTAGGGTCATCTCAACACCTCTCTTACAAGTTTTATTTTTGTATATATTATAAGTATATATATAGTAATAGTTTGTATATGTATATAGCTTATTTAAGTATTTGTTTAGATAGTGTTATGAGTTTTTCTTTTCCTGTCCATTGTACGGTAACTAAAGCACCTGCCATCTAGTCTCTTCACCACCCGAGGTTGACTGGTAGAGAATGCCTAAGGCATTAAGTCCGCCTCTGTACATTTTCTTTGTGCGAAAGATTAAATAAATAAATAAATAAATAAAACATTAAAAAACGTAGATTCCCGTTTCTGGCGAATAAATAGACATCCAATTATAATTGTAACATTTATAGCTTGTTACCTCATGGTAACAGCCGGTAAACGGTGTTATAAATATATTTACCCTCTAATTACTTGACAGTAGTGATAGTAAAGTAAATATGCGTAAACCAGCTCATTAATTAACCGCGTTCCATTTCCATAACTAGCGTGATGATATGCTTGCTTGCACACACATAAACAATCGCTTACGTCGTCACATCACACTCGTAAACATTACGAGGGTTAATTACAAGTATGTTATTTAAATCGCGACTTCGTTCGTGTGGTTTACTTATGCTCCGCTCCTATTGGTCGCAGCGTGATGTTATATAGCCTAAAGCCTTCCTGGGTTAATGGGCTATGCAACGCAAAGAGAATTTTTCAAATCGAACCAGTAGTTCAAACAAACAAACTATTTTATTTAAGCCTTTTAATCAGACATTTTCCTTTAGTTATTATTCATACATGTTCCTTTTATTCATGTTTTGAATGTCCGTTTGCCAGGTGGCAAAGGCCTCCTCCAATCTTCTCCATTCCCGTCTTTCTATGGCTACTCTACCCCATGTTGTTCCAGCGACTTGTTTGATATCATCATCCCACCTTCTCTGTGGCCTACCTCTCTTTCTTTTTCCATCCCTTGGGTACCACTGTGTGATTATTTTGCTCCATTTGTCTTTTCCTCTAATCATGTGGCCTGCCCATTTCCACTTTTGCCTTCTTATTTTCAGGGTTATGTCTTGGACCTTAGTTTTGCTTCTGATGTTGCTATTTCTTACTTTATCCTTTCTTTTGATCCCTACCATACTCCTTTCCATGGCATGTTGGCAAGTGGATAGTTTATTTGCAATGTTTCTTGTTAAAGCCCATGTCTCACTTCCGTATGTCAATACGGGCAGGATGCATGTGTTGAATAGTTTACTTTTAGTTGAAATGTGTAGGTTTTTGTCCTTCATTATTTCTTTAGCGCCCCAGTATTTTTTCCAGCCATTCGCAATTCTTCTTTCAACTTCTTTGTTTATATTATCCTCTGGGGATATCAGTTGGCCAAGATATATGTATTCGTCGACGTAGGAGATTTGAGTCTGTTCCACTGTTACAGTTGTTTTTTTTTTTTTTTTTCATTTAAATACGTGACAATAATAAGTGCGCCCGTGTTAAAAACATAACAGTTGTATCCAATATCGCCTGCAAGTACTCGTCACTAAAAAGGTTTCTACGAAAAGTGCAAAATAAAGTGAAATTTACTCTAAAAAATCATAGCGAATTTGGAGGTTATAATTAGAAAGACAAGCTACCAACATAACTAACTGACACCTCAAGCAAGCCCACCAACACAACGAACTGACATTGAGCAAGTTCACCAACTTAACAAACCGAGACTTCGACGTACATTGTCGGCTAGACTTCGAAGTACATTGCGTGTTAGCACGAGAGCAAAGTAACTTTACTGAACGAAACGTCCATCCGCCATTATGGGTACTGAACTGTCAAACGAAATGTCACTACTCTTTGACAAGTTGAAAGCAGAATTAGATCAACAGACAGTACAAATAACAGAAAACATTACAAAAACTGTATTAAAAGTAGTGGATGAGAAAATACAACCAATAATAGCGGAAAACGAACGACTTACACGTGAAGTGGAAAAACTGAATAAACAGCTACAGAATCTGGACGTAAATGCAAGGAAAAACAACATAATTTTACACGGGATCTCAGAACCTAGCACCGAAAATTACGAAGATTTAAACGCTTTGGTAATCAAAACAATAACGGATTTGGATGTACCACTCGAAAACAGTGAAATAAATAAAGTACAACGCCTTGGCAAAAAAATGGATAGTGAAAAAATAAGACCTATTCTGTTAACAACAACAACAATACAGAAAAAAAATCAAATTCTAAAGAACAAAAAGAAAATGCAAGAAAACACATATATTACCCATGATTACTCTAAGGGCGCCTTAGAAAAACGCAAAATAAAAGCAGCCAACTTTCGGGAAAGTGAAAAAAGAAAAAGAATCTCGGAGACACCAAGCCCAAAAGAGACAAACGACAGCGCTAGCAAGAAAATCCAACGAACGGACGCATTTCAACTTATGCGCAATCGAGCACACTCTATGTCCGAAAAAAACACTTACCTCAAAAACTAACTGGAAACGAGAAATCACACAATCGAAGACAAAAACAACTACTACAAAAAAACACACTACAATCCCCAACCCGGCTGGTCTCCGTGGGGATTCAGACTGACACCCTCCAATAATAATAAAAATTAAACAACAACATGACAATATGGACAACACCCAACCAACTCTACCCAGGCAAGAAACAACCATGAGGACTAAAACCAATAAACATACAAAAATATATATTGCTACCCTAAATGTACTAACATTAAGAACAGAAGAAAGCCTATCAGAATTATCATTGGCACTACAAAACACTAAGTGGGATATCCTTGGCTTAAGTGAAGTGCGAAGAATAGGAGAAAACATTATAGCATATCCAGACTTCATACTCTATCACATGGGCCAAACTCCAGGACAACATGGCGTCGGTTTTCTAGTAAAAAAATATCTAGCGAAGTACATAATTGGATTCTATGGTGTATCTGAGCGTATAGCACTGTTGAATATAAAACTACCAGAATACAAAGACCCATGTACCATTATCCAGATCTATTCGCCAACAGAACAAGCAGAGACCGAAACAATGGGCCAGTTTTACCAAGAACTGAATAAAACTCTACAGACATATGCCCACAAAAATGTTATCGTTATGGGCGACTTTAATGGACAAATTAGTGAGCGTCAATGGGATGAAGATGCAATCATAGGACCCTTTACATACAGTTCAAAACCCAGAAGCCGGAATGGAAAAATGCTTACAGGTTTTGCGATGGAAAATAACTTGACCATAATGAACACAATGTTCAAGAAAAATAAAAACAGAATGTGGACATGGCTGTCACCTGATGGCAAATCAAAAAACCAAATTGATTTTATAATGTCCAACAAACCTAAATGCTTCACAAACATAAATGTCATAAATAATCTAAATTTCTACACCAACCATCGTATGGTCAGAGCTGAACTAAATTCATCCCAACCAAAGAATCCTAGACCAAAAATAAATCCTGAAGACATAAAACTCAACAGATACTTAACAGAAGAAAACGTCAATTCATTAAACTTAAAACTTAAAGAATACAAGAGAGAAACAAAAGACGCCGGCATACAGGAGAAATACAACTGGCTAGAATGTACAATTAAGAACACTATTAAAGAGAATAAAACTAAGAAAGAAAATTCAAACAACTGGATATCGGAAAAAACCACCAACCTTCTAGAACAAAGATCAGCTCTAATAAGCACGAAAAGGACAGACAATAACAGAAAGGAAATAGCAAAGGTTAGCAAAGAAATAAAAGAAAACATAAGGAAAGACAGGAGACAACGGCGGATGGAAACAATTGAGAGACATATCAGACAGACAGGAGGCATAAAGAAGGCATATAAAGAACTCACTAATAAAAAAGAATGGATTGTGAAGATGAAAAACAGCAGCGGCATTAAGAAAATTGGTAGAAAGGAAATACTAAACATCGCTACAGACTACTACACCGAGCTATACAAGGACAACACAAATGAAAGAGAAATAGAATTACCAGACAACGAAATTATACCTTACATCCTGCAGGAAGAAACAGAAAAAGCTATTAATACCCAAAAAAGTGATAAGGCTCCAGGACCAGATGGCATAAGCAATGAAATACTGAAGCAAATGAAGGCAGATTTAATACCTATACTCACAGAAATTTTCAACAGTGTTATTAACACAGAAATCATCCCAAAACAATGGACTGAATCCAACATAATACTTCTATTCAAGAAAGGGAACCACTGCGATATGGGAAATTACCGGCCTATTAGTCTAATGTCTAATATTTACAAAACTTTTGCTAAAGTTATTTTGAAAAGAATAGAAAGAAAATTAGACGAGCAACAACCAATAGAACAGGCAGGATTTCGCAGGGACTTCTCAGTACTGGACCATATCCATACTGTAAGGCAAACTATAGAAAAGTACTCTGAATACCAACTTACATACTATATAGCCTTCATTGATTATAGCAAAGCGTTCGATTCTCTGATACATTCAAAAATTTGGGAATCCTTAAAAGAACAGGGTATAGAACACAAATATATAAGGATTATCAAGAATATCTACAGTCACAGCACAGCATGCATTCACTTAGAACAGAAAGGAGAAATGTTCCAGATACAAAAAGGCGTGAGGCAGGGAGACCCCCTCTCGCCAACTCTTTTCCTGGCTGTTCTAGAAAACATCTTCAGGAAAATTGAATGGAGAGACTTAGGCATAAACATCAATGGCCGCTCAATAACACGCTTGCGATTCGCAGATGATATTGTACTATTTGCAAAAACACCAGACGACCTAGGAAAGATGATTAATGACCTAGCATCAGAAAGCGCAAAGTTCGGACTAAAATTAAACCCGGAGAAAACAAAAATCATGACCAATGGCAAGAAACAAACAAACTATTCAGCTTTATATATTAGTATAGATTACAGTGTATTTACGGTTCGTAAAATCAGTTAAAATAGTTTGGAACGTTCAAAAATTAGTCGCAGTGTCATCTCGTTGACAAACAAATGTCTAAATTCTAGGGTACGACAAACTTTTGACATTTATCTTGCTTAAACAACGTCATTTATACTTTATACGAACCCTGAATATAGTCTGTTCAGAATAAGCAACTGAATCGATTCCAATCATTTTTACACCAAGTTATATTTTTTCCCCAATACATTTATAAATTGTTTCAGTGTGGTTACCGAGCGGGCCATGCAGCTTACGCGTGCGCACGCCCGCGCTACAGCTGACGCCACAGGACAACGCACCCAGCTCGTCCGCCCGAGCGGACCGTTGACCATATTTTTGTTGGGAAAACCAAGTAGGATAACTAGCTCATAACTTTGTGGTTTTTCATGATATCTTTTTGAAATTCTGTACATAGATTATTTACTTAAAAATATTGGACACGTGTTTTGCATAAACAAAAAATAATGTATTGGCCAAACGGATTGCGGTCACCAGTCGCCTCCAATTGAACCATTGGCCGATTTGCCAGACAATTAACTTCACCCGACTACAATCACAGTACTTAGATACTTTCAACGTTTCAACAAAGAACGCAATGGTTGCCTTTATGTAACAGTGTGCCAGTTGGCGACCGTCCTGCGCTTGCGCATAAACCGGTCCTAAGGGCATTATATAGACCACTGTGCAGAATGTACTATTGTGTATACCAGGGAGAAGAAAGTTTGTGATTGCGGAACTTTTGTCCTTACTGCTGTTGTTTGTAAAACGTCCCAGTCTATACATCTGTAAAGAAAACCCCATCCGACTCTAAAGGATAATAAAAGCTAGGTATACACATGACCAAATAAAATATAAAATTTTACATAATCATCATATTTTGAAATAAGTTTTTTCACGAATTAATTCCAACTTACCCCAAAATTTGGTTACTTTTAATAAAGTGACAACACCGTTTTAAACAATATTATTATGAGTAACGCGACCACGTGCCGCGTGCCCTGCCTCCCTTCACCGCGCATGTGTGTGCCTACCGTGTTGCCTAACCCCCCCGCACATGTATTAAAGTTACCTCGCATTTTCGAAATTATTTTTATTTTTTTAGGGGGGATTTTTTTTTTAAGTTTAGCCGTCTTTGTGGGCATTAGTAGAATCAGTTAACGATACCTAACAATACCTTCACGGATCGGACAGGGTTTTCTTTACATATTTCAGCCGCCGGCATAAGTTACCACCCACCAGACAAAGTCTTGCCGCCAAGCGATTCGTCGTGTTCCGGCATGATGTCTGGTGAAGCCGTACGGTGGACAGGTCTGAGCAGTTGTGTTGCGATGTGTGCCGAGTACGATATGCCTAATGTTGTTGTGTCGGGAGTTTGGTCGTGGAGGGTCTCCAGATCATCCTCTGGCGCAGCATCGTTGGTCGTGTTGTTGGGTTAAACATAGCATCACCTCGCTCAACTGCTGTCTTCCTTCCTATTCACTCAGTTTTTTTGAGTGAATAGGCTTAATAAGCTAGTGCGCTTTACCATCAACGATTGCATCACTGCTTACCATCAGGCGGGATTGCAGTCAAGCGCTAGTTTATAACTATTAAAAAAAAAAAAAAAAAATATATATTGTACAAGTGTATCTGAAAAAGCCTAATCTGAAATGATTTCTAGTAAATCTAAGAGTAGCAATATCTTGCTGATTTCCAAAACAAAAGACTAATTTTTTTCATTATAAAATAGTGCTTAACCGCAATCCCGCCCGATGGTAAGCAGTGATGCAATCGTTGGTGGTAAAGCGCGCCCGTTTATTAAGACCCTATTCACTCTAGCCTTGAAGAAATTGTAGTCCGACGGAAACACCGCCGCGGTCAAATTGTTCCAGTTCCTCGATGTACGTGGTATAAAAGACAATACATATAGAGATACCAATCACAAGACGATTCAAACATATACAATACATATTCATCGTCAGGAAACTTTGAGAACATATCTATTGATAAAAGTCTGTTTAAACCTGTAAACAGTATTCCATCATCAAACTTTTATTGTCCCACTGCTGGACACAGGTCTCCTCTTATACAGAGAAGGATTGAGTGTAATCACCAGGCTTGCTCAATGCGGATTGGCGATTTCAGACTTAAAGTCCAGGTTTCCTCAAGATCTATTCCAAATCAAACCAAATCAATCAAATCGAAATTGTTTATTTCAAATTAACCATCACTTGGTACTTTTGAATAGTCAATGTCGGTCAGTCCAAGAAAAGTGAAGCTAAATTGCACGTTCCAAAGCGATGGAGAAGAACGTGCAAGAAACTCCATGGACACCCTTTTAAAATCATAATATATGGGTTACATTTCTTCGTTACATATTTATGTTGCTTCTATCATGTGAGCACAATGTATCTTCATCTTTTAATCATTAATTGGTGTACTCTAGGACACCAAATTAATACTGTTTAAGTTTTCTAATTTATATGTGTTTTCTAAGTATATCTATATACTTAGAAAGCACATATAAATTAGAAAAGTTAAACACTATTAATTCAACACCATTAGCCATTTTACTATTCATTATTTCATGACCATAAGTTTGCCTAAACCTATTCTCTCTTTAGAAATCTCTACGCTGCAAATCTCGACCTTGCACAAAACTAAACCACCCTAAAAGCCTATAATCACAATCTTTACTTAACCTTAACAAAACTTTTCATTACAAAACCGTTTCAGTGAAAGTAAACATTACATTACATTTGAACCTCACCGAAATTCTTAACCTACTCTACATTAAGGCTTTACACTCACTGTTCTACATGCCGCCCTTAGTTAGTAGAGACCGGTTTGTGCACTCATGTACTCAGAGTTATGTAATAGGCTTTGTTTTACTAACGTATGAAAGGAAAAGCCTTTTTTATATATAGCGTTTTAGTCGTTTAGAATACTCAGTGACTTGTAATGTAAAACTTTAGTTAAATTAAATTGATAATAATTAAATTAAATTCAGTATAATTAATAATTAAATTTTAGTTTAGATATGGTATAACTAAACTGAGTTCCCATATTTTAGTTTTAATATGGTATAAATAAACTGAGGCTTAGATATTTTATTTAGATATGTTTTAAGTTTAGATATGGTATAACTAAACTGAGTTTAGCTATTTTAGGCATGATATTGTATTAATCTAAAATTCAGCTATATTTACCTACTTCTCTGATAACCTATTGCTGAATGTTACGGAGTTCTAGGTTTCGTACTCACGTCGATTAGAAATAAATATTATTTAGCTTCAGATTCGTTAGTAAGTCAGTAATAAACCAAAGCCGATATTTTGATGTTTAATGAGTCATCATCATCATCAAACTTTTATCGTCCCACTGTTGGGCACAGGTCTCCGCTCATACAGAGAAGGATTGAGCGTAATCACCACGCTTGCTTATTGCGGGTTGGCGATTTCAGACTTAAAGTCCAGGTTTCCTCAAGATGTTTTCCTTCACCTTCAGTCATTAGTGTCCAAGATATACTTAGAAAGTACATATAACTTTAGAAAACTTACATTTGTACTTACCTGACCTGGATTCGAACCCGTGCACTCATACTTGAGAGGCTGGTATTTTAACCACTAGGCCACCACGACATTAAAGAGTAATAGCCCAATATTACACCAAACCGACGAAATTTGGGTGTACTATACAACTTTGCCTACCCTCGCAAAAACTACGGGCACATAGTTTTTTTTTTTTGTACTAATGCTTGACCGCGATCCCGCCTGATGTTATATAAAAAATTTAATTTTGCAACTCAATTAATTATCTTACCTTGGTTGTTTTCCCAAATCAAATGCGACTGAAAATCTCTCTTGACTTTATTTCTAGCTGTAATTGCATCACTCACTGTCGAGAGAAAGTGTATAATAGTTGAAATAGTTTGTAAGTAAGTATTATTGATCTAGGAAATGTTTCTCGATCGCTTACACTTAGGTAACTGAAGGCGCCCGCGCCGTCAACTTACTCCAGTTTCTATTTAATATTATCTATTTATTGGTTCCGTTATGGTCATTATAAATTTGTATTATAGCATCCGGATATAAGCACATCTACTATAAATTCAGAAATGGGTGTTTCCAATATAGATTTATATAATAACAAATACAATGGTTTTCCATAATGATTATAAATGAAGACGCAAAAGACCACGCGAATAAAAGACATCAACGCGCTCTACTGAAAAGGTGCAGTGAAACTAATTTAATTATTTTAGTTCAGTTTATTTCAGTTATGTTGAAAATTTAGTAATTACATACATTAACTATTAATATTCAGGATCATTATACGTGTAGTTAAATACGAGGATATTAGTTTACCATAGAATTAAATTCGAATGTAAGCTATATCTGTGGAGGTAAAAAATTTATTTATGTAAAAATCTATAGGGAAACTAAATCGAGCCTAAACTTGCAAAATATATCCGTTGTCACACCACAAGCCAGCTTCATAGAACATAGTGACTGCGTGGGCGTACCTACCGAGCTGATGCGACACGCTGATAACAACACAATGGCTGTTAACACTAGATATCAAACGGACGTGACCTCGACCCGTTTGCTGCAGACTTACTGAAGTAGCTGACTCATGTCAACATTTATTGTTCGATTGCGAACATAAAGTGAAATTGAAACTGACATCTAAATACGATAGGTAAAAACCGGCTTTATAATAAGAATGCACCTATACAAAAAAAAAAGTTTTTGATCATTTTTGTTATAGCGGCAATGTAAATGGGTACATAATCTGTGAAAATTTCGACTGTCTAACTACGATGGTTCATGAGGTATGGTGAAAAACAGATCGTCGAAAATTTTAAATAGGGTACTCTTCCCTTTGAGTACAGGACCAGAAAAAGTACCATAATATACTAAATTAACAACCAAACTTTTAAGAAACTTCCCTGTTTACTTTTGTGTTTTAATATATGTAACTAACCCTTACTTGAATGCTGACTTAATATATAATATACAACTTAATATATAAGTGCTTACTTAATCTAATAATAACAAAATCAAACAGCATACCGCTTCAAAAAATAAACTTTCTAAACCACATAAATACAAATGATTGATACCTACATTTGATAAACAATCGATTGTATTGATTATTCGTGATCACATTAGCTAATCGGACTGTTATAAAAGCCTACCGCGGCATCACTATCTACATCTTTTATTATTTCATTGTGTAATTGTTAAAGAGGATATAATGAGCATGATTTAGTGAGGCAATTATCGTGAGAGGTTGATTTAGTTAATTAAAATTTTATTAGCAGAACCAATACTTCTTTTTTTAATTATATTGAGTCGCGCCGTTGAACTCTTTAGTGAAACTAATTAATACTTAATTAGTGTTTGATAGTTTCTTCTTAATACAAAAATAGAATTTATATACATGATTGCGAATTACTGTACATCTGGCCGTCCGATGATTTTAAAAGTAACAAAAATATCAATCCTCAATCTTGATACTGGGGGCCTCCCTACGCTGCGCCTTCCGGTACGTGGCCGCCCCTCTAAAGTGGGCCACGTACCGGAAGGCGGACCGATGGCCGATGGGGCAGTAAGTTTCTGGAACCTACTGCCCCATCGGCCATCGGTTCTACGAACAATGTGCCCTGCCCGCTGCCACTTAATTTGAGCGACTCGAAGAGCTATGTCGGTGACTTTGGTTCTTCTGAGGATCTCCTCATTTCTGATTCGATCACGCAGAGAAACTCCGAGCATAGCTCTTTCCATCGCCGTTTGTGTGACTCTGAGCTTTCGTATGAGGCCCATTGTGAGCGACCACGTTTCAGTTCCGTAAGTCATCACTGGCAACACACACTGGTCAAAGACTTTCTCTTCAGTCTTGAGACACTGTGGTATCTTGAACGACGAGAAGATGTAGAGTAGCTTGCCAAACGCTGCCCAGCCGAGTTGGATTTGACGAGACACATCATTCTCGAAGAACCCACCTAGTTGGACTGTTCGTCCCAGGTATACTCGTAAGCAACTTGGAGTGCAGAGCAACCAACTAGAATTAGAGTGGTGCGACAACCCCTGTAATAATGTTGTCCGCGATGTGACTCGCTGGCCGCGGAAACTGTATTTAGCGACACCCGAACCGCACCGCTAAACTGAACAAAAATGTTTATATCCATCTAATCATGCTATTTGGATTATTGGTATGTCTAAAATTTAACAATCTTGAAATTATCGAAGAATTAAAATAAACTATGAAGCCAGTTAGAACAGTCGAGCAAACTTTCTGCCCGAAAGAAACGGGCTGTTAACACTTATAGAAATACTGCACAAACTTTCAAAACCGACCTTGTAGAATCAAAAATTACTGTAAAACTTGATCCATACACCGGCGGCCATTGTGTGGCATGCACAATTGCATTCAAATTATTATCTGCGTATCAACCTTGTTGTAAAAACGCGCTGGTTCTGAAGGCGAGGATATTGTCTTCTGTCTACAGAGTCACGTGATGTTTATGTGCGAATGTTGTAATGTTGTAGAAACTATTTGTACTTATGTAATGGTTGGTAACACTTATTACGAGGCTTTTTGTGACCGGTTACTGTGTACACCCAATTGTAGTTATTATTTATTTATCAATCAAACAATTTTGAATCTTTTACTATTTTATATTTATACACATATCTGCTAGTGCTTGACCGCAATCGTTGATGGTAAAGCGCCGTAGTTTATTAAGAGCCTATTCACTCAAAAAACTGAGTGATTTGGAAAGAAGACGGCAGTTGAGCGAGGTGATGCAATGTTAAACCCAACAACACGATCAACGATGCTGCGCCAGAGGGAGATTTATCTGGAGACCCTCCACGACCAAACCTCCGACACAATAACACAATACAACTGCCCAGACCGAGAGGAGTAGCGGCAACGAACGCGGGCGCTGCGCAAGGATTCGCGGGTTCGATCACCGCGCAGTGCAAATATTTTTATGCATGAATATGAATATTTGCACTGGTCTGGTCGTACCTCGGAAAGCACGTTAAGCCGTTGGTCCCGGTTGCCATACGAACATCTAATAACAGTTGTTACGGGTTGTTATAGCCCTCAAAAGTCCAACAATTTGTCTAACTGCAATGTTTCGATATCGCCTTCCGGTTTTGGAGGTCAGACGGCAGTCGTTTTACGGAAAATATCGAAGTTTAGCCAAAATTAGCAGTTAGACTAGTAAAGCGGAACCCAGACTCCAAAGCTGAAAAAGCTTCGGATGCGACTGGGATTAACGCTGAGATGATGAGTAATAATGGTTACTGATAATTAAAAGTGAAGGTTTTCCTAAGATGGTGGAAACAGATGTCATTAAATCTTACTTTCTTGCTAAGTTATTGCCACACGAAAGGATTAGTAACTTCACCATCATCTCAGTAGTTAATCTGACCACCGGTGAGCAAAACATATATAATCATTAATAAATATTTATGCAGCAGAAGGTCAGGAACCGATGTTTCACAAGAGATAGTGCGGACAGACGCCAGTGAATGAGTGAATGAACTAATATGAGCAAGTGACCTATGAGTCGGTCACGACTGAAGTGCAGACAGACACACTCTCATCTCGTTGATATTTTGAGCGTTGTCATACAAATATATCAGCATATTGTGACTGTCTGATTTCAACAAATCTATACTAATATATAAAGCTGAAGAGTTTGTTTGTTTGTTTGAACGCGCTAATTTCAGGAACTACTGGTCCGATTTGAAAAAATCTTTGTGCGTTGGATAGCCCATTAATCCAGGAAGGCTTTAGGCTATATAACATCACGCAGTGACCAATGGCAGCGGAGCATATAAAAAAAACATATCGAAACCTACGTGGGTGAAACCACGAGGTACAGCTAGTAAGTAATAAAAGGCAACTTTTGACTTGGCGGGAGCTGTTTTATTGATTTCATTTAAAGTAATACCGACTCTCAGACTTTGTGAGAGAAGTTAATTCTTCCGACACTCCATTTTTAAATTAACATGAGTCACTTTCACAATCTCAGTAAAAGGCTGGGTTTTAAGGAAACTTTTAGTGTTTTTACACACACTGTAAAACTAGGTAGTTTTGTAATTGTCTTAGCAAGGCAGTCGTGATTTAAGTCTGTTGTTAGTTGGGGTATCCAACATGCCATGTTCTTCGATACTTCTCCATTAGTCACCCTCTTTTTAATGAGTCCCTTTCCAACGTAATTTTCATGTATTAGTCCATCCATCGTTACTCAGATCTTCCCCTTCTCGTATAGTCATCCATTTTCATAATCAAGAGGCAATATTTCTATAAATCAACTTTTTCTTGTTAACAAATAATAAAATAAATCTAATTCATGAAATCGGCAATCAATTGACCCGATAACAGTTAAACTCAAGTTTAACTACCGTTTATATCTTAGACTATCTACCAACAACATACGTAAACATTTCTTGGAGAAAGTTTATTTTATTATCTGAATACAGTTTATGTTATATTCATCGTTTTCATTCGTGTGAATTGTAAGCAATTACTTCATATACTGCATCGATTGATGATTATCAATATGTTAATTTAGAGAATAACAATATGATGCTCAGTAATAATGATTTAATTCCCCCATTTCCGTTCCACCATCGGACGACCCGTCGTACGGCGAGTTTCCACCCTTACGTTGTTGACACCACTGCGACCCGGACGAAGCCTTTCGCTTCCTCTCTTATACCGCGTACAACGAGGGACTGGAACAATTTACCAGTGACGGTGTTTCCCATTACAATTTGCTTTTTTTAATACTAAATACTTTAACTTTAAAAAAAAACAAAAGGAATCAACGAGAAGAGAGTGGTCGAGATACTGCACAAGCCTAAGTATATCAGTTGTCCAAAGTTATCGAGATACTTAGCTCACGGTATGAGCAAGCTAAAGAGGCAATAGGCTGGTCATATCAGCCATGGAATCAATGATCCGTGTACAAATGAACGAACGAATGAATGAATTGAATGATATGAAAGAATGGTGGGTGAGGTAAGGTGGGACGCTCTAAGGCTAGGTGGATCCACGATCCTCGCAAGAGGGCTGCTAGCAGTTGAATGATGATTGCCGAATATCGAGTTGAAATGCGAGCAATAGGTTCTCCTATTGCTCGCATTTCAACTTATGACCAGCAGTAGACTGCTATAGATTGGTGAAGAAACAAAAAATATAAACTAAGAAACAATTCAAGTGCTAACGATATTTAACAAAAATTAGTTAAGCAAGAACATTATATTAGCTAAGAGAAAAAGCCATATTCTCGAGTTAACTATCAAAATTAGTTCCATCAATCAATAATAATAACACTAACCATGATTTCCGTTAATTAATCGTGCAAACAACCACTTAACGAGTAATTAACAAAAACGTGGAAGACGTTCGTGGGCTTTGTCACGAGAGGTCACTCGGGGTCACTCGGGGTCACGGCGGAAACTTTTTGCATGACCTTCGCGACCTTTGTCTAGTGATGCAATTAAACAGTTAAACATCACGATTAGTTGTTTATTTGTATTGGTTTTACAATTGTTTATTTTATTAAGGAATCTTTATGCTGTGATTCAGATTTATGATTTAATGAGCTGACTGAATCCTTGCTTAGTAGCTAATGGCGACTATTCCCCTGTTCACAAACTAAACTAAATTTATGTTAAGTATATATTTTAATGTCATTAAGAAAAGAACAAAAGACATGCGGAAAAATTAAATATGATTAAAAACTTGGCCTGTGTGTTACCGGGCATAGAATAGTACCAACCCATATCCTCCCGTGGGTATCGTAAGAGGCGACTAAGGAAACTCTCACCAGGGAAGCGGGCAGCAGGGCTTCTCCTGTGGAATATCAAATTACTGCGATCCCCAACCCTCCTGCTAAGTGAGGAGATTATGGCAAACTCCCCCAATGGAATGAAAGCCTTGAGGGAAGCCATTGTCCAGCAGTGGACCTCTATAGGCTGAGAAGAAGAAAACGAAAAACTTGGAGTTTAAATATAGGTACATATGTCAATCTACGACAGCCGCACACTGATTTGACAGGACTAAGCAATGTTTATCTTCTGTCCTTCATCATCAACTCAGGGTTAATCCCAGTCGCATCCGCAGCCTTTTCAGGTTTGTCGTACGGCGAGTTTCCACCCTTACGTTGTTGAAACCACAACGACCTGAACGAAGCGTTTCACCTCGTCTTTTATACCGCGTGCATAGAGGGACTGGAACAATTTGCCAGCGACGGTGTTTCCGTCGGACTACAATTTAAGTGTTTTCAAGGCTAGAGTGAATAGGATCTTAATAAACTAGCGCACTTTACCATCAATGATTGCATCACTGCTTACCATAAGGCGGGATTGCGGTCAAGAAATAGTATACAATTCATAAAAAAAAAATTGTATTGCCAATCTAAAAGTTCATGGTTACAGTTATATTTCTTAAATTTGAAATGATTACATTATGCTAAATGCACAGTTCAAAAATAAACTAATCTTAATTTATCACCAAAAAACACAAGTCAACTGAAATAAAATCCAGATCACTTAAAGAGATGTCTCAATACGTTGCCAAATGTAGCACTGTATACATATAGTAAGTAACAAGTGCAACGAACCGGGTCGTGGGAAATACACTAGCTAGCCTTGCAGATGTCACCGTTACGAAAACTGATGCTCAGCAGGTTTCACTTGAATGTTTCAGGTTGAAGCGTATTGTTGAAAAGGTTTTGGAGGCAAGCCTGTGTTTTAACGAGCTGTGATTTTTGTTCTGCTCTTAATTGATTTTTATATTGTTGTTGAACTTTTTAGGCAAAAAAATGCATTTGCAGTCATTTGCATTCTTAGTGCTTCTTACAAGCTGAAAGGATTTTTACCCAATGAAAGCTTCTCTTCTTCATAAGCCAAAAAACGAAGAAGGAACTATCAGAAAAATACGATACAACTAAATGATAAAACTAACGTATAAGCACCAACTTCCACGTCTCCAACATTGAACATTCACTGATTTAATGAGCATATATATCTTATCACAAAATCATTAAATTGTTACTAAATAATTCTTCAAAATCTTTGATTTATTTATTTAAATAAATCAAAGATTATTTAGTAACAATTTAATGGTTGGCACAAAATCATTAAATTGTTACTAAATAATCTTTGATTTATTTATTTAAATAAATCAAAGATTATTTAGTAACAATTTAATGGTTTTGTGTTTTTTGATCGAGAATCGATTTTAAATACTCTCGAGCGATTATCAAGATGAATGACTGAAATTTCAACTACATAACACTATCAAAGTAAGAGTACATTCACTACAATAAAAGCATTTCATAAAAAATACGCTCAATTCAATTCCACATCATTACACAGTATAGGTCAGTAATGTAACTCTTCACACTTAACCAACTGATTAATAGTGTTGTAAAATAATGTTGAATTGACATACATATCTGTAGAATGTTGCCAGTAATATATCGTATATCGAACCAATCTATAAATTACACCTTTAGGACATCAGGTGCCAAATTGCCCCACATTTAGATATAAAATTTTAATTGAAGACAGATTAATATACTACTAGTACACGAAACGCCCCAAGGTAGATTGGGGAACAAAATTATTAGATATAATCTCATTAGTCAATATTATTTATGTAATTATGTATCTTTAAGATAATTTTGTCGTATTTATTACATTAGATGACATATCATACACATAAAATCACACAAAGTAAAAGTCACGATTCTAAATTAGTACATAATTTACTTAATTAATATTCGATACAGGTTAAGCAAATAATTACGATCAGGTAAATCACGATCTACAATATTTCTGTACTAACTACCTCGTTCAGAAAGTTTTACAGACATTTTAGTGCATTATACTAGTAAATTCATTAGACAGGTTTGTAAAGTTTGCGTTTCTAAAGATAGTTTTAGCAACAAAACACGATCATATCATTTTAAATGAATAATATATTGCTGGAAGCACACTATTTTGATGTCCAAGTACATCACAGTTCATTCCAAGGTGGCCTGGAATCGAAAATAATGCCACACTTTGCATTAATTTGTTTTTATTTTATAAAATAAAATTATTATAATACTAGCTTTCCGCCCGCGGCTTCGCCCGCGTGGAGTTCGGTTATATCGCGCTTTTTAGATTTCCCTCGGGAACATCAAATTTTTCCGGGATAAAAGGTAGCCTATGTTCTTTCTCAGGATCTAAAGATTGTCTGTGCCAAATTTCATCAAAATCGGTTGAGAGGTTTAAGCGGGAAAGCGTAACAGACAGACAGACAGACAAACAGACAGACGGACAGACAGACAGACAGACAGAGTTACTTTCGCATTTATAATATTAGTATGGATTAGTATGGATTTCTAACTGCTATTTATGTAAATGCCGCTCAATGATATTGTTGCACCTTTGCACCGGGAACTGTTAGGGGCTGATTTTATGATTTGACAGGACTTGACTGACATTTATCTTTAGATTTTATATTTTCTGTCTTACTCATATTGTTTTTTACATTTTGACCTTGACATTTTAATTATATTTGACTTTTAAAATAAATTACAAAGAGAAAAAAAATCAAATTATATTATAAATTATATTATACGTATTTCGCTAAATTATATAAATAAATAAAAATTAAAAATGGTTGTAAGACTGACGATTGACCTTGTCCAATTTTTACCCGACTACGGCAAAGCAAAAGGAGGGTTATGATTTTGACAGGCTATGTATGTATGTATGTATGTATGTATGTATGTATGTATGTATGTATGTATGTATGTATGTATGTATGTATGTATGTATGTTCATCTGTTCCCTCGTAACTTCTAAACTACTTATCAGAATTCGACAACTGATATATCATTAGAAGCGTCTTAATTGTCCGCTGGTTATAGGCTATATGGGGTTTCACAAAATCTACTGTGGCGCCCTCTAGTGGACAAAACATACAGAGTAAAAAATTAAAGTTAAGATAAATATGCCGTGTTTGGTATCATTTGAAAGCGCTTTACTTGTACATTTTGAATATATATATATTGCTAGCATTTGCGTGTGACTTTACCTGTATTCATGGGCTGGTTGCATATAATTCACATCTTTTCGTTCATAGCTTCTTTACTACTTATCAGAATAAGACCACTGCAGTACCATTAGAAGGGCCTTGATATTCTGTTAGTTATGAGCTATAAAGCTTGTCACCAAATTTAGTATTGCGCCCTCTAGCGGACAAAAAGTTCTATGTTAATATAAAATTAAAATAAATATACCGTGTTTGGTATCACGTGAAAGAGCTTCACGAGTGCTTTATGCTTGTACATAATTACAAGAATGCTTTAATGATGTTAAATATGAGCGATAAGAGTAAAGCGCGGGTCACGGGAACTGTGAATCGCTTTATGCAATGTAGAGCAGTGTGAACATTAATAGAATATGTAATGCACTAATGAAAACGACATAAGCTGGGAGAACTCCACACGGTGAAGGCGGACACAGTTTGATAACTGGCTAAATCCCCCATAAAAAGGCCTCTGCACTATATGCCTTCGGGCTAATGTTGTTATATGTGCGTGTAGATGTAATATGTCAAGTACCTAGTTTTTAGTTCATCAGTTTAACTTTTGTTAAAAACACAAATGTTGTACAAATACACTTTAACACCAAAATAGTACAAATAAAAAAAAGGTTAATAAACTAAAACCCAACTACGACAAAAAACGACGCTGAAAAAGTATAAAACAAGATTTTCAGAATACTGAACTGAACAAAGTTGCTAATGTAGTTGCAAGTAAATGGACACAGTAGTAATGTCATACAATACTATTCTGAAGTATGCAATATTCACTATGTACAGATAAATTTTCATGTTTGGAAAGGCGTAGTCACACGTTACATATACCTACCTACCGTAGCACCTTCAAAACGTGTGACTACGCCTTTCGAAACATGAAATTTTATCTCTACATAGTGAATATTGCATACTTCAGAATAGTATTGTATGACATTACTTCTGTGTCCATTTACTTGCAACTACATTAGCACCTTTGTTCAGTTCAGTATTCTGAAAATCTTGTTTTATACTTTTTCAGCGTCGTTTTTTGTCGTAGTTGGGTTTTAGTTTTTTAACCTTTTTTTTATTAAAAGGTAGGCTTGTTTTGGGACAACATGAGTACCTACCGTACCACATACTAACAGTTGGTACAGCGACAACATGTTTGCAAAATATTCTCCAATTTTACATAATACTTTTTGTGCCCAATAATTATAAGTGTAGCCATTACATTATAGGCTTTCACAACGGAGATAAGTTGCCCGATTATATTGTGCTTAATTACACAATAAAAGATAAGTATGTGATTTCGCAATCGATAATCGGATTACGGCCAATATCGTTCAATAGAATCGAGAGATTTTTTTTTTACTTTTTCTAAGTCGATTATTTTGATTGTTATGTTGTCTTTGACTTTTTTTTATTGACTTAAAAGATTATAGGCCATATCGCCTTAAAGCCGATAACCGTTGTAATTTGTAAGTTACTCATCCGGGTATGTTTGTTCTTGATTAAAGAGAGGGAAAATTGGCAAACGTAAAGAGGAGCACCTTCAGGCTATGTGAGGCGACATTCTCAGAATGATTGCTGGAAGTAAGTTGCCAAAAATCGAGTTCGATGGCGGTGAACTGCTCAGGATCGAGCTTGTTGGCGTGCCATGGAAGAGGCCTATGTCCAGCAGTGGACGAGTAGAGGCTAATGATGATGATGATGAGTTCGATGGCTTGTAATAAGGATAGGCTTATGTACAGGAATGGACTGCAGTAAGCTGATGATGAAGAAATTATATATTTCCTCATTGAAAACTAACGATGTTACAGCTCAATTATTGTAAGAAATCGTACTAGGAGAATTTAGTTGTCACCCAAGTTAGTATGACAAAACTTAGATAACGAAGCAGACTTGTAGTCATATTATGATGTCTGATTTTGTTTTCGCTATACTTTCGAGATATTTTCTACGTGTAATTTTCTTTGTCATTTTTCCCTTTTCTATACGCTGTAAACATTTTAAACGGCCTATGTGTCCATTGTTCACTTACAAATGGTGTTTTGAAAGCCACATTCCGATGTTTGAAATGTATGACTTTTCCATTTACCCTCTAAATATCTTTCAATGAGCCGTGAAGATACGGATTAACAACGTTTGGTAAATTTTTAGTCAGAACCTTGATTTAAAGAGTAGATTTTCCTTCTACTGAAAAAGATTATGTATGTTCTAACCTACAGACTATTATGTATGTTCTAACCTACAGACCATTATGTATGTTCTAACCTACAGACTATTATGTATGTTCTAACCTACAGACTATTTTTGTAAGTAAATGTTCTATTCCTTACTAATATTTCTGTTTTTTTTTTTTGGAAAGACTTTTACATTTGCAGGTCGCTAAAGCATTAAGATCTCCGTTTTATTTTCTACTAGCTTCGCCCCTTGTTTCATCCGCGTTAATTCCGATCCCGTTTGAATAATATCAGGACCGAAAGTCATATGTGTTACTCCTGGTTATAAACTAAATGTTTGCCAAATTTCATCAAAATCTGAACAGTTTTGCGTGAAAGAGTAAGAAACATCCAAAGGTTTAAGCTCTTTTTAGACTTAGATCAGTTTGAACTCCGCTTGTTCACCAAAAACATATATTTTTCTGACAGCTGTTGGAACTTGAGAAAATTTATTTTGTTTTCAATAAGCAGCAAAGCAAATTCTCTCAGAACTTTGTTCTTTTTTCCATGGCCTGTTACCTACACAGTTCATGTATCTCAGTACAAAGTTCGTGACATCTACTTTGTGTTTTTGTTAAAGTTTCGCTAGCTCGAGCGTTCCCACGTCCATTGAGATGTCTTCTAAAAACGAGTAACTCTCTTAATATATTCTGTGCTAATCTGATTGACACTTTTTAGATATCGTTAACTGATCAAATATTTATTAGGTTTCTAATATTTAAAGAACTGCCTTTTTGTGGTGCAGAATTTGTCCTCGGTTGATGACATCCATGGAAAGGGTTTCAAAGTTTTAAACAAAATAAGTACAAGGGCAGGAAAATGAAGACGTTAAGCTTGTGAATATATTATGTGGCAAGTTTTACTTGTATTAAAGTAAAAATACGTAGCTTGGGACGCCCTTGGGCGAGATGGAGCGACGACATCAAAAAGCTCAGGATCGAGCTTGTTGGCGTGCCATGAAGGAGGCCTATGTCCAGCAGTGGACGAGTAGGGCCTGATGATGATGATGATGAAAGTAAAAAAACGGAGTAAATTAGACGCTTCAAACACTTACACTCTTCTCAATCTAAAGTTAGTCAACGTAGTTTTTGTAATAAATACTGCATCAAATAAGCCTACCAGCACTTTTTGTGAGCAATCCTGATCTTTAAAGTTACACATTATTGCTACACTTTATCCTACGTGGAGATGGCGAGGTTAATAATTGATTTGCACTTTAGAAGTCTACTTGATTAAACTGAAACGCAAGTGAGTAGCTATATTTTGTATATTTAATCTTAATATCGTTGGGTATTCTCTTAAACCATAAAATTGTAGTTACACAAGAAACGAACGTCCGAAAATAATCTAGCATCTAAAACAATGATGAAGAAGAAGCAAGAGAGAAGAAAGAGTTAAAAAGATACATCCAGTTTCACATTCATTCATACATATTTATTAGTAGGAAGTAGAATTACATATTATTATAAGAGGATACAGAAGCAAACGATATGAAAATATTATACGCAAAATCAGAGATAGTCCATCATCTGGAGTAGGAAAGCCTTTGCCCAGCGGTGCAACATTAATAGAATAGAATAGAATAGCGGCCGAGACTTACAAATTGTAGAACAATTGTGAACCCGGACAGTCGCTTAACTTTGTGTCTATTATTTCAACACCATATCTCTCGAAACGATTAAGAAAAACATCGTGAGATAACTGTATGTCCTTAAACCAATAATAATAAGTTCTAGGATATATGGTAGTAGTGGAACCCAGAACCCAGTCCCCAGTGGGAACCTTCTGATCTGATCTTGGAAAAGATAATGTAACACATAACCATTTAGCACAACCAACTCTACAAGAACACTTTAGTAACACCAAACAGATAAGAGATACAAAACTAAGATAAGACACTATCGTCAATAATAGCAAGCCCATTGTGCAGTAGTAACCTCCTTGTGGTAATCACCAGTAAGATAAAAAGCTCAAATTATTAAGTGCACCACATCCGACGCTGAACGACCCAGATCCCACGAGAATAATGTCAAATATCATTGTATTTAACTTGCGTTTATGATGTTGACTGAAGGTTTATGAATACTTAAGTGATGGTGAAGGTACAAAGATGAAGAACAACGAGTGTAAGTGCAGCGAGTTTCCAAAGACTGGTTGGAACTAATCGCTTGAAGTTTTTCAAGTATTTTTCATTCAAATATTTGGTTTTATCTTCATCTTATTTGTTAAAAGCAAGCAGCCAACTGTACTCTTTCATAAAATAAGCAGAGAGGCGTTTTTCATTTTGTATATTGTAACGAGTATTCGTCATTTAACTCAAGTACAGAATATAGGTTTACTACGCTGTCAAATCTACACTTCGCAATAACTATACTAATATATATTATAAAGCTGAAGATTTTGTTTGTTGGTTTGTTTGAACGCGCTGATCTCAGGAACTACTGGTCCGCTTTGAAAAAATATTTTTGCGTTGGATAGCCCATTAATCCAGGAAGGCTTTAGGCTATATACGCTGCGACTGAGCGGAGCATAACTAACTCCACGTGAACGAAGTCGCTGGCGGCCGCTAGTAGGATATAAAAGTAAGGCCAACATAGATATAATCCAGATGAAGATATATCTGTGAAATATTTACTATACAAAACATAACTTAACTATACAAACACGAGACGGAAGGATCAAGGTCGTGATGAAATAAAGTTAACTTTAGACAGGTCATAAACTTCTGGACCTTACATCTTTTGGACACAAGTTTTATTTTTATGATAGTTCTAAAGACGAATCTTATATATCATCATCATTTTCAACACAAATTGATCATGAGCCTAACGATGTATAGCTTTTTAACCGACTTCAAAAAGGAGGAGGTTACTCAATTCGACCGTATATATGGTTTTTTTTATGTTTGTTCGCGCATAACTTCGTCGTTTATGAACCGATTTTGATAATTCTTTTTCTCTTGGAAAGAAGACGTTCCCAAGGTGGTCCCATGATAAGGATATCAGGGTTTGATGGTGGAAGACCAGAGAAAACAAGGGGAGCTTTAAAAAATTGCAGGGGCGACAAGTGCATTTCTTAGCATTTCATTAAGTATTTTAAAGCAATACAATTTAATAAAGGTCTGGAGTAGATCTGATGATGGAGCCGGGAGACAGTCGAAGGAACTCCTCAACAATTCACAGCAGCTACTTTGTGTTTGGGCTCGATTAATTTGTATTGATAAGAACTTTACACCTAGATGAGTTGTGACTGTCATAAGAGCTCTGATGATGAAGTCAAAGGCCAGTTCCGGGAACTCCTCAACGGTTTACAGTAGCTACTTTGTGGTTGGACTTCATTCATTTATATTGATGAGACCTTTGCACCCATTGGGTTAAAATAATGGTCTGCAGTAAATTTCATGATGAAGACCATAGGCAGTTGAGGGAATACTTACGGGTAAAAATTAAAGTAAACAAAATTACGTCGTTTCCCAACTATATTGGCGCCAGCTTCCAGTCTGACGGATGCAACTGAATACATAGTATTTTTAACAACTAAAAAGTGTAAAATAAAAACTTTTTTACAAAAAAAATAACCGACTTCCAAAAACCACTACAAAGTGAAAAATAACTAATTTCGGAAGTCGGTGTCAAAAAAGGAATATACAAAACCAAAGACACCGACTTCCGAAATTAGTTATTTTTCACTTTGTAGTGGTTTTTGGAAGTCGGTTATTTTTTTGTAAAAAAGTTTTTTTTAGTTGTCAATTTCGATTTAGATAATTATAAATTACTGGTCGTCTGAACTAAACAAACAAAATTGTATAATATGACCCAGTACACTTCAGAGTCCTGGCTGGGAACTAGGACGGTTGCGCCAGAGCGTGGCTCCCCCCCCCCCTCCTCCCGTCTCTCTCTAGCCCCGCGCCTGACCTACAAGCCTACCACGAAGGTAGTACATGGAAATTAGAATTGTTTTAGTTTATATTGTAAATCTGAACACATGCCTTACTGCATGCTGCGGTATAGTTGAATCCCATCTATACAATTCTGATGAGTTTGTTGAAGTTTAAAACCCTGGATAGACTAGTAAACGCTGACAAGAGTTTATTTTTATTAATAAAAATGGTAGGCACCAAGGAGTTTGTCGGCTGCTTAACCCTGCCTTGACTTGCCTGTAGGTGCCTGAATCAATCATATGAATCACGCTACATCTGGTAACTGATAATCATTAATATGATAATGTCATATTCTGTTGCAATGGCTGACAACATGAGGTATTGCCCACGCGCATAAGCGGACCTAATCTAGATGTAAGCCGAATAGGTTAATTGAAATGATATGAAAGATTAATTAGTTATTACAAAGGCGTGACGAATATTAATAGACCTGTGGCCATGAAAATATTACTGAAGCTTTCTTAAAGAAATAAATTTAACAGATATTAGTTTAAGTTGTGTGTCGCTTTCCCGGCTACACACTATTTTCAACCACAGATTAATTGTTTAACTTTTCGAGTATTTATCATCATGATGATAAAATGAAATACTTGAAAAAATAGGAAAAGGCTAGCCTTGTCCTATCAGTATAGTACCTACAAACGCCACAAAGAAACAACGCTTCGTACTGACGTCACACGAATTCTAGACCTCGCAAGCCGAGGATAGAGGTATAGAGGATGAGTAAACTGTACTCTCTATTCCTCTTACCATATGTCGTGGACCCCTTCCAGAGTCGCTGGATGTAGCTGAAAACTAGTATTTTACATGGAACGACTATCTATCTGACCTCCATTACCCAGTTACTGGATAGTACGATACCCCTCAGTAAGACTGGTGGTCAAACTTTCGTATTTCTGACGACACGTAACGACTGGCAAAGATCTAAGAATGACAGTCTGAACCAACGGCTTAACTTGTCTTCCGAGGCACAAAGGAGTCGATCACCCATCCAACAGTGAACCACCAAGCCTAGCAGTACCTGATCGATCGACCCGAGCGGCTAATTGGCCATGAGGCGTCTCTCGGTGGTAGACCATAACATCGGCTGCCAGCAGAAGTTACCACCCACCAGACAAAGTCTTGCCGCCAAGAGATTCGTCATGTTCCGCCATGATGTCTGATGAAGCCGGACGGAGGACGGGTCTGAGCAGTTGTGTGCCGGGTACGATGCGCCAAATGTTGTTGTGTCGGGAGTTTGGTCGTGGAGGGTCTCCAGATCAATCTCCCTCTGGCGCAGCATAGTTGATCGTGTTGTTGGGTTTAACATTGCATCACCTCGCTCAACTGCCGTCTTCCTTCCTATTAACTCAGTTTTTCTGAGTGAATATGCTCTTAATAAACTAGCGCGCTTTACCATCAACGATTGCAGTCAAGCACTAAAAAAAATTACAAAAAGAAGCTAGTCTAAATATATCAACGTTAAATAAATATCGTCGATATCGACACTACATACATCAGCGGTACTGTAGCGGTCGTCGTCCACTTCCCGCGATAAGTTTCACTTTCCGTACACTTAAGTTAACTTTCGTTGTTTTCTCTAACGATTACTTTAACATTTGTTAGGTAATTCTTTTTTACTACATACGCGAGAATTTAAATAGAGAACCGTTTCGTGTTTATTTTTAGAATTATGTGCTAATGTTAGATTGTTATCGAAGTAGAAAAAGTTAGGTGCTTGTTTATCGATAGCTGAAGTGATTTCCTTATTAGCATTTTTAATTAAGTTCAGCAAAAAATTATGATACACTATTTTTCAAACACAATATTGTCACACTTAATTTTGCAATTATTTCAATGTTTTGACTTCATAGGAAGCATTTTATATTACTAATATAAACATATTGCTTAAATTATATGAATATTATGCCTAATAAATAAGAATACTACAATCTGATTTAAATAAATGACTGAGTAATAAAATATATCGCGAAACTGGTTGATTTTTTTATTAACTATGTAATTTCTTAATTTATTTTATTGATGCAATTAATTTGCATTTCAATCGAAACATGTTACTACTTATTTCTATTTATTCCTTTGAGCAACTCAACCCTGCAAACGCGAAAGTGGTCAATGACTATCTCTAGACCTATAAAATATACTGTATAAGGTTATCGACCCGGAAAACCAGTTGTCCTTTCCGAGTGCGACTGAATAGACCTAGGCAATAATCTTATTGCCTAACATTTCTAGAATATATAACATTTGTTCAACTTTCATTTTCTTTCAAGTCCTTGAATGTAAAATAAGTTCAAAGTTGAAATACTGCACAAATGTTTGGTTGTTAAAGTTTACACGCAGTTTAATTACTTAATAACTCGTAGCGTAGCTCACAGAAAACCTGTTAACGCCTACCTATTCCAAAAATAATTTTAATTTGCATAAAAACTTATTGTTTAAAAATCCGAAAGTGTTAAGTTTAAAAATAAATATAAAGTGAATTTTAAAAAAAAAAAAACTAACGCAAAAAAGTCGTTTGAATTAAAGCAAAATAATTTAATAAATTATTACACGTTTTACCCAAAAGGAAATGGAACCGTAAAAACTCCAAACTCGAACTTAGTGAACTATGCGCAAGTAACAAAATATATAGGTAAGCTCTTACAGTTCACCAAATATCAAACTGCAACATCAATTATTCACATGCAAAACAATGGACGCAGAAATGTGGTTTAGAACCACCTCACGTTAGACATTCTAGTTTGTTCCACTAAAAAAACACAGCATCACTCGAGCGCGAATCCGAAATCCAGAGGGTGCGTTCTGAAACCACAAATCTGCACTTAATTTTGACACTTACGTAAAATTTGGCCGCCATTTTGGGGTTAAACTGTCACTAAAGTCACTCGCGAGGCATGCACATGCGCGAAGGGTACGCGCGACGAATGGCCGCCGAGCGTTTGCGCTCACTATATAACCTCCCCCCCCAAACTATTATTATATTAATTACATTCAATGTTTTCACTGGACGGTGTCGAACGTATCGATCTGGATCATTTGCTTCCTACTGCGATAATCCCGAAATACGGAATTTAAATGGCCCGTAGAAAGTTTCCAACGCACATTATTAACGTTACATTTGATTTACAATAGACAATTTGTTTTATTATAATTTTAACAACAAAATATACTTGGCAAGTACCAATGTAACTTTATTAAAGTTATATGTACTTTCTAAGTATATCTTGGACACCAATGACTGAAGGTGAAGGAAAACATCTTGAGGAAACCTGAACTTTAAGTCTGAAATCGCCAACCCGCATTGAGCAAGCGTGGTGATTACGCTCAATCCTTCTCTGTATGAGAGGAGACCTGTGCCCAGCAGTGGGACGATAAAAAAGGTTGATGATGATGATGATACTTGGCTATCTATAATTTCATATTAAATTTACTCGTTTGCTTTCTATTAAATCTCACTGGCCAGTGTACCAAGAGGAGACGAATTTTTTTCTGTTTTATTCAAACATTGGTCACTGAAAGTGTGGAAGCATCTTTCAGGGATACATTTTAAAACCATTAGAGCTTTAAAACAGTTTTAAAGGAAAGTAAGAAATGAAGGAATTTAGTAGCTTTCATTGTGACCCACAATAAATAGCTTGGGAGTAGGTTGTTACAATAAGACGATGACAAATCCTTGACAAATTATATTACTTCCTGACTTTGCAAAAACTGGGATTTATTCATTAAGTTCTCAAGTTAGTTCTATTCTTAATTGGTTTTTGTTTTTTATTTAAAAAAAAAATTGGAAACAAAATAACTTTCTTACCTTGTATATATAAGTCTATTAACATGTTTTGAAGACTACTAATACAATGTCACACTTTCTGTCTGCCTTATCACCTTCAATTGGCATTAAGTTTTAGATAACTTATTAAAGCTTATTAAAGTGACCGTATTATTATGCATGTAGTATTTAGATTCACTGACCATGTTGCATCAGGACCAAGACCTAGCCTTGGTCTACATTTTGCATGAAATTTACTGTCTGGTGGAAGTTTTTTAAGAGAGTGAGGGTTGAGACCGAGTTTCATGGACCAATTAGCCCCAAGACCCGACATGGTTGGTGCTGTGAATGAGCGATCTATTGCTTGCAAATATTAGTATGGCTTACAGATAGTTATTTCCGTTCTGGCTGTTCGTGTATGAGAGTTTAGTAAATGTTTGTTGACAGCCTCCGTGACGTAGCGGTATCGAACGCGGTCGCTGCGCTAGGAGGCGCGGCTTCGATCCCCGCGCAGTGCAAATACTTGTATGCATGAATATGAGTAGGTATTTGCACTGGTCTGGTCGTGCCCCGGAAAGCACGTTAAGCCGTTGTCCCCGGTTGCCATACATCTAGTGGCAGTCGTTACGGGTTGTTGGAGCCCCCAAAAGTCTAACAATTGGTCTAACTGCAATGGGCATAGGTAATTCTGGGTTGTAATGCTGAGTTTCAGTCGGAGGTATCGAAAGAATTATATGTTCCCGCGACACAGAGCGTAGATGTGAGATGCAGCATAGGGGCGGCTTTTAATCACTAACCCCTTCATTCATAAACGTTAAGCAACGTTTATTTACACAAGTTAACTAGTGACTAGCGATTGGTAAACCATACATTTTTGACGTTTGCACGTCACCTAACTTTAATCATCGTCTATGAAGAAACCCCTTAAACACTGTAGTGTTAACGAAGTGACTTTAATCATCGTTTATAAATACACCCATAGGCGTCTGACAGAGCTCACCGCCCGCTGATTGTGGAGGAGACCTTAAGGAGGAATTCGGCAGTGCTGTAATTGAGTTAAGAAAATCTCATCAAGATTTATGTATGCCCAGTTAATAGAACGCACAGTGTTTTATAAACCCAAAAAAAGTGACATCGTCTTTTTATTCCAGATTCGTATAGATTGATTTAAAAGAAATGCTAGAGTAAAATACCGAAGTTTCTAGTACATCTAGATGATGAGATATAAATTTTTGAAAATACGTAAATTTTTATCCGGATTATTAAAAAAACAATCATAATAAATTACTAGTTCAAATTATCAGCAAGCTGATTAAATACATACATGAAGATTTTAAAGGCGCAAATTACAAAGTTATCAAAAAATATTTAGGTTCATTTAAATCGACGTTATAATTTATTTTAATATTTTCGATTTTATTTTTTAACTCGATTAATCCTGATTTTCGCTACTTAATTTTTTTACATAAAATTGCTTTATATGTGGCCTATACACACAAAAAAAATCAAAGCCCGAATTCGTGGACTAACCAAGTTATGATTAATATTATGTTTATCCGGATCGAATCGAGGTTAGGGTTGTCAATTTTGTAAAATTATATTTCGGTTAATTTTGTTTGTTTTGTTCATGAAAACGAAAAATGTTGAATTATTGTGATTTATAAATTCCAATTTAACTAATCTCCACTTATATTGTGGAAAATGAAAAATATTTTTGTAAAAATTATTTAGATACATCAATAAGTTTTCGGCATATAAAATATAAAAATTAGTGCCCGATGCAATTACTATAGTTCTGGCGCTTGATAACTAACGTCATAGTACAACGCTTGCTCAACTTCGAATTTTTAAATGTCTCTTGTATTTTTAAATTAAACAAATACTAGTGTGTAGCTACAATTACTAGAATAACGGATTGCGAGTAAGCAATTTTGCAAGTATTATTAGATTCTATAGTATGAATCAGCCAGTACACGTTTATGTATAATCAGTAAATGTGACAATTTCTGATGAAGGGATACGTGTGGTATGGGAAGAGGTCCACCCTCGATAGGCTTTTGCTAAAACCCCATATCATTACACGTAGCCTGGAGGAACGGGGGTGAGGCATCATGGAGCCGTCACAGACCCTTGATGCCACTTTGCCTCAGCAGCACCTGACCCATGCTGCTGAGGGATGTCCTTCTGAGCTCCGATCAGAGGACTTAATGCTAGGAGGGCATGAGGGCGCCAACCCTCATGTTGGTCCACGAGTGGCAAGTGAAGTTGTGGATAGTGCCACAGCCGACATCCTTCAACCTCCGGGGGTGATCGCTCCAGTGCTAGGAGAGGCGTCTGGTGAAGGAACTTCAGGTTCAAAAATATTATCGAGGTTGGATATTTTCCAGCTCATGAAAGGGAAAAGCTATTTATCTCTTTCAGAACGAGTGAATTTGATTGTCAACACAATTGGGCCTGACTATCAAATTTCTCGTACTGAAGATGAATTAAAATCAACTCTTCCTAGTTTGTTGTCAAAATGTGAAACCAAATATAAAAAATGTAAGAACATGACAAATTTTTTGAAAAAACATGGCAAGTGGCTCAGTGAAACTTTCATTAGCGGCTACATTAGCGCTCCACCTGAACACACTGACGATGATAGTTTTAGGAAACTTAGCAAACGACAGCAAATCCGTAGTCGCCAAAGATTAGAGTCTACACTGCAATGTGAGCCTCTACAGAAAAGAATAAAAGCCTTTGTAAATACCTTGCACATTGGTGGAGAGCACTCACATCAAACATCAACGGTATTTACAAATGTGATTGAGTCGTGCTTACAATCGAATGACACTATCACGGAAATAGCTAACAAAATGTGAACAACTACAAAACCTTACACAGCAGAAGAAGCGCTAGCAATATTAATTGACAGAAACATGACTGTTGAGACATATAATTTTATTCACCTAGATTTGCAGCAGCGGGGTTTTCCGGCATACCCACCTTATTACAAAATTTTGAAAGCCAAACAAAACTGTTACCCAGAATGCGTTCACATTACAGAACGAGAAGCGGTTGTTCCTTTACAATCACTTCTGCAGCACACTTTTGACCGCATTGTGCAATTGCAAGATGAAGTTTTCTCACAATACTGCAACAAAATAGGAACCAATATTTTAGACTGTGTCTTTGAAGGGGTTTGGGGTTTTGATGGTAGTTCAGGGCAAGCTTTGTACAAACAAGCTTTTGAGGATCAAGGTGAAAACGAAAGCAGTATTTTTGCTACAACTTTTGTACCCTTAAGAATTTACCATCAAAGCACCCAAAATGACAAGGTATTATTGTGGACAAATATTGCAGCTCAGTCTTACAGATCTTGCCGCCCATTGCGAATAATTTATAAAAAAGAATCTAAAGAACTGATTTTATCCGAAAAAGACAGAGTTAACCAAGAAATCGACCACCTTACTCCTTTCTATTATAAATTACCGAGTGGGCAGCAAATCAACGCTACCTGCAATTTATATTTAGCGGCAATTGACGGTAAAGTACTTAATACGATACTTGATACGCCATCGCAAATGCGTTGTCCATATTGTGCACTTACAGCAACACAATTTAATAACCTAGAAATTGTATTTTCGAAAACAGTGGACTCAGATACATTGACGCATGGTATCAATCCTCTACACGCCTGGATCCGAGTTTTGGAGTTTCTCCTCAAACTCGGGTACAAATGTGAAGTGAAAAAATGGCGTATCAAGCAATCTTCACAAGAAGGGCTTGCAGTACAGGAAAGAAAAAAACGTATCCAAAATGCTATACGTGATAAAATTGGTGTATTGGTAGATGTCGTTCTTCCTAATTCTGGAACCACTAATGATGGCAACACAAGTCGCACAGTTTTGGCAGATGAAAACCGAAAAACTTTTGCAGATATTTTGGGATTAGAACTTTGGCTTCTTGATGGTTTATACATTATTTTAATCGTGATTTCTTGTGGAATTCCTGTAGATGCAGACAAATTTGGTGCATTCTGTAAAGACCTTGCCTACAAATATGTAAGTGTCTATGACTGGCATCCTATGACGGTTTCCATTCATAAAATTTTAATTCATGGGGCATCTATTATTGACAAAACACCACTACCGATTGGTATGCTTTCAGAGCAAGCCGCCGAATCACGGAACAAATATTGGCGATCTGATCGGGAGCACCACACGCAAATTTGATCGTAAACAAACAATGTATGATTTGTTTCATAGAGCATTAGTGTCTTCCGATCCAATTATTGCTGCTCAAATGCAGCTCCAAAGAAGAAAACATTTAAAAAAACGTCCATTGCCTGCTGCTGCTTTGGCGTTACTTAAACTTACTCACAATGAGAAAGAATTTACTGATGATATAGACGACCACGAAATGTTGACTGTAGAGAATGATTTATTTTTGGTTTTTGATGATTTTAATATTTAAAATATCTGCAATTAAAAATTTAATGATTATATTAGTTATCTGTTTGATCAAAAGTTTCATCATTTAAATTCATCAAGTGTTGTTTATTATTATTCCTTAAAATATAAATTTTAGCAACTTCGTTTGGTTAAGTAAAATCAATATTAAAATTTAATTATGTAGCTGAATCCGTTATCTATACTAATATAATAAAGCCTGAAGAGTTCGTTTGTTTGGTTTAACGCGCTCATCTTGAGATGATGTGATGGACCTTATAGGTCCGATTTGACAAATTCTTTGTGAGATAGCCCATTTATTGAGGAAGGTTATAGGCTATATATAATATCACGCTACGACTAATAGAAGCGGGGCAGTAACCAAAGATGCGGGTGAAACCGCGGGGTACAGCTAGTTAATAATAAACCCGCAAGGGAGTTGCGATCCCACGGAACTGATGACAAGGAATAAGGTTCTGATACTCTGTCAACAAAGGCAAGAGCCTTTTTCTTTCACTGACAGAATATCAGTAAAATGCTGATAGGGATATTGACCGTACTTCCGGTAAAGTCATGATAGCCATATACACACTTCCTCAGAGTAATATAATATTTATTCCCCCATCTTGCTAACTCACTATGGGTATATATTATTGAATATACGAGTGTATTTATTGATTATGTGAATTACATCCAGTTATCCAAAAACTGTATATCGTCCTATCACAGTCTTAGTACATCTTACGAGTAGCTGCCTTAGTATTTACCCAATATACTTTATTTTCACACTTCGTAATACACCTGCGTCCACCGCGGTTTGTACTTGGAGACGTGTTAATGGAGCATACAGTCCAGGTATCTTCATTATATTTTCCTTTGTTCATATGTACTGTCCAAGTTTATTATAGACATGGCTAGTCTATATTAAACTTGGACAGTACATATGAATTTAAAAAGTCACATTTGTACTTGTTCGTTATGGAACCGGCAACCTCGTGCATGAAAAGTGGGCCTGAACCGCAGGACCATCACGACACAAACAGTTCGAATCAAATACAATATGTAAATATAATTTATTTCAGCGGAAATAATGTAAATCAACCATTTTTTTAAAGACTAACTATGGAGTTTCTTGCCGGTTCTTCTCCATAGGAAAACGATCAATTGGGAACCGTGCACTAGCTTCTGACGTATTGTAAGTGCCCATGTGGGCCTATGTGAAATAAAAAAAAAATTGAATCAATTTATACCCGGTTTACATTGGTTGTAAGTGCCAACCCTAGCAATAAATTTCTAATGACTATAACTTTGTTAGTCCACGGATTCGGGCTTTGATTTTTTTTGTGTGTATAGGCCACATATAAAGCAATTTTATGTAGAAAAATTAAGTTGCGAAATTCAGGACTAATCGAGTTAAAAAATAAAATCGAAAATATTAAAAAAAATTATAACGTCGATTTAAATGAACCTAAATATTTTTTGATAACTTTGTAATTTGCGCCTTTAAAATCTTCATGTATGTATTTAATCAGCTTGCTGATAATTTGAACTAGTAATTTATTATGATTGTTTTTTTAATAATCCGGATAAAAATTTACGTATTTTCAAAAATTTATATCTCATCATCTAGATGTACTAGAAACTTCGGTATTTTACTCTAGCATTTCTTTTAAATCAATCTATACGAATCTGGAATAAAAAGACGATGTCACTTTTTTTGGGTTTATAAAACACTGTGGAACGTATAAAAACTCATAATTTCGTCTCGCTGCGCGGGCGCAAGCCGCTTGACTCGCGTGTACGAAGCGGCATTACCACCTAATTTACAAAATTACGCTTCACTGTTACCTACGAATACATTACTAATTTAACATTTTATATAACGTATTACATTCGACTTGGGTATGTGTGTTGTTACACATTTTGGGTGATACTCTTTCAGAACCCATTAAAAATGTTGATTAATTTTTGACCTACTTTCAAAATGATATATGGACGAGTTTTTGGTTAGGTATTGTATCAATCAAGTAACTTCCTAACTTGATAAAAATGTGAAGAGGACGACTTCATATTAAAATGAAATAGACTCAAAAAGGAAAGAGATTTTTATCATTGTTTCTCTCCAAAACACCTGCTATGTAATTCCTTCACCCCCCTTTCGTGACTGGTATGCCTAAGGCATTTAGATCGCCTTTATATCTTTTTGCGAGAAAAGGTTAATGAATAAAATATTAGAAATTAGGATTTGACAGATTGACACTCAAATCGGACTATGAACGTTAAAAATAACGAGATATTGCCCCTCAGGTCATTGCGTACCCATGCGTCAATAGCAATTTCGTTCAAATACTTTCGGTAGTTTTAGCTTGAAAGCGTAACAAACGAACGTACAAAAAATCTAATTTATATTTGTGTAGCTTGATTTAAACAAAAGGCTAAATAAATAATGTTCCCTACAGAGAGAGGTCGGTTAGAACTTATTTATTACAATTTCAATCATTTATTTAAGGTCAATACCTCTATTTATCATACGAAGCATTATTATTTAATTTAAAACTATTTCTTAACGATTCCTTTAGTAGCTAAAAATAAATTACTTCGATTTCATTAGTTGGGCAAATACTGGTTCAAAATCAGTCATCATTATATTATAACCCTCAAATAAGGAAATAACAATTTATTATTTATCTCTTAAACATAATAAATTAATGTCAGGGTATTATTTATAGATCATGTTCTTCTAATTTTTATTGATAAAGTAGCAGTACGATCGATCAATCGATCTATCAATTATCTACATTTAATTCAGGGTGAGCGAGATGGAGCGACGACATCAAAAAGGTGGCTGGTAGTGGCTGGCGGAGAACTGCTGAGGATCGAGCTTGTTGGCGTGCCATGAAGGAGGCCTATGTCCAGCAGTGGACGAGTAGGGGCTGATGATGATGATGATGAATTTAGGATGTTAACACATCCTGAATTTTGAATTAAATTCAGGGTCCATTTAATTCATGATTGAATGATTTTAATTAATTTAAATATTTATAAATACATACTTAAACTCAATCTCAATGCATTTACTTCAAACTGCATAGCAGCTACGGGGCCAACCCATATCCTACCGTGGGTGTCTAGAGAGGCGACTAAAGGAACTCTCACCAGGGAAGCTGGCAGCAGCGCTTCCCCTGTGGAATAACAAATTACTGCGATCCCCAATCCGCCTACCAAGCGTGGTGATTATGGCAAACCCCCTCAAAGGAAAGAAAGCCTTGGGGGAGGCTTTTGTCTAGCAGTAGAACCCTAAAGGCTGAGAAAAAGAAGAAGAAGACATAGCTGCGCGCTACGGTTTTGCCTGCACATATTTCAATCCCGTAGGTATATCAAGATAAAACAAACACAACAACTAATAGATATAAAAAAGCCACAACATTATGATAATTCTTATTTCTATTTCCCACAAAAATAAAAGACACAAACATGATTATCTTCTGTCAATACTTTTATAAAGTTCTTCTCTTGAGGCCACTACTCAATTAGTAACAGACACCACTCAACTATTGACCGCAACAGTTGCGCCACCGACACTTGTGGTCAACAGGCATATCCGCGTGGAGATAGATAACTAGGTAGTTGTAGAATTTAGATATTAGACAGATTTTCAGTCAACTATTAATTATTTATTGTAAAAAAAAAACGAAAAATAATGATAATGCTATTAAAATTTGACTTTTGAAATGATTTATTCAGTAACACAGAGTTTTCCTATAAGCTCCACCACTCTAGTAGCTGGGGAGGATCAACTGAATTCAACAGTTTTCATTGAAACTCACAAAAAGAAACACATAATCTCTACTCTATACTAATATATAAAGCTGAAGAGTTTGTTTGTTTGCTTGTGCGCGCTAATCTCAGGAACTACTAGTCCAATTTGAAAAATTCCTTTTGCGTTGGAAAGCCTATTAATCCAGGAAGGCTTTAGGCTATATAACATCCCTCTATGACCAATAGGAGCAGAGCAGTAACAAAAAATGTTGCGAAAACGGGAGCTAACGCAGGCAATAGGAGCGGAGCATATCGAAATTAACGCAGGTGAAACCGCGTGGCGCAGCTAGTCTATACTAATATATAAAGCTGAAGTGTTTGTTTGTTTGTTTGAACGCGCTAATCTCAGGAACTACTAGTCCGATTTGAAAAATTCTTTTTGCGTTGGATAGCCCATTAATCCAGGAAGGCTTTAGGCTATAATAACATCACGCTGCGACCAATACGAGCGGAGCATATCGAAACCTACACGGGTGAAACCGCGCGACGCAGCTAGTATAACATAATCAGCTTATATTGTTCTCACTGTTGGAACACAAGCCTCCTCTCGGTGAGATGGAGTGGGCCGTAATCTACCACACGGGCCCAGTGCGGGTTGTTAGGTGTCACATGTCTTCGAAGTTTTTGTCTTTAGGACATGCCGGTTTCCACCCGATGTTTTCCTTCACCGTTTTAAGAGCACTGGTGATGAAATAATTTACACAAAGTACAGCGTCCAATGGGGTTCGAACCTACGACCTACAACTTGTAACCCGCGGCCGATTCCACCAGGCTACCACTACTCTCACAAAAAGAAACGCGACCTATTAAACAGTTCGTGGTATTAATATAAACAATATACTTTCTGCTTAACCAGGCGTCACAGTGGATTAAAAGAGTACCACATAACACTTGATAATAATATCTTTAGCCACAGTTCACTTGATCGGTATCGAACCTGTTGTACTTTACGTAAGCGCGGGAAACTAGTTGGCAGTTAATTATTCCTAGTAATTACGCCGATTATAAATTCCAGGAAATTCTTTCAAAATATTTATCAGAATTAAAGTGATAGATTATAATTTTGTTGCTAGCCTGAATGTAACTCAGCAAAGTTATGAATGGTGCAAAATATTATGTGCACAAGAAGCTATGTTTGAGGAATGTTACTAGTTATAATCTATGGGACATATCATATTTATGTGTCCCGTTACCCGTGTGGTACCGTGCTTAAAATAGTACCATCCCATATCCTCCCGTAGATGCCGTAAGAGGCGACTAAGGGAACTGTCACCAGGTACGCCAAGCGTGGGGATTATGTCCACGCCTCCGTATACAGAGAACAGAGTGGATACAGAAAAGCTACCCACACGATCATAACTCCTGCAACTAAAGCAAGCAGCATCAGTCGACAAATATCAAGAGAACATGCGATAGCATCCTCTTAGTGAGGTGCGTCCCTCTGCTGCTCCTGACATTAGCCGACCGAGGCCGCCAACCAACCGCAGTAATGTAGTTATTTAAATCATTCATTTTACTGACATCCGACAATTCAAATTACCGCTCAAGTTACGAGGCATCTCACAGACTTAACTGTCACCAAAAAGCTATTGTTAGAAATAGCAACTTCCCCAATTACTGTCAAAATAATACCTTCAGTAAACAATGCGAGGAAGCCTCAGCGTTAGAAAAGGCCCTGGCGCTAGCGCCGCCACCTATCACTCTGGACGAGAACTACCAGGCTGTCACTTGCGGTGAGATTCAAGGTTACTAGGTACTACCTCCTTTAGATTTATCCGCTTACCTTGGAAGGCTTTTTACAGTTTATTGTTAAGTAATGATCAGAATTTTATTATGATTGCTCTATTATTTCAATAAATAGAAATTATATAAATGATCAAATGTAAAAATAATAGCCAACCCGTATTGAAAACTCAAGGTTCCAAGCTATCGACGGTCAGGGCTCCAGAGGGAGTAACCGCCTGACGATGCGATCCGGGGTCCAGATGTAGATACTGTTTTCTGAATTAAATGATCCACCTGCACAATGAAAGCCTCAAGAGCCTGAAGGAACACGGGTGCGTTTTAGTCAGTAAAAGTCTGACACTCCCTTCCGTTCCACCCAGAGCAGGAGAAGTCATTTGATGATTTCCCATCACAACCAAAAAAATAAAAAGGTTTGGTGAGTTGAGTTTGAATGTTGGTCGAGGCTTTTTTTTTTTTTTTTTGTTGGGATGGGAAATCATCAAATGACTTCTCCCGCTCTGGGCAGAGTGGAAGGGCGTGTCAGACTTTTACTGACTAAAACCCCATCATTTGCCCAGCCTTTTCCTAATTGTATTGGGCGGGCTTCTAGTCTGACCGGATCTGTATCCGACTGAATATCAGTATTTTACATGGTGAAACTGTCAATAGGCTACCCCTTGTTAAGACCAGTTATGAAACATTCGGAGGACCTGCAACGACTGCCAAAGATCCCTGAAGGACAACCAGGATCAACAGCGCACCCATCTATGGAACAACCGCGGCAAGCACAACTTAACAAGATCGATTGAGATGCTCCCTAATTACGTAACACACTATTACTATCAATTGGGATCATTTTGATGCATATTACTTGTCCATTGCTTCATATGTTAGAAAAATTTGTTTGCTCAACAACATAAACTACGCAATGAATGTTGTTGAACTGTCAAAATGAAACCCATTGCTACTGATAGTTTGTTACGCAAGTACCTTGCAGTGCGACGGTTATCCCTTAACCATAAATAAGCCCTCTGTAGCATATTTTTTATCACAATCCGAATACAAAGACACTGGACGCTAACTTGTATAAATAACAATACACCTAATAAACATAATATCTATTACAATGTAACAACATCCGCGACCTTCACGCTTCAAAAATTATGTGTCATTATAAAAAATACAGCATTTTTTATCAAAGTGTCCGAACTAAGATGAAAAGAAGAACATTACGTATCAGTTGCATTTGTAAGCTATACATACAAAGAAAATAACAAGACAAGCTGTGTTTGAACCCAGGTCAAGTTGCGAAGGTTGACTGCTCGCAACCAGCGAGGGTCTATCATCTCGTGGGTGTACATAAAGACGGCATTCCTCTGTGTAAATAAAGTTATCTTTCTTAACACCCACGGGCGAGAAACATTCTTTTTTTTTTTAAAGAAAACGTTGCCCCACGCTAGGAATTTCTCCGATGTTGTGGGTGAGTTTACAAACATTTTTGTATAAACTCACATACACAAATAGCTTGAAAGTTGTTATTATTAGCTTAAAAGCTTGCTTTTAGCTTTTTTTTTAATATTTATAAACTAGTGCTTGACTGCAATCCCGCCTGATGGTAAGCAGTGATGCAATCGTTGATGGTAAAGCGCACTAGCTTATTAAGCCTATTCACTCAAAAAAACTGAGTGAATAGGAAAGAAGACGGCAGTTGAGCGAGGTGATGCAATGTTTAACCCAACAACACGACCAACGATGCTGCGCCAGAGGATGATCTGGGGACCCTCCACGACCAAACTCCCGACACAACAACATTAGGCACATCGTACCCGGCACACATCGCAACACAACTGCTCAGACCCGTCCTCCGTCCGGCTTCACGAGACATCATGCCGGAACACGACGAATCGCTTGGCGGCAAGACTTTGTCTGATGGGTGGTAACTTATGCCGGCGGCTGATGTTGTTGCCTACCACCGAGAAAAACATCCCATCATTGTGAAGGAAAACATCTTGACCTGTACTTTAAATCTGAAATCGCCATCCCGCATTGAGCAAACGTGGTGATTACGCTTAATCCTACTCTGTATGAGAAGAGACCTGTGCCCAGCAGTGGGACGATAAAAAAGCTTGATGATGATGATGACACAAATAGCCAAACCCGGAACGACAACCTGTAGGCCATAAAAATATTTGTATTGTGCGGGAATCGAACCCGCGACACACAGCAGTCAATCGATCAGCCACTGCGTCAACCGTTATACCATGATAGGTCATTGTGCTTACTGGCTGAGAAGATCAGAAGACTTGATTCTTTATGCTGGTTGGTAAAATAAAATACTTATGTTGAAAGATTTACCTACTTTTGATATCAGCAGGATGCTCTTCTCTTTAAGTCTGTGAACGAGGAGTCCCAAGTCGAAAGTAAGCTGTTTAAACTTCGGACTGAACACCGGACCGGTTAATTAAGTTTTTCAGACAGGAGACAACATTTTAGAAGAAACAAAAGTTACAAATTTAAAACCACAAAAAAAGAAGAACTTATATGATAAAGATAAGCCATATAAGTTAATGAAGTTAATAAAAAAACTAAATTAAAATTCAATGCTTCTTTTCCTTTATATTTCATCAAGAAGTGACCAGAAGATAAAGATTAGTTTCATCATCATCATCATCATCAACATCATCAACCTTTTTACCCGACTACGGCAAAGCAAAAGGAGGGTTATGATTTTGACAGGCTATGTATGTATGTATGTATGTATGTATGTATGTATGTATGTATGTATGTATGTTCATCTGTTCCCTCGTAACTTCTAAACTACTTTTCAGAATTCGACAAATGATATATCATTAGAAGCGTCTTAATTGTCCGCTGGTTATAGGCTATATGGGGTTTCACAAAATCTACTGTGGCGCCCTCTAGCGGACAAAACATACAGAGTAAAAAAATAAAGTTAAGATAAATATGCTGTGTTTGGTATCATTTGAAAGCGCTTTACTTGTACATTTTGAATATATATATATATTGCTAGCATTTGCTTGTGACTTTACCTGTATTCATGGGCTGGTTGCATATAATTCACATCTTTTCGTGCATAGCTTCTTTACTACTTATCAGAATAAGACCACTGCAGTAATTAGAAGGGCCTTGATATTCTGTTAGTTATGAGCTATAAAGCTTGTCACCAAATTTAGAAATGCGCCCTCTAGCGGACAAAAAGTTCTATGTTAATATAAAATTAAAATAAATATACCGTGTTTGGTATCACGTGAAAAAGCTTCACGAGTACTTTAAGCTTGTACATAATTAAAGAAAATCATTATTAGCGCGGATCACGGGAACTGTGAATCGTAGAGTAGTGTGAACATTAATATAATATGTAATGCACTAATTAAAACGACATAAGCTGGAAGTAATTCCACGCGGTGAAGGCGGAAACAGTTTGATAACTGGCTAAAACTCCCATAAAAATGTTATCATCATCATCCCAGTGTTAATCCCAGTCGCATCCAAAGCCTTTTCAGCTTTGGAGTCTGGGGTCCGTTTTTTACCAGTCCAACTGCTGATATGGCTGATATGGGTACTCTAGGGTCCCACCACCATCTTTGGGACCCAAGTCAACCCCACCTGCCAGACGGTGCACCTTCTGACTAACGAACGGGGCGCTGACGTCGGCTTTCCCTTCTGGGTTTAGTGGTCAGATGGCAGTCGCACTTATAATTAGCCAAATAAGCCAATCTAAAATGGACAGGAATTTAAGAGCATATGTCACGGCTAGGGCGCCGCCACAAAACGGCGCGTAGGAGCCTCGCCCGACTCCTGTGACCTGTGGGCTAAGGCTACCGTGTCAGAGGCGGACACAGCTGAAGAAGCAAGCCTAAAGCAAGAAAATCCTTTTCGCGTCGTGGAACGTTGGCACGCTAACTGGAAGCGCGAGAGAATTGGCCGAGACTCTCCACAGGCCGAGGGTGGCCGTGGCGTTCCTGCAGGAGACTCGGTGGAAAGGCAGCAGATCCCGGATTATTGGGAATGGCTACAAGCTGATCTACACGGGTGCACTTAGTGGGAGAAATGGGGTCGCTGTGGTGTTGTCTGGCCAGCTCCAGGATGACGTCTTGAAGGTTAATCGCATCAGTGATCGTTTGATGACGTTGCGGGTGCTTGTCAATGGGGTTCTAACCCACTTGATAAGTGCCTACGCTCCGCAGGCCGGGTGCGGTGATGCCGAATGAACGTTGTTCTGGACCCAGCTCGAAGGATTGCTTCGCAGGATCCCGTTATCCATGGGAGTCGTCCTGGGTGGGAATTTGAACGGTCATGTGGGTGAGAAGTGTGACGGTTTTGATCGTGTTCACGGTTTCTTTGGGTACGGTAGCCGCAACGCGGAAGGGAACAATATTCTCCGAACGTGTGCGGCCGCTGACCTTGCAATCGTGAACACCTACTTCAAAAAGAAACCGGAGCACCTTGTCACCTACCGGAGCGGACGGAGTGCTACCCAGATCGACTTTCTAGAGTTAGTAGAAAGTCGATCTGGTTAGCACTCCGTCCGTCAGTTGGCTACTTTGCCGATATGGTGACTCCTAGTTAAGGAGGCACCACATCGGCAAAGTAGCCAACTGCAAAGTCATACCCGGTGAGAGTCTCACTGCACCGGCGACTTTGATTGCGACGTCAGGGCACGTATTACCGCAGCTTGGACAAAATGGCGTGAGGTGACAGGTGTCATTTGTGACCCTAAAATGCCGGTTAAGCTTAAGGGGCAGGTATATAAGCCCATCATTAGACCTGTTCTCCTGTATGGCAGTGAGGCGTGGCTTGTGCTTGAGCGACACAAGCAGGAGCTGCGTGTCATGGAGATGAATATGCTGCGGTGGATGTGTGGAGTTACGCGGAATGACCGCAACAGGAACTCCCGCCTCCGTGGCGGTCTTCGTGTCCGTGACATAGCGGACAAACTGCAAGAGGGTCGCCTACGTTGGTACGGTCACGTCTTACGAAAACAGTTACGTGGGTCACAAATGTCTTGCCATGGCGCCTCCGCCGGGCCGGAACAAGCGGGGTAGACCAAAAATGAGCTGGCTTGACGTTGTAAGAGATGACATGCGTGCCAACAATCTCACACCACAGGATGCTAAAGATCGCGCGAAATAGATGAAATTGAGTAAGAAAGCGGACCCCGGGCTCCAACGCGAAAGCCGCGGATGCAACCGGGATAAACGCTGAGATGATGATGATGAACTGCTGATATGGTTAAACTTCGACATTTTCCGTGAAGCGACTGCCGTCTGACCTCCACAACCTTAAGGCGACATCGAAGCATTGCAGTTACACCAATTGTTGGACTTTTGAGGGCTCCAACAACCCGTAACGACTGCCACTAGATGTTCGTATGGCAACCGGAAAACATTCTCATAAAAATGTCCTCTGCACTATACTCTTAGCTTCGGGCTTATGTTGTTATATGTGCATGTAGATGTAATGTCACAAGTACCTAGTTTTTAGTTCATCAGTTTAACTTTTGCTAATGTTATGCGCCACAAATACACTTTAACACCAAAATAGTTCAAATAATAAAAAGTAAAAAAAAATTTCATGTTTGGAAAGGCGTAGTCACACGTTGTCAAGGTGCTACGGTAGGTAGGCATATGTAACGTGTGACTACGCCTTTCCAAACATGAAAATTTATCTCTACATAGTGAATATTGCATACTTCTGAATAGTATTGTATGACATTATTGTCAGTTTACAAAGAAGGCATCTTGGTAGAGTCTAGTGTGTCCATTTACTTGCAACTACATTAGCAACTTTGTTCAGTTCAGTATTCTGAAAATCTTGTTTTATACTTTTTCAGTGTCGTTTTTTGTCGTAGTTGGGTTTTAGTTTTTTTTACTTTTTATTATTGTCCCACTGCAGTTTGCAGGCCACAGGTTTCCTCTCATACAGGAGGATTAAGATTAGTTTAGTAATTTAAAAATAGTCAGCACCTTACGTAAAATGGTGAATTTTTAGTCGCCATATTTTTAATTACGTCTAAACTGTTTATTAAACTTGACATCGACTTAACTCATTGATATAATATTAAAACTTAATTTATATTTATGTTCTGTTCTTTTTTGTTAGAAAAAAACATGAGACTGGGCTTAAATTTAATTTAGTTTTTGAAAAGGGAATCGGCACCATTGTCTATGTCTATATAACAAAACCATTGTGATGTTTTAAATCACGCACTTCTCCTTAAACAAAACCGCTGTCATGTTTTAAATCACGCACTTCTCCTTAAACAAAACCGCTGTCATGTTTTAAATCACGCATTTCTCCTTAAACAAAACCGCTGTCATGTTTTAAATCATGCACTTCTCCTTAAACAAAACCACTGTCATGTTTTAAATCACGCACTTCTCCTTAAACAAAACCGCTGTCATGTTTGAATATCATTTCACTTTCATTGCGTGCGCTGAGTCAAGGTCGCACTGATGTCCAATAGTCCAATAGATATTATTCATTCATAACATAACGACATCACGCCTGTGGGCAAGACAGAAACGTAGCTATAGTTTAGTTCACCAGTTAGGTGTAAATCCTTTGTAATAGGAGCACACGTCTATTACCATCCACCAAGCTCAAATGGCGGTTTGTGTATGTGAGTTTAAATGCTTGTAAACGCACCCACGATCCAGGATAAAATTCTAGTTTGCGACAACGTATAAAAATAAACTTATCAGACTGCGGCTGTTACTGTGAATTTCTTTATAATAAACACCACAACATTATGCCCGACCTAGGAATCGCATGCAGGACCTCATGCTTACTAGCACTTACGACGAATAGACCAACGGTATTTTATATAAAACGTATTTCTTGCTTTCCATAACTCTAGGGAATAAGAGAGAGAGAGTATATCAGAAAAATAACTGGTATACTCACCACTTACAATTGGATTTACTTTTTATATCTTTTTGTTATTACGTTTTTATTTTTATTGTATTACCAGTTCGGTGCTACTTTTAATTGTTTGTTGCATCGGGTGACGTCTTTACGTCGACGCCGGCTGTCGCTGAAAACCAGCGCTGGGCTCTGTTTTTTGCATAGAGTCGCAGCATAATGCTGAGCGACAACCATTTTGCGTGGATGTGACGCATGTTTCTCTCAACTATTTCTTATTTTTATGTTTTTGTATACGCTTGCGTCATGTTTACTGCAAATAAACGTTTTTTCTTTCTTTGTATATGAATTATTTTTCAATTACATTATAATTTTTATTCTTGTTTTCAGTTTTCATGTAAACTAATTCGTCTGTCACGATTTTTAATGTAAAACAACAACGGTGCACTATATTAGCTCTAAAATGAATCTGATTTGAAGATTAATTTACATGAAAAATTTATCAACGAAACTTAGATACCTACACACATATCTTATATCTTCGAAACAATGCAGTTTTAAACCACATATTCCAGAACTTATTGTAATTATTTTAACTAGAATAATACATTAAGAACCCTAAAGGGACGGGACATAAAGAAAAACCCACACGTATAAAGTTAAGTCCTTTCACGCCAACAGGATATGTAAATGTAGTACTGTATGCCTATTGCCGCTTGCTTTTTTCTGTTAATGAGTTCTGTTTACGGTAGAAACATACATACGTATGACTTTGATACAGACCTTTTACTACTAGACATTGATTTTTCTTCAAGGATGTGGTTGTAGCTGAGTCACCATGCAGGACAAACCGACAGGCGTGCTTCTGATACTGAACTCCCGTCGGGCATTCTGGTCGTTTTACTGGTAGTTTTTATGACTATAGCAACAAGACTTTTTGGTTAGTCAATAATATGTTAAGAATTTCCTCAATCTATTAGTTCAATGTGCTGTCAATTATAGAGGGTGGGAGGCAAATTCCGGAGTTACCGAGATAACTTCCAGAGTAAGCAAATTGAAGTGGCAGAGGTCTGACCATGTATGTCGAAGAATCCATGGCGGTCGGAGCAGACGAGTCTTGTAGTGTCAAACAACCGCGCTAAATGGCCGGACGCCCTAACATGGGTGTCAGAAGAGGGCTGGATGCAAAAGGTGAAGGACAGAGTATTGTGACACAGCCTGGGGGGACTTATGTCCAACAGTAGAATACGATATGCCAAGTTGATTGATTGGAGGCGAATACTGAAGCGCCATTTGATAAACTTGAGTCATGAGGTCAGCGCTTCAAGACCGTTTAGAACTTGATCGTGTATGGCGTCCTTTAATAACAACCAGCTAATATTGTGGTGGTATGATGCAATTGTGTCGAAAGACTGCTATCTATATAACCTCCAAAACTCCTTCTAATTTTTCTCCCCTAAATTAACCTAAATTTTCATGCATTCTATTGATTTTCATACAAGGAGGATGAGCTGTTATTCTACCCCCGTTTTTAACAGATTACAAAAAGGAGGAAGTTTCTCAATTCGACCTTATATACGCTTTTTTATGTTTGTTCGTGGATAACTTTGTCGTTAGGAAAGATTTTGACGATTATTTTTTTTATTGAAAAGAAGATTTAAAATATCTTCTTTTAAAATAAGTGTTAAGAAAATCAGGGTTTGTTGATCGCAGACCATAAATTGAGGAAAACTTAAAAAAATCAGAAGTCAATTATTGATTTCGAAAGTCAGCGGAAAAACTAACTTAAAAGAGGCTTATATTCTATTCTTTGCAACCTAATGTAATGCTGAATAATCAGTAAGTACTTTGTCTTTATTAAATTGAGATACGTATGTAATGTACGCACATAAGTGCAAATGATTCAGACTTTCCGGCGGCGGAAGGCGGAAGCCGAACAACTAATGTCTGTAGTAAGCAATCACCTTGTTTTTATTATTCCTCATTCAACTACAGCTATTTCCAAAATTATATTAGGTAAATTACTACATGCGCACGTTTTAAGTATAGTTAATGTAGACTTGGAAACAATAGCTGGCTGTTGTATAAAAAATCGGCCATATGCGCACTAAGGGGTGCTATTACAATATACAAAAAAGAAGTATTCTGTTGTGAAATATATCATCTTCTTCTTCTTCAGCCTATTGAGGTCCACTGCTGGATAAAGGCCTTCCCAAAGGTTTTCCATTATATTGATGGGGGGGGGGGGGGGCATAAACCCGAAGCTTGACAGACAGGATCGGGATCGCAGTAATTTGATATTTTACAGGATAAACGCTGCTACCTGCTTGTAGTCGTCTCTTACGATACCCACGGGAGGATTTGGGATGGTACTATTGTAAGCCTGGTACCACACGGAGCAAAAGAACAAGAGAATATGCCCCACTAAACTTATAACATGGAACGTCGGCAAAATCTCGACTTATGACAAACATTCCTTAAACAACCTTCTATATATTTAAGCCAGAGGCTAATGACGTTCTGAACCGGAGCCAGCCGACCTTGTCACCACGCCCTTTATCAACCTATCATAACTGGGCCACGTATGTGAATGCTCCATCTAGAGCAATTGAATGACTTGCCGTTAATGTTGTGGAGGTGTGGCGGTAATGACGCCGTTATTATACAATAAGTAAAGAAAACCCTGTCCGACCCATAAGGATAATAAAGGTTAGGTAAACACTTGACCAAATATAATATAAAATTTTACATAATCATCACAGTAACAATAATAATGAATTTTGAAATAATCTGTTTTTCCCGGGTATTAATTCCAATTTCCCCGAAATTTGGTAATTTTTAAAAAACTGACAACACCATTTGTGACGGAGCGAATAGCGATGCGACCACGTGCCGCATGCCCCGCCCCCCTTCACCCGCGCATACATGCGCGGGTGAAGGGGGGCGGGGCTATCGGGTTGCTTACCGCACATGCATTAAGTTACCTCGCTTTTTCGAAATAATATTTATTTTTTTTGGGGGATTTTTTTTTAAGTTTAGCCCGGCTTTGTAGGCATTATTAGAATCAGTTATCGATACCTAACAATACCTTCACGGATCGGACAGGGTTTTCTTTACATATTGTATAGTAAACATTTAGTTTTAGTCTACATGAATTTATACATTATTGTTTGTGAAAACTTTGACTAACAGATACTCTTCTCTTTCTTCTTTCTCTTATTTCCTCTTCTTCAGCCTATAGAGGTCCAGGGTTGGACCAAGGCCTCTGCCAAGGCTTTCCACAATTACCGGTCTTGTGCTGCCCGCATCCATCGGCTTCCCGCGACCTTCAACAGGTGATCGGTCAACCTTGTTGGGGGCCTCCCTACCGTCTTCCGGTTCATGGCTGCCACTCCAGAATCTTACTGCCCCATCGGCCATCGGTTCTACGAGCAATGTGTTCATCCAGTTAAGCACATCTAAACTATCTATACTCTATAGTCTATACTAATATAAAGTCTAAACTATATAAAGAGTTTGTTTGAACGCGCTAATCTCAGGAACTACTGATCTGATTTGAAAATTCTTTTTGCGTTGAATAGCCCATTAATTCAGGCAGGCTTTAGGCTATATAACATCACGCTGCAACCAATAGAAGCAGAGCATAACTAACTCCACGCGAACAAAGTTGCTGGCGGCCGCTACTAATTTATATTAATATTTAGAATAGGATAGAATACTCTTTATTATGTACACCATATAGATTACAGAACATAAATATAAAGATTATACAAAGGATGGCACAATAGGCGGTCTTATTGCTAAGAGCTATCTTACAAAAAACCTTTAGATGGAAAACCAAGAGGAAGGAGAAATTGTTTGAATTGCCACTTAGCTCTCTTCCTCTCTCTTTATTTTTGCTATGCCCGTCGGGGTCCATTTTGATCTTTTACCTTGTAAATACCATCTATGTAATACATACAGAATGTAATAAAAATTTTCCTATCGAGATAAGCAATTCCTAAATGTACATAAAATACTAATAATATACAGCTGCATCCGGGTAGACTGAAAAATTGGGTAGATTGACATCTTTATGACCGGCATCTTTTTCAGCAGCTGCGGACGTGGCCATAACAAACATAAAGGAAATCACTAATATCCTGAAAACATGCTGTGGAATGAATACCATTCTTAAATACGTAACATTGCTGGATGCAAAAACTCTTTGCAAGGTCGCCTAGGTCCGGTTTTCCATCTACATACGTCACAGTATGTGTAACACAGTTGCATTTCTACCATAGTTAAGCAAATACCACTTACTTATTCATACCACCTACTAATACAATGATCACACTTGGTATTGGCCTTGTTGGTGGCTTGAATGTTGAAGGTACCTCTGAAGTAATTCCAAAGTACCTACCTCTGAAGTAATTCCAAGCATGTGAATTTTTCAACTAAGATGAAAACATTGTGATGAAAGAAACCTACTTAATTGCCAAAAATGTAAATAAATATAAGTTTATGGAAAAATAGCTAAAGCTATTTTTAAAACTCTTACACAGTAAAATTCAATTTACGCTACAATTTCAAATATTTTTATAACTGTTTTAATATTGTTAGTCACTATGAAATCTCAATAAATATAAGTATAATCACTCTATAACTTCCCACTGCTGGGACACAGAAACCCTCTATGAGAGCGAGTGGGGTGTTTACCACGCCATCCCAGGGTGGGGTGTTTTATGTCTCTGAACTGCTGATTCAAACAACTTCCTCACGTAGTTTTCCTTCACCTTTTATCCCTTAGCAGTGGTTAGTATGAAGTTAAATAAATATAGTTTAAAAACTAAAAAACGTGCTTTTAAAGAATATCAAACTAAAAAGCTAAAAATATTTTTTAAAAAAGCGTGAGGCGCTTCGTGCCATAATTTTTGTATACGCTTTTTTACATGCTTTTTATTAGCTTCACTTGTATGTTTGCTTGTTTGCTTCTTTGTTTGTTTGTCCGTCTCTAACTCTTTGGACTACGAGTGAGCGGCTCATTACTGTAAAATGTCCCACCGTTTTCAATACGTTCCTTTGTTCGTTTTTTTTTTTAAGAATATGAACTAAAAAGTTGAAAATAAATATGGTTTAAAAAACTAAAAAAAACATGCTTTTAAGGAATATCAAACTAAAAAGTTAAAAATATTTGTAAATAAATATAGTTTATAAACTAAAAAAACATGCTTTTAAAAAATATTAAACTAAAAAGTTAAAAATAATTTAAAATAATAAAAACTTAAAAAACTAAAACCCAACTACGACAAAAAACGACGCTGAAAAAGTATAAAACAAGATTTTCAGAATACTGAACTGAACAAAGTTGCTAATATAGTTGCAAGTAAATGGACACAGTAGACTCTACCAAGATGCCTTCGTTGTCACACGATACTATTCTGAAGTATGCTACCGTAGCTACGGTATGTAACGTGTGACTACGCCTTTCCAAACATGAAAATTTATCTCTAAATACATACTTCAGAATAGTATCGTAAGACATTATTGTCAATTTACTATCTACTGTGTCCATTTACTTGCAACTATATTAGCAACTTTGTTCAGTTCAGTATTCTGAAAATCTTGTTTTATACTTTTTCAGCGTCGTTTTTTGTCGTAGTTGGGTTTTAGTTTTTTAACTTTTTATTATTTGTACTATTTTGGTGTTAAAGTGTATTTGTGGCGCATAATATTAATAAAAGTTAAATTGACGAACTAAAAACTAGGTAGTTAACATACGACATCTCTTTTGACTTATGTATCGGCGTATAGTAATATGTAGAGATGTCCTATTTTACTATTTCGTAGCGCTTGGAGCGTAGCGCGTATAGCAACGGTTTCCCCGTATGAAGCTCCCGGTTTTTCGTAGTAGCGACACAAATTTGCGTCGATGGCACCGAATGGGTCATGAATTAGTGGATGAGGCCGTTAGTATAAATAGATTGGATGTTTTTCTAACGGTGGTAGGCCATAACATCGGCTGCCGGCAGAAGTTACCACCCACCAGACAAAGTCTTGCCGCCAAGCGATTCGTCGTGTTCCAGCATGAAGTCTGGTGAAGCCGTACGGAGGACACGTCTGGGCACTTTGTGTTGCGTTGTGTGGGGAGTACGATGCGCCAAATGTTGTTGTGTCGGGAGTTTGGTCGTGGAGAGTCTCCAGATCAATCTCCCTCTGGCGCAGCATGGTTGGTCGTGTTGGTCTTGGATTTAACATTGCATCACCTGGCTCAACTGCCGTCATCCTTGCTATTCCTAAGTTTTTTAAGTGAATAGGCTTAATAAACTAGTGCGCAGGCATCAAGGATTGCGTCACTGCCTACCATCAGGCGGGATTGCAGTCAAGCGCTAGTTTATAATTATTTAAAAAAAAAACTTATATTAAGAGGACCTGGGAAGATTTCTTAATCTATCTAATTCTGCTAACGATCGACTGTCATGTGGATTTTTAAGTAATTTATTATGATCCAAGGCACTTATAAATAATCCCTCTATGGGTTTAACTCCACTGAGAGCGACGTAGGCCTGTCCTTTAGCAAACAATGACTTTCCTAGATCTGTAACTTTTTATCTAGAGTACAACCTTGTAATTTATGTACAGTACAACCCCAAGAAAGAATCAGCGGGAGCATTTTACGCTGTATTTGCCCAGAACCCCTCAAGCCGTCAAATTCAGTGAGACAAGGCTCGATTTTGATAAGTCCGTTAGTATCTGCTTTTATGGATGCATCGTCAAATTGTATGAGAACAGCGCTTGGCTGTTCTCCTGTTCCAACTGATCGCGCCGAAGAGCAGGCCATTCGAAGGCCTTCACCACTCCCATCGCTCCGTTTACCAAACCCTGGTTTACATTCGAATTTCTACGAAGCATTACTAGGGATTATGTATAAACATAATGTACTCGTGAAGCTCTTTCAGATGATACCAAATACGGTATATTTATTTTAATTTTGTATTAACATAGAACTTTTTGTCCGCTAGAGGGCGTAATACTAAATTTGGTGACAAGCCTACATACATACATACATACATACATACATACATACATACATAGCCTGTCAAAATCATAACCCTCCTTTTGCTTTGCCGTAGTCGGGTAAAAAAGCTTGAGGCGCTTTGTGCCATAATTTTTGCATATTAAGCGCCTCACGCTTTTTTTAAATTATTTTCTAAACAAACGAACTTATTGAAAACGGTGTCATGTGACATTTTACAGTAATGAGCCGCTCACTCGTAGTCCAAAGAGTTAGAGACGGAGAAACAAGCAAGCAAGCAAGCAAACATACATGTGAAGCTAATAAAAAGCATGTAAAAACGTTTTGAAATTATTTAAACAAAGTATAACGCCTGTATGACTACATGTAGTTGTTCCGGGTCTGGCTATTTGTGTTTATGAATTGAAATGTTTTTAAACGCGCCCACGTTACAGGAGTAATTCCTAGTGTGGGCTTATAGCAGTCCACTGCTGGACATAGGCCTCTGCTATTTCACGCCATTCAACTCGATTTTCGGCAACTCTCATCCAACTACTACCAGCCTACGTTAGCGTTACGCTACATCATCATCTCAGTGTTAATCCCAATCGCATCCGATGTTTTTTGAGCTTTGGAGTCTGGGGTCCGTTTTACCAGTCTAACTGCTGATTTTGGCTAAACTTCGATAGTTTCCGTGAAGCGATAACCATCTGCTATTAGATGTTAATATGGCAACCAGGACCAACTTCTTAACGTGCTTTTCGAGCGTTACGCTACATACGTGATTAATTCTGTTCATCGTTTCTCTGTACGAAAATCGTCATTCCCCCTACACCAAAAATTGGTGAAATCTCAGCAGAAAGAGACTTTCAAGTAAACTCACGATTCAATTTCTATTATAAGCTCATTGTCCACTTGAAGGTCGCGAATGTCCGGTTGAGTTTCTGACTGTGAGTCACTTTAAAGTACTCCTAATGTCAATCTTTGATTTAGCAAGGTCGTGATCTATAATCTGGGCCATTTAATATAATTTATATTTAATAATAGACACGTAGATTTGTCCATTGTTTTTTTTTTTGCCTGAAATTATCGATGGTGGATTTATTTTAAGTAATGGTGTTTTTGTCGTGGTGTCTGAAAGGGTTAACGTCAGCGCATGATCTTTATAAAGACAGAGGGCTTTCGTGTTCTCAAAATCTATGTTGGCGTTAATTCTTTGTCTATTTTAAGATGGTAAATAGCAATAGAGAGCATGGTTAATAGCTTGGCAATGGAGAGAAACTCTAAGGATAACCATGCTTGAAGTTTCACTGCATGATCAAATCAGAAATGAGGTGATCTGCAGAAGAACGAGAGTAACCGACATACCCCGAAGAATTGCAGCACTTAAATGGCAGTGGCCCTGGCACATTGCCCGTAGGACAGATGCCCGATGGGGCCGGCGAGTTCTCGAGTGGCGACCACGCACCGGAAGAAGCAGCGTGGGTAGGTCCCCGACAAGGTGGACCGACGACCTGGTGAAGGTCGCGGGAAACCGCTGGATGCGGGAGGCGCAGAACTGGTCGTCGTGGAAATCCTTGGGGGAGGCCAGTGTGCAGGAGTCGACGTCTGGAAGTGTGGACGTCTTTCAGCTGAAATGATGATGATGGTGATGAAAAAAGATTTTTTTATAATTATAAACCAGTGCTTGACCGCAATCCCGCCTGATGGTAAGCAGTGATGCAATCGTTGATGGTATAGCGCGCTAGTTTAATAGGAGCCTATTCACAAAAAAAACTGAGTGAATAGGAAGGAAGACGGCAGTTGAGCAAGGTGATGCAATGTTAAACCCAACAACGCGACCAAGTATGCTGCGCCAAAGGGAGATTGATCCGGAGACCCTCCAAGACCAAACTCCGAACACAACAATATTTGGCACATCGTACCAGGCACACACCGTAACACAACTGCTCAGACCCGTCCTCCGTACGGCTTTACCAGACATCATGCCGGAAGACGACGGATCGCTTGGCGGCAAGACTTTGTCTGGTAGGTGGTAACTTCTACCGGCAGTCGATGTTATGACCTACCATACGGAATCACAAGGAGAAAATATTATAAAATGGAAGAGACAAATTTAAGTGGCGTTTAAACGTCATAAATGTACCGTTAACCTCTCGATTAGCTGTAAGGAATGTATACGGCTAATAAATTGGGGTAATTTCTCCACCAGATAATCAAAAATAATCAAGGAATCATTTTTTACAGTTATTCTTTACAAAATCTTTCAGAAGTTCATCTTATTCCACGTATATAAAAAATCAACGATTTATCCAGAAATTCTTTTTGAATTGTGTAAGTATTATTAATATTGTTATTTAAAATGCAGGCAGAAACATGGAAAAACTCCTTACAGTATTCGCTTTGGTAAGGTGGAGATATATTTCAGTCTTCTTCATTTGTTCTATAAGTTTTTGTCGTGGCCTGCAACTTTGAGTAATTTTGGTGGCCTACCCAAATGAACTTTCTTTGATATTCTTCGACGAATCCTTGAGCTATTTAAGTTTTGACTGGACAGGTCCTCTCAATATGTGTGATTCTTTCCTCAAAGGACCATCTCATTGATCCACGTGGTCATCATATGATTTAACTAAGATTATTTGTGGACTAAAAGCGACTGTGACCTCTTTGTTTCGGCTTTTGTTCTCAAACTATTCAGATAATAAACGTCGAACTGCTCTGGTTTTTAAAATATGATGATGAGCTACGCACGATTTGTGCATTTAGCCAATGTCACGTAATGAAATATTCATGTCAAAAAAAAACGGCCACGTGAACCGTTTGGGAGGTTTGAGGCAAAGTCATGATGAGGCCACTATGCTGCTATATCTAAATCGTCTTTATGAATTATTTACTGTATACACTTTTTGCTAGATAAATCAAGCACTTTTATTTAGTAAAAAACACTAAATAATTTAAAAGACCAATGAAAAATAAACGTGACACTCAGCTTAACTTTCCAGCCAAAACTCCTACGTGGAAACCTACTTACAAAATAAAATCATTTATCATTACCATAACAAAAAAATATATTATAAAGTCTAAACAGTGTTTGTTCATTTAGGTGTACGTGTTTAGTGCGTTCAGTTCCCACGCCCTGTTACCTCAGTTTTTATCTATAACTTCGGTAAAATCGTGATCCATTGAGTCACATTCGTGTTGCCAGTTTTTGCTATAAAAATATTCGCCATTTCATTTGTTTCCGTGTACAGGATTAACTTCTGACTGACTATTCTGTAATTGTGATCATTGTACTCATCTGGAGATCTAAAAATGACAAATGAATCTAATGTAAATTGGATGACTTTATATATCTAAAAAAGTATTTTTCCATAGCTACAAAAAAGAAGAGAAGAGGAAGACCTCTAACTATCAATGTAGTTTGAGGTGTTCCCTTCTTCGGACGATGATTCTGATGATGTGACGATGATTTATGATAGCGAATGCCGACCGAACCGTAAAAGGAGAGCCAGTCATAAGTCCAGACTCAGATAAGTTTGGATTTATGACTGGGTGATGACACGTCCCCGTTTCATGTTCCATGTCATACTACTACTAGTCTACCTCTTTGATGACTCGAGGGTTAGGTTAAAGTAAGTATATAGCAATAAATATCCTAATTTAAAGTTGAATAAGTTTTTCCTAGATCAAAACAAGCAACCATTTTGCACTCAGTAATCATAACAAAACGAAGACGTCCATCATCAACCACCTTTTTTCATCCCTAAGTCAAAATCCTTATTGTCTTAACATCAAACTACCTTATTTATAAGTAATTGCCCATTATTGTTATAGGTAATATTAATAAAAACATTTTTCTGCTTCCAACAAAGTAATTTAATAAGTTTCCGTATTCTCTGTAAATATAAATTCCACCGCAAATGTATCGGCATCATTGGCATTTAGAAATACGTGTTACCAAACTTTTAAATTCAATTTAAAATTAGCCACCACTAAATGTTCTATCGAAAAGAAAGAAGGTATTATTTATAATCTGTGCTGATTACTTAGAAAAAAGTATGAATTGGCGCCAAATTTAGCGAACTCGACGACACCTATGTCAAACAAAACAAACCACGGCAACGGCCATTGATTATTCAGCCAGTAAAATGTTACGATAATGTGTTACGTTCCGAAACCAAATCGAATAACTTTGCCGCGGGCCGCATCGCAAATGAAACAGTACAAACTTACAGCTACACTCACAAAACTATAAAACATACTTTGTTCTGTGGTGTTAAAGGTCATATTGCAGTAAAAAGAGACTGTGTATCGAAACAGTTGCTTTACATGCAAGTTGCCTCAACGTATGACTTGTTCCAGATATGTCAAGGACTGTTGTTTTGTAAAAATACTTTCTTTCAATACTTAGGTATCTTTGCAAATACGCTGATAAGATCTCCAATGGAATTTGTTTTTTTCCACTACATGCTTTAATAACACGCTTTAGATTCATCAGGCTAGGAGGATAGATGCTTGCAACAATGATTTGTTCAGTTTATTCAATCCTACGTTATTAGCTTTCCGTACCCAAAAGGGTGTCAATCGGACCCTATCTCTAAGCCTCCGCTATTGGTCTGTGTGTCTGACTGATATCATGAGCTGTAAAAGGTAGACAGCTGAATTTTTCACAAAGTGTATTATTCAAAAAAGTAATGAATACATGCCTCTTACCTTCGTTAACACACGCCTGCCAAACGTGGAAATTTACCAATAAAATAAAAAACAAAATCAAGACAAGTCAAAGAAGTATGGAGAGGAGTATGATGAAAATTAGCAAACTACAGAAGATGCCACACAAAATTATCCGAGAGAAGTCAGCTATTACAGATGCCCTTAGTCATGCCCAGAAATTAATGGCAATGGGCAGGTCACGTAGCCAGAATGACCGACAAAAGGTGGACCATACGAACTACACTATGGCGAGGCCCAGCCGGCTACAGACAAAGAGGCAGACCACTATCAAGATGGGTAGACGACATAACACACATAGCAGGTAGAAACTGGGCAACTGTCGCGAAAGACAGAAAAGTATGGCAATCTCTGAAGGAGGCCTTCACCTCAGAAAGGGATAATGTGTGCAGTGTAGGGTGTGTAAGAAAGAGAGAGACGGTCAACGACGACCGTAAAAGGTTACTCGGGGGCCAAAATTCTTATCTTCAACACAATGTTCTAAGTTTGGCTTCCAGTTTTACCTATAAGTGTTTTGTTTGTACATACTTTTTCCTAATGCTATACACTATGTAACAAAAACCCTGTTGTTCCTTTCAGGGACATATATATTTACTTACAAGCACATCATTAATGAAATTATAATTTAAAAAAAGTATTTATTGTCTAGTCGAGGGGTCAACATCAAATAACTATTGAAATCGACACATTCGACAAAATGTTTAGAATATCTGATTTTATAAGCTATAGAGATTGCCGGGAACGTTCTACTTATGTCTTCTTCATGCAGAATTGCAAAGGTAAGAAATTAGTTAAAGATTACAAATATTAATAATTAAATATTTATTTTAATTATAATTTTTGTTGAACAAATTTTTTTATATGATGTTTTATTACATCCGTATACCCATTCTTAACACGTAGGCAGAAGGAACAACAGGGTTTTTGTTACATATTGTATATTAGTTTGTACATACTTTGTACTAGTAGACTAGTACTACATACATATTTCCTAAAAATCTACAGTCTCACACTCCAATTCAGTCCTCAATTACATAACCTTATAAACGACTTAATTCGTCTCTTGAACAGTATCTGTAAGTAAATTAAGGTGATGGGTATGCACATTGTTCACAGGACGGATGTTACGGTATAATGAATAGGTACCTATTTGTATTACGTCGTTACGCTTTCCTTTCCCCTTGACTTGTAATAGACACCTACATCGACCTAGCATTTACCCAATGCTTCATTCAGCCTACCACCACTGAACTTTTTTTTATATATATATATATAATTATAAACTAGCCCTTGACTGCAATCCCGCCTGATGGTAAGCAGTAATGCAATCGTTGATGGTAAAACGCGCTAGTTTATTAAGCCCATTCACTTAAAAAAATTTAATGAATAGGAAGGAAGACGGCAGTTCAGCGAGGTGGTGCAATGTTAAGCCCAACAACACGACCAACGATGCTGCGCCAGAGGGAGATTGATGTGGAGACCCTCCACGACCAAACCTCCGAAACAACAACACTTGACGCATTGTACTCGGCACACATCGCAACACAACTGCACAGACCCGTCCTCCGTACGTAGACCTTTTTTTCTTTCTGTTTTTTTTTATCGGTGGCCTCCTCACCCCGCCGGTACAGTGACGCGAGTACCTTCGTCTCCAGCTCCCAGGGCGGGGATCCAGCTAGTAGGCAGGCCGCCTCATAAGAGATCGTGCGTACCCACTAATGACTCTGCGGTTTCCGCAGTACGGCGATGCTGCCGGCCGTCTGGTCAGAGGCCCAAAGCGGGGCCCCATACCAGCCTATCGATCGCACGATTCCCATATAGAGTTGCCTGCAGGCGGCGCTGAGGCCTCCCAGATTAGGAAGCAGCGTTGAAAGCGCCATTGAACGTAGACCTACCGTAAGCATAGCTGCATCAACTAGTCTTGCGCTTCTTCCATTCAGTAGGTTCCTGCTATCTTCGTCAGGATATTGATCCAGCAAGCAAGTAAAATTTAGAAATAATCCCATACACTACCTATGTACAGATGACAGCAAGTCGAGCTAGTCAAATCAGTCATTTTTTCAATGAATCTTAAATATCCGGACGACCCGTCGTACGGCGAGTCTCCACCCTTAGGTTGTTGCCACCACAACGATCCTAACGAAGAGTATTCCCTCTTCTTTTATACCGCGCACACCGAGGGACTGGAACAATTTGCCAGTGACGGTGTTTCCGTCTGACTACAATTTAAGCGTCATGGCTAGAGTGAATAGGCTCTTAATAAACTAGCGCGCTTTACCATTAACAATTGCATTCCTTCTTACCATCAGGCAGAATTGCAGTCAGGCACAAGTTTACAATTTATAAAAAAAACCTTTATGTTACAATTATAAGTTAAAAGTTGACAAATTTTAGTAGCTTCATCTGCTGTACCCTATATCTAAGTTTTTTTTTTTATATTATATTATAAACTAGCGCTTGACCGCAATCCTGCCTGATGGTAAGCAGTGACGCAGTCGTTGATGGTAAAGCGCACTAGTTTATTAAGAGCCTATTCACTCTAGCCTTGAAGACACTCAAATTGTAGTCCGACGGAAACACCGCCGCTGGCAAACTATTCCAGTCCCTCGATGTACGCGGTATAAAGGAGGAGGCGAAACGCTTCGTCCGGATCGTAGTGGTGTTAACAACGTAAGGGTGGAAACCAGCCGTACGACGGGTCGTCCGCTGGTGGAACGGAGATGGGGGAATTAAATCATGCAATTCCATCGCACACTCCCCGAAATGCATCCTATAGAACACCGAAAGGCTGGCTACTCTACGCCTGTGCTCTAGGCTTTGGAGACCGACTCGAGTTAGATCAGGGTCACCAATCAGCCTCTTTGCACGTCTCTCCACTGAATCCAAAGTGGACAGGTGACACTTGGCAGCACCAGCCCAAATGTGGCTGCAGTACTCCACACACGAACGGACCTAATCTCTAAAAAACCTAATCTAATCTAATCTAATCTTAATCTAATCTTAGATGCCACTGAAATTATTAAATTATTTACAATAGTGACGGCAATTATCTGCCCCAGGACTATATTCAGCCGCACTTAGAAAGAGTAGTGAACAATGTTTTTTCTATTCTCTGAGATGAATAAACAATTCTCCAAGCCTTATTTCGGTCATGATGGCTAAATATTCCGTGCTGTTACTGAGCAATTTCCAATGGAGAAACTCAATAACATTGCCAACCTAGGAGTCGAACCCAGGACCCAACGCGAAACACGCGAGATGAATAAATGATCACGGTGTATTTTTTTAGCACAAGCAGAAGCATGTTGTTCTTAATTCCATCGACGTATTTTGTGCACTAATAAACCCTCATTTACGTAACACAATGTCACGTCGGTAGCAACGCACTAAAAGTGTTTCAAAGTCCATTGCTTCATTCCCGCCCAGGGCATCCTTCAAATGTTATTAGTAGTCAGTCAATGTATCTTAAAAATTAGCAAACGTTGGCTGTAAGCCATACACATAAGCTTTTATTTATCTTCAACGATATCTTTATTTAATTGAAACAGTATTTTTATTGCGAAAAGGGCCAGCTCTTGACCTGAATCTCGGCTTATAGAATTTAATGAATTAAGCCTGTGATGGAACGACGAGGCCCAGAAGATGCCTGTACACTCTTTCAAGATTACGGTATCTTTTATTACAAGTTGTTTTCGTTATAGGTTATACTAGTCTTTTCTGCATGCAATCTTCTTTCAACAAAACCTTGACATTTCCAACTGACAGACGTGTCATTAAAAACGAAAACTAACGTCACTTCTTCAAAATGTCACCAAACAAACCGTGAACCAAATTCATCCCAAATTGCAGTTAAATTAATAAAATCCCCCCACAGCCACAACCCGCTTAGAAATGCTACAATGGCTGTGTAAGCTGTCATAAAAATCAGATGTCGATACAGGAGTGCTATTAAAATGAATAAACCTGCAGAATACCATGGGTCTGAAGTCAGAGGGGCAGAAGTTATGTTTTCCGAGACAAAAAGATGGATGTGTAAAGCACTATAGAAAGATGGCGAAGAAATGGATACACTTCGACAAGAAAGGAAGGTGGGACACTGCAGCCCAGCTGCCCACAGTGGTGGCAATGACAGGCGCTCTCGTCGTGATCGCTATAGTGATTAGATCCCTATACTTGATGTATATTAAACCGGAGACTGCTTAGAAGTGCAATTAATGGTGGGGTCACTCGAAATAATTAGGTACTTTCATGCATATCATGACACAACTAGACAACAACAAGTGCAAGCCTCTCTACTTCCTGTTCAGGCTTCAAGTTATTTGTGTCTCCACCCATTTGTGTATATTTTCTCTTTTCTAATCTCTGTCAGCCTACAGCCATTTTATATAATGTGTGAGGAATGTCTCAAACAATCCATTCCATGTTTTCTATGGTCGCTCTCTTTCTCTCTTCCTCCCTATTCACAGTTATATTCATCCCTCTTCATATCATATTACAAGACAAACTATTATTTTTAGAGTTCCATACGTAAAAGGTAAAACGGAACCCTATTCATGAGACTTCGCTTACCGTCTATCCGTCTGTCACCAGGCTGTATCTCATGAACCGTAATAGCTAGACAGTTGAAATTTTCAGAGATTATGTATTTCTGTTGCCGCTATAACAACAAATACTAAAAATAAAATATTTAAGGGGGCTCCCATACAACAAACGTGTTTTTTTTATTTTTGGCATTTTTAAAGGTACGGAACCCTTCATGCGCGAGTCTGACTCGCACTCGCCGATTAAGTCGGTTGGAGTGCTGAGCAAACAATCCATAAACCATTATCCTGACCTATTTAGCTCTTCTCTCATTATTATTAATTAAATAGGTAGTCATCAAGTTGATGACTTTTCGAATGAATAATTGAAATCCGCAGTTCCCAGTGTTGTTAAACTAGATTTAATTAACTTATAGAATGTCTGACTGACTGTTGTGATGCCACTTTTTTCGGATCTTCACGCTGCGCCGGTGCAGTAGATGCAAATCTCATCGTGGCAGTCTTTAATACCTTCTTACCTTATACAGAGTGGTGCTGACAATACGACAATAAATGAAAACACGAACAATGTTGGTTCATAGGAATAATCCTAAACCATAGAAAAAAACCTAGCATCAAAAATAAAAAAATAAAAATTTTAAACAAACTAAATCGCACAAAATTGCTAACGGAATAGAACATCCTTTAAAATATTGGTTCACTGACCTCCGGTCGACGATAGCGCGATCCTGTATCGACTTGCTTTTTTCGCGCCATTATTATTAAAGTTTAGTACCGCAGGATGCGGCGGTCATTAACCTGTAAGCGCTTCCTTATCAACATGTACATGATGTAGAAAATGTGAAAAATGAAAAATAATTTCCTGTGACTAAACTAATGGACATATTTATATGATTTTTTACGGGTAGACTGGGAATTTGTTGTGGTACACGATGTTTAATTTATTGTCGTATTGTCAGCACCACTTTGTATATGTATATGTGAAGCGCTTCGTATATTCCCAATACTTGTATTCTGTGTCGCCAGTCTGTAAAACTTGTACTTGGCGCATCTCTAATGAATATCTTTGTTCCAGATTTTTTATAGAAGCAATTTCTTGAAGCACTAAATGAAGAAGTTTAGGAACCCGATCCACATGAGTCGAAGACGCAAAGGATGTTTCCATAACATATGGAATGAAGTGTCTAAGACCCAGCTGGATGGCAACATTATTGTCATCAGCGGGCTGGTCTTGTTTGTCATTTTCTACGCCATATACCTCAAGTCCAAAGCCCCCCACTCTCTCATGATATCACAAAGTTGCGTTGATAATTAATAATTTTAGTGATGACATACATTTTGGATATTTTTTGATGTTTTACTTAGTATCGTATTTGAAGTCCACAACCAAACCGAAATACTTTGAAGATCACTTGGAAGGAGATTGTGATTAGTTCCCGCCCGTTCTAACCCAACCTAACAATTTAGATTTACACGTAATTTCCTTGATCTTGTTCAATTACTGTGCGGCCAACTTTACCCCTAGAAAGCTAAAACAAGGCTCATTTACCTATTTAAAAAGTCAGAACATTGATCATCACAAGACCTACATATTTCCCGTCCGCCTTTTATTCTTTATATCCTCAAAACACATCAGTTTACTAATCACCAGGTAGCACTATTTAGCAATTACATTAAAATACTAATTGTGAAACTAATCGGAAGGCAATGAATGACACGATGACACGACTTGTCATACGACGCTGTCGTAAACAGTGCTGTATCGTTGCACGACACGAGTCATAAATAATGCGTTTTAATTAGTGTAACGTGTGTCGACACCAACGTGATCACGAGGTACAACATTAAGTACCTACTATTGGTTGCATCGTGTGGTACTAGGCTTAGAATCCACCCATATCCTCCTGTGGGTGTCGTAAGAGGGGACTAAGGGAACGCTCACCAGGGAAGCGGGCAGCGCTTCTCCCGTGGAATATCAAATTACTGCGATCCCCAAACCGCCTGCCAAGCGTGAGGATTATGGCAAACCCCCTTAATGGAAAGAAAGCCTTAGGGGAGGCCTTTGTCTAGCAGTGGACCTATATAGGCTGAAGAAAAAGAAGATTGTTTCGACAACGGTAGGTACCTAATAGTGTTGAGAGTCGAGAAGATTTTTTGTTCTGAAGGGCTTTGAATTGTTTTCTTTATGATAGGCCAGGATTTAACAACCCATGTTATTATAGAGACAGATTTAAAAAGCCAGCCGAAAGTTACCAATCGTACATTGAAACCCATACAGGCGCTTTACTTTCTGTAAATTATCATCGCTACTCTCAAAGCGGTGCTGGTTCTGCTGTTAGTTCTGAAATGATTAAAGTAAACACCAGTTTAATGTGGTTAGCATAAAACTCGGTAAAGTTAATTTAGTTAAATACACTTCCTCACCCATAAAGTATTTTGAAATAACAACCTTCGCCTTATTGCAATATTTTTCAGCTTAAAGGCAATTTTATTTGATTGATCATACCATTATAATTTTTCCTGGTACGCCTTTTGTAACGTAAAATTTTAGACAATACATTAGCTATACCTGTTAGTACACAAAATTCCGCTGTAAACAGATTAGATCACACAGAATCCTTGAACTTTAAATAACTTCATATATCCTGAAGATAAAAGCTAGTTTATATTAATTAAGTAACATGTGCCGACGTGTAGGCATCTGTTAATCGTAATTTTTTGTGTTACCTCCTAAAACTGCATTCTTTGGATTAATTGGTGCTGTTGCCATAATTAAGAGGCATTTTGATACTAATTTCAAGGAAGTAGTACTTTTTTTATAAATGTAAACTAATGCTTGACCGCAATCCTGCTGATGGTAAGCAGTGATGCGATCGTTGATGGTAAAGCGCGCTAGTTTATTAAGAGCCTATTTACTCGAACAAAAAAACTGAGTGAATAGGAAGGAAGATGGCAGTTGAGCATTGTGATGCAATGTTAGAGAGACACCGGGGTGGTTTTTAGTCAGTAGGAGTCTGACAGACCCCGTCGTCCACCCCAGGGCGGCGGACATCCATCGAGGATTTTCCACCCCGGAACAAAAAAAAGAAAGTTATGCAATGTTAAACCCAACAACACGACCAACGATGCTGTGCCAGAGGGAGATTGATCTGGAGACCCTCCACGACCAAGCCCCCGATACAACAACATTTGGCGTATCGTAGCACACATCGCAACACAACTTAGACCCGTCCTCCGTACGGCTTCACCAGACATCATGCCGGAACACGACGAATCGCTTGGTGGCAAGACTTTGTCTGGCAACAGGTATACTTTAACTCCTGAAATAAGTAATGGTAACTTGAATATGTCACAAAGAACGATTATGTATGTCACTGAGATATTAATTATGTCCTGATCTTGCTTTATGAATAATTAAAGCTTTTGAATGTCTTCTATGATCTGCGTGCTTTCAGGGTGGTTTGTAGGGGTTAAAGGAAAGAGAAACAAAATTAAGGAAGTCAGGGGCAAGAATAGAAATAACAATTGTATTTAAATCGCCAAACCTTTCATACCTCAACGATTCTTATCTCACGAATGTTTATGAGACTTTGACTTATCAATAGATACTCAGCAGAGCATGAAACTTTATCACAGTTGCAATAGCTGACCAGCAAACTATTGACAAACAAAGCATGAATAAACCACACCTCAAGACACCATTTAAAATTGATAATTACAAGCTACATACGAATTGGTATCAAACACACGATTAGCTCAATAATCCTTCATAACATAATCTTATAATCTCGGTCCGTATGGTCAACCTTTCATCGGGCAGTAATTGTTTTAGCACACAGCGAAAGGTCGCAGGTCAAGGCGCCTACTGATGGGCATTGTTCGATTAATCTGATCAGCTGAGGTCACTTCCCGTAGACTTCAGTCGCAACTGATCGAGTTACTTGATAAGGAGGTGGTCTGTACTGAAGTTGTGAAAGAGTTAAGTGAGTTGCTTTTGATTTGGAGCAACAAAAGCGAATTTTGTAAAGCTTGGTGAACAATTAGTAGCAGTTAAAAATATGGATAACTTTTTTATTACTTAGACTAGCGATGGGTATTGCTAGCATACTATACTCTCTCAGTTTAGGTAAATAACTAGACGTAGTAAACAACAATACCGACTTAGTTACAATCCGAATTGGCTGAGCAATAGACTGCTGCGCTGCATGTCGCAGGTTCGCTTCCCGCATATGGCCTACAGGTAGTTGGTGTCGTCACACCCACGACAGTAGAGGAATTCCTAGTGTGGGACACACTAGGAATTCTACTTGTATGGGGGTTGCGTTTAGAAATAATTAAACTCACATATACAAACAACCAGATCCGGAACAACATAATTATAAAAAATAAAAATTGCGTATACCGATGGAGTATGCCTCGAACACACTACTCAACAAAGGCTGTGTGTTACCATACCACAACACCCTGTCATCCACTTTCCACATCCAAAATATATTGTGTCAGCCGCCTTAAGGTGTCCATCTAGCTGGAAGGTATCCCAAACTACGCTTGCCGATACGCGGGACTGTTCTAACGACCATCAGTTCTTCGACAAAGCTTGCCAGCCCGCTGCCACTTCAGTTTTTGTACTCTTCAAGCTCGACATAGCTTGTAGGTAAGTCTATTTCTTTTCTGTATATTTTAATTCCTGATTTTATCGCTAAATAAGACTGAGAGCATAACTCAATTTCATAGTGCACTGAGCGACCTTGAATTTGAAGACCAACCCGACCTTCCACGTCAGTGTCCACGTTTGGGTACCGTATGTCATGACGAGAAGGACGTATTGGTTATATACCTTAATTTTCAAACACTGGGGATATGCGTGACGACAGTAATAATTACAGTGACAGACCACGTAAACGCCTACGATCGAACCAGATCACGATTTTAACACCGATTAAACAATACACCAATCCAATCATATCAAGGCGAAGCCCCGCACTTCTCAGAACAATACCAATACACAATAAAGAGTTAATCTAACCCATAACTATTAAATGTTAACCTTTGACGAGCTGCGTGTGAGTTGTCAAAACATGACGAATGGTGCAGCCGGACAAAAGACTGCTATTAATATTAGGGACCTTGACCTGGCGAGGGTTCAGCCAGATAAATGGACTGGTTGCGTTCTTGTGATCGTGTTGTACAAGCATGTAATGTTTGGGTACAATGTTAATAGATTTTGGGGCGGTATGTAGACGACAAGTTTTGTTCGTGGCCACAAAAAGTTTAGGCGTCACCTCACGCCAAAATTTTTTTGCGCGTTGTGTTGACTATTTTGGCTGGCACATAGCATAGTATGGACACAGAAATGAGGAGATCCGCAGAAGCACGAGAGTAACCGATATAGCCCGAAGAATTGCAGCACTTAAGTAGCAGTGGGCTGGGCACATTGCCCGTAGAACCGATGCCCGATGGGGCCGACGGGTTGTCGAGTGGCGACCACGTACCGGAAGACGCAACGTGGGTAAGCCCCCGACAAAATGGACCGACGACCTGGTGAAGGTCGTGGGAAACCGCTGGATGCTGGAGGCACAGGACCGATCGTCGTAGAGATCCTTGGGTGCGGCCTATGTCCAGCAGTAGAAGTCTTTCGGCTATAATGATGATGGTGATGATGATGATAACACAGTATACCGTGGATTGTTTATCTTCTGTATTTAAGGTCGTATATCGAGCATGATTCACGGAAAAAACTGTCTTACCTCAATTCATGCAAGACACCCCTGTTTTCAAGATAATAATATAATTATTACAACGTCGTTTGTTTGCCTTCTTCTGTGAGTGTGGAATCGAATTTTGTAGACATTGCTTTAAAATAGAGATAGGGATATTAATTGTGGCATTGTTATATGTTACTAGCGGCCGCCAGCGACTTCGTTCGCGTAGAGTAAGTTATGCTCCGGTACTATTGGTCGCAGTGTAATGTTATATAGCCTAAAGCCTTCCTGGATTAATGGACTATCCAATGCAAAATTTTGTAAATCGGACATTAGCGCATTCAAACAAACAAACATACAAACAAACTCTTCAGCTTTATATATTAGTATAGAGTATAGATTTAGAGCTGCTGGAAGTTAAAATTCATATTCTCTTTCGATTAGCACTTGAGATTAACTTGCAAATAATAGACTCGAAAGGTTTGATCATTCGGTTTCGGCTAATCCCTTTTACTATCTGGTCATGATGCTTTTAAAAGCATCAGCATGTCAGCATTACAAACGTACAACAGCAGATCAAATTATCCGAAACAGTCAAATACATATTATCACTCAACCTTAAGCCATAAACTTGAAAATCTAATAAAGAAATTTGACATATTGTAGTAGCTTCAATCCAATTTTAACTTCATAACAGCTGGAAGCATAAGGCGAATCGCTGCTCAATAACAAATACATTTGTAAATGGCTGGAAGAGGTACGCAGTGAGTAGCGTATTTACGTACGGACTACAGCAGGTCAAGCTACCCCAAACTGTCAAATATTCCCAATCAACCTTGAGCTTTATGCTTCAGAGATAAAGTTGAAAATCTAATAAAGAAATCTGACAGATTAATCATCATCATCTTAGCGTTTACCCGGTTGCATCCGCTTTCTTGCTCAATTTCCTCCATTTCGCGCAATCTTTAGCATCTTGTGGTGTGAGATTGTTGGCACGCATGTCATATCTTACAACGTCAAGAAGCCAGCACTTCTTTAGTCTACCCCGCTTGTTCCGGCCCGGCGGAGGCGCCGCGCCATGGCAAGACATTTGTGACCCACGTAACATTCGCCGGTTTTCCTAAGTAAATCTAACAGATTGTAGTAGCTTGATGTGCTGTCATACCGTAAAGTTTGAATCAGGCTGTGTAATGTAGTACGTAGGTAGGTATTTCCATATAGTCATAATGCATAGATAAAGACATAAAGCAATGTCCGTTATATTCTAAAGTTCATATAAATGTAAAGGCCAAAGATATTATCAGTACGAGTTCTATAGAACTTAATATGGACGTTGGTTATTTTATATCGCATATATTTTATATCGGTTTCGTCGCTCAACCAAACCGACACAACAGGAAACCAAGTAGAAATATTAACATCTTGTACCAGAACGTGAGAGGACTTCGAACTAAAATCAATCAACTAACATCATTATTGCAGTCATCTACAAGGGAATTATTCGCATTCACGGAGACAGGGTTAAATGATGGCATTCAAAATGCGGAATTTATGCTCCCTGGATACCAAATATTAAGATGTGATCGCGCAGACGGGCGTAAGCATGGTGGCGTGCTTTTAATATCCACACCGCGTTTTGAGCTGCGGCAAGTATCGATGCCGGACGATATTGATATAAACAATCATAGGTTTGAGTTACTTTGTGCTACGGTTTATATGAATAAGCGATTAGTACTGGTATGTTGTGTAGTGTATATTCCACCTCAAACTGATGAGTCTGAATACATGATACTATTCAATATATTGGAAAAACTATGTGTCCAATATTGTCATAAATTAATTATCTTTGGAGATTTCAATTTATGTTCCTGTAATAAAAATATTTCTAATTATTATGACTATTTTATGGCCTTTTGTGAATTCACTCAATATAACGGTATACCTAATTGTAACGGAAGACAATTGGACATAGTGTTGAGCGCGCGTTGTGGCATGTCAGTGAGCGCAGCGGACGAATGTATGGAACCTGTGGATGTGTACCATCCACCGCTTGCTGTTCAGGTTAGCATTGGCGCGTCTCAGTCGGCACCGCCGTCTCTCCACGCGTATGCGTCGCCCCCATCAGTGGCGCCGTCTCACGAGTGTGCGCCACACACTAGTCACTCATGGAATTTTCGCAAAGGTAATTTTATTGATTTATATGACAAGTTGAGTAAAATAGACTTCACTGAAATGTTTTCTTTGAAAGACTCTAATTTAATGTTAAATGTATTTTATAACAACATTTATAAAGTGTTTGATACTTGTATACCAAAAAGAATTAAAACATCTAACCCTAGCAAGTATAGTTACCCAGTTTGGTATACTTCAGACATTATAAGAAATCTAAAACTTAAACATATATTACATAAAAAATATAAACGTAGTAAATTACATACTGATTATATGTATATTGTTCGCACAGTGCAGGGCGAGAATAAAAACTGACATATCTCGTGCACATAACCAGTATCGAGATCGCTTACAAGCGCAAATGAAAACTGATCCCCGAACATTTTGGAATTACATGAGATCAAGGAAGGTAAGTTCGAATAAACCTAAGTTGATAATTGACGGAAATGTTTTGCCAGATGAGGAATGCGCCGATGAGTTTGCTAGATTCTTTCACTCTGTCTACAATGTGAAGCCGGCTGTGTTAGATGTAGCGGCGGCAAGCGCGACAGCGTCACCAAACTTTTGGACTCACCTGGCTCCTCTGGGATCTGCCGATGTTCTGGGTGCTCTGACTCGTTTGCTACCGAAGTGCTCCGTAGGACCTGACGGTATACCGTCTTTTGTATTCAGAGACTGTCGCATGGTTTTGGTTAAACCTTTATTACACATATTTAATACCTGCATTGAGACTGCTACGTTTCCAGATTGCTGGAAACTCACACGAGTGGTACCAGTACCTAAGGGTACTGGTGGTTCAGGACCAAGCGACTATAGACCCGTGGCGGTACTAAGTACTCCAGCTAAGGTGTTTGAGGCGGCCATTCACAGTTCGATGTATACTCAGATAAGCGCCCAGTTGTCCGAAGCACAGTACGGCTTCCGCCCTGGGCGGGGAACAACAGGCAACTTGTTGAAGATGACACATCTGGTACCTGCGGTGGATGCTGGCTTGCAGGTGGATGTCATCTACTTTGATTACAGAAAAGCATTTGACACTGTTGATAATGACATCCTCCTGAGGAAGCTAGCTGACGTGGGTTGCACGCCCCATACTCTGGCATTCTTTGCGAGTTATTTACGGGATAGGTGCCAGTATGTGGATTGTGGGGGTAGATGTTCCGAGCCATATTTTACTTGGTCAGGCGTGAGCCAGGGCAGTAATTTGGGGCCGTTGCTTTTCATATTAATGATAAATGACCTGCCAGGCGTAGTCACTGAGTCAACGCCATTGTTATTTGCTGATGACATGAAATTAATCCGAGTGGTTGAGCGGAACGACGATCATGAAATACTGCAGCGAGATATTGATGGTGTTGTGAAATGGAGCCATAATAATAAACTGAATTTCAATGTATCGAAATGTTCCGTACTTACTTTCAGTCGCTCACGTAGTCCACAACAATACAATTACCACATGGAAGGAGTGCCGTTGCGACGCGTAACTGATATTAGAGACTTGGGGGTTCAGTTTACTGCCGACTTGACCTTTCGTAATCATATCACAAATGTTTGTAAAAAAGCATTTCGTAACCTCGGTTTTTTATTGCGGCAAGCATCGGAATTTACAAACATTTTAGCGCTGAAAGCCCTGTACGGGGCTCTCGTAAGAACTCATCTAGAACATAATGCAGTAATATGGTCACCGCATGAGTATAAATATAAGTTAATGTTGGAGCGTATCCAAAACAAATTTATAAGATTTATGTACCTAAAGCAGTATGGGGTATATCCGGGATACCCACTTCTCTATCCTACATCATTTGTGTTGGGTATGGTGGGCTATGAAAGTTTGGAGGCTAGAAGAGAAGTGGCCCTGGCCCTATATGTATTTAAAATCCTTAGAGGCATGGTTCATGATCCGGCCGTTTTGTCACTGGTAAAGTTGTGTGTCCCGGACGAATACATAGGGCGACGGAGACGGCCGCCACTCCTGGTGGTGCCGCATGCGCGCACAAACTTGTTGCAACTTGCGCCACTGACGCGTACGCTGCGTGTGCTCAACACGGTGTCCACTCGGGTCGATTTATTTTCATGCTCAGTTGGTGTGTTCACAAAGGCCATGTATTCTGTTGTGTTTGATTATGTGTTGCATACACATGATCACTTATGTTGTAGGTACCTATTAATGTATTTTTATTTCCTTTTATTTTTGACGTATATGTGAGTATTGTATTGTATTGTGTGTGTATGGTTAGATATAAGTATATCAAATGGTACAACCATTGCATTGGGTGAAGGTTACCTGTAATGATGGCTGTATATGTTAATAAATAAATAAATAAATAAATAAATAAATATCAACGGCGGCGTGTTAATAAAGGGAAGCTTGGTTTGACGAGATTTCTATTAAGATAATGAGAATAAATATGTATGTAAACAGTATAAAATCTTATCTATTGATAGGTGCATATCTTCTTCGTGTTTATACAATATGTAAAGAAAACCCTGTCCGATCCGTGAAGGTATTGTTAGGTATCGTTAACTGATTCTAATAATGCCTACAAAGTCGGGCTAAAGTTATAAAAAATTGCCCCTAAAAAAATTAATGTTACTTCGAAAAAGCGAGGTGACTTAATGCATGTGCGGTAGGCAACACGTTAGGCATACATGCGCGGGTGAAGGGGGGCAGGGCAGGCGGCACGTGGTCACATCACTATTCGCTCCTTCACAAATGGTGTTAAGCTCCACGCGGGCAAAGCCGCGGGCGGAAACTAGTATACAACTAGCTTTCCGCGTCGCGGCCTATACCACTATGCCACTACTGGTCTTGTATAATGTGTGTATATTTATGTTGTAATTTTGAAGAAAAACATTTACACAGAGAAATTGCTAATGATCTGCTAAGAATTCACTAGTATTTCTTGTAGTCTGTGGCTTATTTAGGCCCCTCAAAAATCAGTTTAGTAAAGTATTTCCGGAAATCTAAAAAGTGCGACATAACCGAATACCACGCGGGTGAAGCCGCGGGCGGAAAGCTAATCCATACTAATATTATAAATGCGAAAGTATCTCTGTCTGTCTATCTGTCTGTCTGTCCGGCTTTCACGCCAAACTACTGAACCGATTGTAATGAAATTTGGTACACAGTCTAGAGCCGGAGAAAGGACATAGGCTATAAAACATCCCGCTATGACCAACAGGAGCAGAGCAGGAACAAAAAATGTTGCGAAAACGGGAGCTAACGCGGACGTAGAACATTTTGCTCCCATTATTTTAACAGGCGCTTATTTTATATCAACTGAGCTCATTCGGCTAGAAGCTTTCGCGGGTGAAACCGCGGGGCACAGCTAGTAATAATATAATTGTAATTTTTGTAATAATAGAATAAATAACAGTCTGCGTCGTGAGGATGTTCCCGTGTCCGGAGCCTTTTTTTCCGAAGGTGGAAAAATCCTCATGGATTATCCTTCGCTCGGAGAGACGGGTGTGCCGGACTCTTACCGGCTACAAAACAACCCATGCGCTTGTCATCTGTCTTTTCAGGGTACCGGGTCCTCCCAATTCTACGTGTCTCTGGAGCCGTAACCACCGGTAGCTTGGATCTTGCTCCCGATATAGGTGGATCACAATTTCTTTATGTCTTTAAATCTATATCTATACTAATATATAAAGCTGAAGAGTTTGTTTGTTTGTATGTTTATTTGTTTGTTTGTTTGTGCGCGCTAATTTTAGAAACTACTGGTCCGATTTGAAAAATTCTTTTTGCGTTGGATAGCCCATTAATCCAGGAAGGCTTTGGGCTATATAACATCACGCTGCGACCAATAGGAGCGGAGCATAATTAATTCCACGCGAACGAAGTAGCTGGCGGCTGCTAGTGTTTTATATGTACGTGGGACATTCAGAAAAGTTTGCGATAATATAAAAAAAAATGTTCTATAGGTAAATTTTTATAACATCTTTTTAAAGTACTCTCCACCAGCCTCTATACAAAGTTTCATGCGTCTGAACCAGTTTCCGAAACACTTTTTCCAGTCCGTCGCAGACCTCCTCCTCCTCGTTTACAGCCTGCTCTAACGTTACCAGCGCATCATCCGGCGACAAAAATTGTGTCCCTTTGAGGTGATCTTTTATTTTTGGGAATAAGAAGAAGTCCGTTTTTCTCGGTGGTAGGCAACAACATCAGCCGCCGGCATAAGTTACCACCCGCCAGACAAAGTCTTGCCGCCAAGCGATTCGTCGTGTTCCAGCATGATGTCTGGTGAAGCCGTACGGAGAACGGGTTTGAGCAGTTGTGTTGCGATGTGTGCCGGGTACGATGTGCCTAATGTTGTTGTGTCGGGAGTTTGGTCGTGAAGGCTCTCCAGATCATCCTCTGGCGCAGCATCGTTGGTCGTGTTGTTGGGTTAAACATTGCATCACCTCGCTCAACTGCCGTCTTCCTTCCTATTCACTCAGTTTTTTTGAGTGAATAGGCTTAATAAGCTAGTGTGCTTTACCATCAACGATTGCATCACTGCTTACCATCAGGCGGGATTGCAGTCAAGCACTAGTTTATAACTGTTAAAAAAAAAAAAAAAAAAAAGTCACACGGCGCTAGGTCAGGGCTGTAAGGAGGGTGACCCAGGATTTTTACCGGTGTGCTGTCCAGGAAGTCCCTCGTCCCTCCCAGTAACCCGCGAAGCATTGTGTTTGGTCGCTTATTGCTTACAACAGAGAAAACTTCTGTCAAACATTTGGTAGTATTCCATTCAGCGTTAATGCTCCTTTGGTTTCGTAAAGGAATTGACACCAAGTAGCCAGTCAAACTGAAAAAGCTCGCGATCAAAATCTTACCCCCGCTTCTAGATTGCTTCACATTGGGAGGCATTGATTCGTTTCGTACACCCAAACCGTCGACTGGAGCTTCGTTTCTGGATCGTATTGATAAATCCAAGATTCATCACCTGTAATGATGTCGTAAACACGCCGAGACAAGCCTGCTTCAAATTTGTCTAACATATCATGACACTATTCCATCCATGCCTGCTTCTGAGCATCGGTGAGATTTTGCGGATAAAACTATCCTCTGCAACCGAATCTCGTGAAGGCTTTCAGATCTAATCTGCAGTTCATGCTGAATTTTTTGGTACATATGTAATTCGTCTATTGCCTTGGATCAAACTTTTCACTACTAGCACGTTTTCTTCGGTAACAGCCGTCAAAGGGCGAACACTTCTTTCTTCATCCCCCAAAGTTAGTCGACCGCGCTTAAAATCGTTATACCTCCGATACACGATTACCTAAGAAGGGCCTTCATCCATGGATGTCATTTGAAGTCTATTCGTCTGGTTTCAGGCGACATTTGAAATCGTAAAAATTTAAAAGTGGTTGTCAGACTTTCGGGCATCTGATGACTCGTGCCGACGGTGAAGATTAGATAGGTAGATAAATGAGGGTAGCCTGATTGATCGAACCGTGCGACAGTTTGACGCGAGGTAACTATTGAAATTGTTATTAGCTCGTAGCTCAGTTTTGGACTATCGCCAATTTATTTAAATTTAATATTACGACATTTTCGCCGAACATGTAAACAAATCTTCTTCTCTTTCTTCAGCCTATAGAGGTCCACTGCTGGACAAAGGGCTCCCCCAAGGCTTTCCACAATGACCGGTCTTGTGCTGCCCGCTTCCATCGGCTTCCCGCGACCTTCACTGGGTCATCAGTCCACCTTGTTGGGGGCCTCCCTAAGTCCCTACGCTGCTGTGTCTTCCGGTACGTGTCCGCCACTCCAGAACCTTACTGCCCCATCGGCTATCGGTTCTACGAGCAATGTGCCTTGCCCACTGCCACTTAATTTTAGCGACTCGAAGAGCTATGTCGGTGCCTTTGGTTCTTCTGCGGATCTCCTCATTTCTGATTCGATCACGCAGAGAAACTCCGAGCATAGCTCTTTCCATTACCCTTTGTGTGACTCTGAGCCTTCGTATGAGGCCCATTGTGAGCGATCACGTTTCAGTTCCGTATGTCATCACTGGCAACAAACACTGGTCAAAGACTTTAGTTTTGAGACACTGTGGTGTCTTGGACGACGAGAACAAATCTTAGTTTATGGAAAATACGACTTTAATTTCTAAACTATAAAGTTCTGCCAATCGATTCTATAAAGTTCTCACCGTGAAAAGTGGGGTGAAGTGAGATTGAAGTGAGTTGTCAATACTTAGTGTCTTCCGTAGCATTAGTTAGAATAACAGCGTACTCCACGCTTATTTAATAACAGCGTACTCCACGCTTATTTAATAACAGCGTACTCCACGCTTATTTAATAACAGCGTACTCCACGCTTATTTAATAACAGCGTACTCCACGCTTATTTAATAACAGCATACTCCACGCTTATTTAATAACAGCTTACTCCACGCTTATTTAATAACAGCGTACTTCACGCTTATTTAATAACAGCGTACTCCACGCTTATTTAATAACAGCGTACTCCACGCTTATTTAATAACAGCGTACTCCACGCTTATTTTATAACAGCGTACTCCACGCTTATTTAATAACAGCGTACTCCACGCTTATTTCTCCTAGTTTTCATAGTGAAATGGATAAACAACGTTATTTTTTATTTATGCGAAACCTGAATATAGTTTGTTCAGAATAAGCAACTGAATCGATTCCAATAATTTTACCCCCATGCTATATTATTTCCCAAATACTATTTAAAAACTGATGCAGTGTGGTTACCGAGCGCACGACACAGTTTCACAGCGGATCATGGTGTCCTGGTGCGCTGTTGGCGCGTGCGGGCGAGCCTCGCGATGACGTATTTGGGAAAAAATATAACATTGTGTAAAAATACACCATTTATTTAACATGTTATATTTTTTCCTAAATACATTTAGAAATTGTTGCAGTGTGGTTACCGAGCCAGCCACGCAGAGTAGGATAGATCATAGTACTGCGCACGCCCGCGTAACAGCTGACACCAGAGGTCAATGCACCGCTTGCCCGCCCAAGCCGAGCGTAAACCATATTTTTGTTAGGACAACCAAGTAAGATAACAAGCTCATAACTTTATGGTTTTTCGTGACATCTTTTTGAAATTTTGTACATAGATTCTTTACTTAAAAATACTGGACACGTGTTTCGGGTTTCGCATAAACAAAAAAATAACGTTGTATTATGCTAGTTACACGGTAAACTCTGCTTGCGTGATGTAGGATCTGTGCGACGTCAGTACGACGCGTTTTCGCATGTGGCATTTGTAGATACCGCTATACGTTATTGAGCACACACATTTTTTAACCGTATGGAGCAATGGATTAGCAATATGATTCAAATTGATTGTAATAGTTTGTTACGCAATTAGGGTGCCGATCAGCCGGGTCAGATCTAATTCTGAATTAACTGGAGATTATGGAGCGTCATGGTGGCCTAGTGCTTAAAAGACAAAAGACCAGCCTCTCAAGTATGTGTCTGCGAATTCAATTCCAGGGCCTGTAGACAAAGTAACATCGCTTCATAGCGAAGCGATGTTACATTGGCTAGGGCCGCAGGTCAGGCAAGTACCTATGTAACTTTTCTAAGTATATCTTGGACAACAATGACTGATTACATGGTGAAGGAAAACATCTTGAGGAAACCTGGACTTAAGTCTGAAATCGCCAATGAGAAGAGACCTGTGCCCAGCAGTGGGGCGATAAAAAGGTTGATGATGATGATAAAGCGTCCAAAAAGAGAACCTAAACTTCTTCAACACCTCAGTCTGAAACAACTTTCTCAAATCCTCTCACCAAAACTTTTCCAATGACTTACTTAACAGTAAAGTTACTCAATGCAGTTACCTGCATGCATACCTACTGCAACACTGATAACGAGTGTTGACCTTCACTTACATTGCACACTTCTTATTCCATTTCCCTTAAATATTTGCAACAAATATTATAAGCTTTATTATATAAGCTTATTTAATTAAATAGGTACCTGCTACAATTTCCACAAATTAAAGTTATGATTTCATTACATTGAGTCGCCCCGCAGTACAAATCTCGCCGTGATCACTCAGGTTAAGCTAGCATCATCATCATCACCTTTTTATCGTTCCAATGCGGGTGGGCGATTTCAAATTTAAAGTCCAGGTTTCCTCAAGATGTTTTCCTTCACCTTTTAATCAGTCATTGGTATCCAAGATATACTTACAAAGTACGTATAACTCAGAAAAATTGCATTGCTACTTCCCTGGTCTGGAATCGAACCCGCATACTCGTACTTGAAAGGCTGGTGTTTTACCCACTAGGACACCATGACTCTTAACAAGTGAGCATGGAGTAAGTTAAAAAGAATGACCATTGTCTACAACAACAAAAAAAAAATATTTGGTCCCATCAATGGTAATCTGGTTCATACACGAAGGGACCTAAATTAGGACCTTTAACAACACACTGACCCCTCTATTTATAAAAATCGCTTTTTTGACGTTTGACGTTACTTAACTTAATCATCATTTATGAACGAACTCCATAGTGTTTAATTATATGGGTTTTTTTTATTAACGATGATTAAAGTGAAATGCAACCGTAACAACTTGAAGCAACGTTTAAGAATAAAGTGGTTAATCTTTATTTGAAACATTTTGAAGAACTTTGCATTGCTTCTTATGATCTAAAAATTTATCTGTTCAACAACGTAAATAACGCAATGATTTTTTTTCAACTGTGAAAATGAAAGCCATTGCTATTGTTACTAAGTATGATATGTAATTACAAGACCACACAATGGACCACTGGTGGGCGAGGGGACCATGCCTCATAACCGAGTTATTATTATGATTTATGTGTCCGTTTCAAACGCTTGGGCCACTCTTACGCCACTAATTATATCATTCAGACCTACGAATGTTGACGTAAGAAAGAAAGTGATGTCCTTAACCGGAGCTATGCGCATGCGCTCTGAATGATAAGGTCGGTTGTGCCATGGGTTGCCATGCGTGGAGGTCGAAATTACCCCAAACTATCAAAGAATTTGTAAAAACAAAAATACCGCACCTACCAAATATTTGTATGAGCTACAAGTAGTTGTTCCGGGTCTGGCTGTTTGTATGTTTGTAAACGCACCCACAATGCAGGAGTAATTTCTAGTGTGGGCCAATACTTTTGTAAAAAAAAAATTGAATTCCTCTCTTCTGTAAAACATTATCATCTGTCGAACATATATGTACAGACGACAGCACATCAAGCTACTACAATCTGTCAGATTTCTTTATTAGATTTTCAACTTTATCTTTGAGGTATTAAGGCTCAAGGTTGATCGGGAATATTTGGCAGTTTCGGGTAACTTGACCTGCTGTCGCCCGTACTATATGTACGGTGCCATGCCCAAGATCCTCATACTGCCTGAAAAGCCTGTCAAGGGTCGATTCTAGTCTATTTTTCACCATTGCAATAGTGTCGATGACGACAATTCTGCCAATATTACATGTAATCGTACCTACTCTACGTATTGTAATGTATTGAATTGATACCATTGAGAGCTCACTCTAAGCTTACGCGATCTATAGGTACTTATAACTGAATCAAACGGCTGATACTAAGTAGAAGTAGCAATGAGTTTCACTTTGACAGTTCAACAACATTCATTGCGTTATTTACGTTGTTGATCAAACAGATTTCTCGAACATACCGAACGATGTATTAGCAATATGCGTCAAACTTATGCAAATTGATAGTAATAGTGTGTTACGCAATTAGGGTGCTGATTCTAGAAATAAATACTATATGTATGCACATAGTGCTTCGTTGGATAACTCGGGGTCTTTAAGCACTTTGTAAGAAAAGAAAAAGAAGGATGTCTATCAAACATTAGGTATGCTTTGGAGGTACCTATGTCAAATTAAAGCCCTTTTTAACTGCCAAGGGTTTGGTAAGTTCCTATGTAGTGAAGAATGGGCTAGAAACTTTATGGGAACTCTTTGTATTCTAAGGCACGTATTACAGAACGTCACTCAAAACTCAAGCTCTACTTAAGTCTCGTTTCAAGCTATTTGATTGCTTGAAACTAGTTTTAAGTAATGCTTAAACAGAGATCAATGCTTGAGTTTCCTTCTGGAATACGCACCTAAATCTTGTACAGACGCCAGCACATCAAGTTAATACAAATTGATTTCCACTTAATTTGTAAGGCATAACATTGAAGGCTCATTAGGTAAATATGACAGTTTCGGATAGCTTAATTTTCACACCCAGTTTTAGGGAAGAATTTTTAGTCTAGCAACACCATCACTACATGCGCGCCAAAGGAATGCAAGGTGCACGTCTGAAATATTCAAATGTAGGTCAAAATTCGGATTATGGTGACTAATGTTATAACAATCTTATTCATATTCAATACGTGTACAATAGATATAATATTATCTAGTCATGAATCAGAAGGAGAAAAGAACCATTTGCATTAATTTATTTTTAATCCATTCGCTGCGTGTGAGCAATGAAACAAATTAAACGATTTATTGTTGCGATGACCTAGGTTTGACTTAATTTTATTCCTAGCAGCTAAGTAAAATGAAACGAAACATTGAATATTATATGCTGGTATTTATACCAGATTGCAATTAAATTTTGTATCAGCTTGACGAAATCTACATTATAATGGGTCTAGCGAATAAAGACTCCAGCAGAAAAGCACGAAGCGTCAGAGCCACGTAATTCTGCAATGAGTATGATGACAAAAAGTATAGTAGATTAAATGTATGATGTACTTCCTATCAGTAGCAAAGGGGTTTTTTTTTTTTGACAGTCCAACAACAATGTATGAGCTGTGAAAATATTAAATGCTTATTGAGCTCCGTGGTTTGCATAATAACAAATTCGATCACTTCTAAATTATGTTGCTTATTGCGCCTACAATTAATTGATCTTCGTAGTAGATAAGTAGAGCTATATATTTTTCTGCAGGCGCCGGTCATTAGCTTCAGCATTTGTTTCTAAATGCTCTTTTGTAATATTTGTAGCAATTTTAAAGCGAATTTCCTCAAATTGACTGCTGCTAATAATTATTTTTGGTAAGTTCTAATTACAACTACAAGTGCTATACTGCTATTTAATAACTTTGCTGTAAACTACTGGTTATTTTGTAATTACAACTTACCAAAAATAATTATTAGCAGCAGTTTATAGCAAAGTTATTAAATAAAACTATCCAACAGACGGAGGAAATAAATGGTACTTAAAGAACATGTAAAACAGATATAAAATCGAACACAAGTACGTTCCTAATAAAATTGATTGTATGTAATAAACATTATTTCACCCAATAGGCCACAAGATACCTACATAACATCCAGGAAACTACGAAGTAAACATTAAATAAACAAATATTAACATTCGTGATTTTTCTGAAGAAATATATAATAGAACGGTTAGTACTTATACTCATCTATGAATAGAACTAATTAGATAATGTCATGTCATAAATCCATACTATACCAATATTATAAATGCGAAAGTAACTCTGTCTGTCTGTCTGTCTGTATGTTACGCTTTCCCACTTAAACCACTCAACCGATTTTGATGAAATTTGGCACAGACAATCTTTAGACCCTGAGAAAGGACATAGGCTACCTTTTATTAAAAAAAAAATTATATTCCCAAAAGAAATCTAAAAAGCGCGATATAACCAAATTCCGCACGGGCGAAGCCGCGGGCGGAGAGCTAGTTGTGAATAAAACAAGTTTTATATTAATTAACTTCCTGCAGACATTTAAATTAATAGATATTTTGTGTAAGTAGTTGATGCCTTAATGATGCTATAAAGAAACAGCTGTATTGGATGTAGATCTGAGGTAAATAAAAGGTAGGTATATCAATTTAAAAAGTAACCAAACCTCAACCAAACATCGGTGAGCTAATGTCGTCAAGCCATAGAAGACCAGTAGCATCGGGAGCAGGAGGAACTGCTTGGCGATATGTCGCCCGCACTTTGGACGCGAATTTGTATCTTATGAATGTATAGTAAACGTATAATCGTAATCGAAGGCCACAACATCGGCCGCCGGCATAAGTTACCACCCACCAGACAAAGTCTTGCCGCCAAGCGATTCGTCGTGTTCCAGCACGATGTCTGGTGAAGCCCTACGGAGGACGGGTCTGAGCAGTTGTGCTGCGATGTGTTCGGGTGCGATGCGCCAAATGTTGTGTCGGGATTTTGGTCGTGGAGTGTAGCGCGATCTGAAGCACGGTGCTCCGCTGGCCGTAGTTGGGGGCCTAAGTAGTGTGCCAGCCACACACGGATGGCTGCCCCGCTAACTGCGAAAAATACCAGGGTGGCCCCATCGTGCCGGTTGGCGACCCAACGTGAGGACCCGGTAGCGATCCCTGAGGGTTTCGGGCGACCCCGCAGTCTCCAGATCAATCTCCCTATGGCCCAGCATCGTTGGTCGTATTGTTGGGTTTAACATTGCATCACCTCGCTCAACTGCCGTCTTACTTCCTATTCACTCAATTTTTACTATGAAAAGATCTAATAAGAAAAGTAGGTGTGCACAGCAGACGCACGTCCTCTCGTTCAAAGTGCATCTCTCTAATATTCGAGGTCTGCACTCCATCTCATTGCAGTTCATCACCATCTTGAGACTGAGAAGCCCCACCTACTTTCCTTGACGGAAACCCAGATCAGATGTCCGTGTGATGCGGCTTACCTCAGCTACCCGGGTTACGCATTGGAGCATCATTTCCTGTAGCTTGCCGGGGTCTGTGTATATCTGGAATGACATCTGTTGCCGGCGCCTCCGTCATCTCGAAGACCCTCACTTCTCGTCCCTATGGCTATTGATTGACATTGTTGTGGTCGAAGCGCGAAACTTTGCGCTTTCAATGGGCCTTTCCCAGCTGGTAGAGCAAGCGATTAGGGTGCCTGATGTAGTTCTGCCAATTGTCTGAACCTTCTGCTGGCAGTTTTCTAGTAACAGTTTTCTCACCGTTGGGAACTTCAGACCACTGTCTGGTGAAGTCTGTGTCGTCCTTCTCCCCACCAGAATGCGACTCACGTAGTGAACGCCGAATGTGGCGATACAAGTCAGAAGATTGGGATGAGGTGCGCCACTTCTTTGCGTCTTATCCTTGGCAGCAGGTCTGCTTCTCTTCTGATAATCCGTCGAGCTGTGCGGACGCTATAACCGATGTGGTGTATCAAGCTATGGAGTATTTTATCCCCTTCAGTGACGTGCCCGTCAGTGGCTTGACTCGCCGATGGTTCAATGCCAATTGTGTCCAAATCCAAGCTGAACAGCGTAGGTAAGCACACGGCATTTCTCACCTGGGTTGACGCTCGTGACCGCAGAGCTCCGGATCTAAGCGCAAAGAAGAGCCTTTAAGGGTGCTGCCAAGTCCTACAAAAAGGCGCTTAAAAAGGCTCGCTTCAACCGCATTACCCATATTGGCAACAAGCCATCCGGTAGCAGATTTTTTTGGTCCCTTACCAAATCGGTCGAGGCGAACTTCTGTCGGCCCGCACTGCCTCCGCTGGTTAGGCCTGATGGAACACTGGCTTATACGGCGAGAGAGAAAGCAGGTCTCTTTGCATCTCTCTTTGCCCGTAATTCGCGTCTTGATACTGGCAGTGCTACTCCCCCTAATTTACCTTATTGCGGAACTTCAATGCGTTATGTTCGCATTAGGAACAATTTCTTTCAAAAGGGTTCGGAGAGTACTGTGTCATCTGGACGTGAATAAGGCTAGTGGTCCAGATGGCATACCAGCGATTGTTCTTAATCTTCGTGTGTGGAGTACTGTAGCCACATTCGTGCTGGTGCTGCAAAGTGTCACCTGTCGAGAGTCGTGCAAAGATCCTGACTTAACTCAAAAAGGTCTCCAAAGCCTAGAGCACAGGCGTAGAGTAGCCAGCCTTTCGGAGTTCTATAGGATGCATTTTGGTGAGTGTGCGAGGGAATTGCATGATTTAATTCCCCCGTCTCCGTCCTACCATCGGACGACCCGTCGTACGGCGAGTTTCCTCCCTTACGTTGTTAACACCACTACGATCCGGACGAAGCGTTTCGCCTCTTCTTTTATACCGCGTACATCGAGGGTCTGGAACAATTTGCCAGCGGCGGATCTGACAGAAATTCTCATGGAACACGTAGACAACCGCAGTGTCGTCGTGGTAAAAGTAAATGGATGTGGACATGAATTCTCTGGTAAAAATCACTAAGTCCACAGAGCTAGTGGTAAACTTCCAGTTTTATGTAACTTCGCATTGTATATGTTTTTTGTACAATCAAAATGTATACGAATAGCCCTATACTGGCCTTAGAAAATGCCAGAACTATAAGCTATAAGCTGCCCGCCATAAGCTAAATATTTAACGCCATTTTTTGGTTGGAAAATCATCATTGGCCTCTCCCGCTCAGAGCGAATCGGAATGGTGTGTCAGACTTTTACACACTAGAGTCCTGTATTTCTTCATTTGCTTCTGCGCCAGGGACCACGGTATCTCTTTCTAGCAACCCGAGGCCCGGCTCCAAACCACAAAATGACACCTATAGCAACACCATGTTAAAATCAATATTCTATGTCGACATTTTATACAAATAGCAACATTAATATTTAAATGTCATCGATCACGTCAAATTTGTAAAAATAATGCTTTCATTCATTACACATGGAATTTAGTTTATAAATAAAGCTTAAAACTAGGCTTTGTCCTATTTAAACAACTATAACTTTCCGTGTTAATACGACACATGTGTTAAAACTTTTAAGGTAACTGTAATTTCAGTGCAGAAGGAGGTTCATTTGAAGCAATATTGTGTTCTCATTTCGCTTAATTTTTTTGGGAATTAATTGTTCAAATCTTTCTATCTACTGCGAAATCATAATCAAATATAAAAATCAACATACTTTGTTACTCACAAGCAGTTTCATCGTTAAAATCGATAGTGAAATATAACTAAATATATAAAATGTTTTACAGGGTTGAAATCTAAGCATTTATGATGTCGATGCCACATAGTAGCTCAAGTACCACAAGTTCCAGCACAAAACGCAAGGAAATATACAAGTGAGTATCATGTGATCCCAGATTTCCCCCATTAACGCAACAAACACTCAGAATCAGTACCTACCTATGTTGATAACTAATAAGTGAATCAGAGTCCAAAGTGTGTTAAACTTTAATCATTGTAGTTAATAAGACTCAACTTTTAGTATTGAATGTATTATTCCATATGACCTGTAACTTACATATTGCTGTACCAAGTTCTAGACATTGCATTAAGTTTCAGGCTTAAAATACTGTGAAAAGCTGATCAACAAATTTTCACAGTATTTCATGCTTACAACATACATACCAGAAAACACGGCACACACTTTCTGGTTAAATCATAATTTACTCTCAGTTTAAGTTTGTAACAAACTATTGTCATCACCCGCAGGTATCAAGCCCCATGGCCACTATACTCAATGAACTGGTCTGTGAGACCAGACAAACGGTTCCGCCTCGCACTTGGCAGCTTTGTTGAAGAGTATAATAACAAGGTGGGTAAAGTACAGATGACAGCACATCAAGCTGCTACAATCTGTCAGATTTCTTTATTAGATTTTCAACTTTATCTCTAAGGTATTAAGGTTCAAGGTCGATTGGGAATATTTGACAGTTTTGGTTAGCTTGATCTGATGTTGTCTGTACTCTCACCTGATGATATGTTATGTAGCTGTATAGTTCATATAAATTGATGTTTGGTACACTTCCACACCAAAACTGAACAGCAGATTTGGATGTAATTTGGCAGATAGATAGTTTAAACCATGATTAACATACAGAATAATTGTTACCCCAATATTCTCATCCCATTGGATCTTAACTTATGCAGTTGAAACCGCATCCGCACCAAGTGCATTTAGTTAAATATAAAAAGCAGTCTATTGAAAAAAAAAATTTGCTGCTGACTGATAGCTTATTCAGGCCTTCAAAAACTATGATCAATTGTTATTTTGTTAAGATGACAATTATTTAATATTTTTCAGGTACAAATCATATCCCTCGATGAGGAAACAAGTGAGTTCAGTGCTAAGAGCACATTTGATCACCCGTACCCCACCACAAAGATCATGTGGATCCCAGACAGCAAGGGAGTCTACCCTGACCTGCTGGCTACAAGTGGTAAGTTTAGAGGATTGTGGATTTCATTAATATTTTGTAATTATACAGCATGGTCTAATATCATGGTATAATTACTAATGGTGATATTAATTTAAGACAAATAACATTAAACGAATTTCGTTAAATGCTATTATTTACTTAAAATTTTCTTATACAGCATCTTGGAGCTACCCAACTTTTAGAATTTTAGCATAGAAATCACAGATCATAACATTGCATCAATGCAATTAAAACTAATATCAATCAAGTGTGCAAAGAGTAGGCGTTTCGAAAGAAAAAGAGATTTAATGTCAGCTAGCCGCGCAGTTTTCAAATTACAACCTATATTATATTGTTATAGTTTTTTTTACGATTAAGGGACATAGCCCTACTCTTGAGCTAAATTAATGTCGCCATTATAACGGCGCGTTACATTAATATTTTTAAGAAGTGTCACTCCTTTTTTATTATTTTGCGTGACTAAATTTCATGAAGTACTCAAAAAAAAAACTCAGCTCTGCATTTGTTGGCATACATAACTGAGAAGCATCTTTGTCCACCTGGATGCCACAATTAAAGCGCGCGTCGCTTCGTGAGATGAAACTACATATGTACAAACGACACCACATCAAGCTACTACAATCTGTCAGATTTCTTTATTAGATTTTCAACTTTGTCTTTAAAGCATTAAGGCTCAAGGTTGAATGGGAAAATCTGACAGTTCTTAGCTTGACCTGCAGTTGTCCGTACTATAAACAAAACTCTTTATAACATTAATTTTAAATTGGAAGTAACTGCGAATTTTTGCACACATTTTTAAACAACATACTTTTTTTTGCGTTACCTACTATTCTCTCTATCAAATAAATACATCTTTAGAAAGAAGCACTTGTACAGTTCTTGTTAGAAACATGTTCACAAGCTTTTAACTACTTTAAAATCGCAAGGCCGAAACTACATGCGTGCGTATACAATATGTTAAGAAAACCCTGTCCGAGCCGTAAGGATAATAAAGGTTAGGTAAACACATGACCAAATAAAATATGAAATTTTACATAATCATCATAGTAACAATACTAGTGAATTTTGAAATGACCTTTTTTTCCCGCGAATTAATTCCAACTTCCCCAAAATTTAGTAGTTTTTAAAAAGTGACAACATTATTTTTGACGGTATAATTCTGAGCGAATAGCGATGCGGCCACGTGCCGCGTGCCCTGCCCCTCTTCGCCCGCGCCTGTATGGCCTACCGCACATGTTTTAAGTTACCTCTTTTTGCGAAATAATATTTATTTTTTTAGGGCGTTTTTTTTTAAGTGTAGCCCGGCTTTGTAGGCATTAGTAGAATCAGTTATTGATACCTAACAATACCTTCACGGATCGGACAGGGTTTTCTTTACATATTGTATGTGTGTTATTTGTTTGTTTATGCTTTATTGTCTTATCTTCATGCTCAAACAGCTGAATCTTTATTCCAATATTTACTACTAGGATACTTTTATTCCAATATTTCCACAGGATCACAACATATGCGGGTAAAACCACGGTGCGCGGGTAGTATTAAAATAAATAATCGTCATCATCTTAGCGTTAATTCCAGTCGCTTCCGAAGCTTTTTCAGCTTTGGAGTCTGGGGTCCGCTTTACCAGTCTAACTGCTGATTTTGGCTAAACTTCGGTATTTTCCGTGAAGCGACTGCCGTCTGACCTCCACAACCCGAAGGCGATATCGAAGCATTGCATTTAGATCAATTGTTGGACATTTGAGGGCTCCAACAACCCGTAACGACTGCCATCAGGTGTTCGTACGGCAACCGGGACCAACGGTTTAACGTGCTTTCCGAGGCACGGCCAGACCAGTGCAAATATTCATATTCATGCATACAAATATTTGCACTGCGCGGGGATTGAAGTTGAATCCCCGCCTCCTCGCGCAGCGGCCGCGTTCGCTACCGCCACGCCACGGAGGCTGTCACTAATAATAATCTCTGAAATAAATAATAAATTATTTGTCTCCTACAGGCGACTACCTCCGCATATGGCGGGCTGGCGAACCATACACTCTCTTCGAGTGCGTCCTCAACAACAATAAGAACTCGGACTTCTGTGCCCCGTTGACTTCGTTTGACTGGAACGAGGTGGACCCCAACCTTATCGGCACCAGCAGTATTGACACCACCTGCACTATATGGGGGCTGGAAACTGGGCAGGTGTTGGGGAGGGTGAACGAGGTGTCGGGTCATGTGAAGACGCAGCTGATAGCTCATGATAAGGTAAATTGGTTATTTCTTTTTATCATCTTCATCTTTCGTCCCATTATCATGGACATAATTATGTTGATGTAATCCAAACCGATTTCGGCCACGGCGACCGTCTTCAACTCTGGTTTTGCCGTTGATGTGCTCGCATGTGGCTTATGTAGCCAATTTTGTTTATAAAAATTCTCGTACAAGCCCGCAGCATGAGAGCATACCATTCATATAACTGTTTGTATCAGTGTGACTTGACCGTGTAGTTTGAAGGCCTGTGTTGCTCAGGGGCGTGCACAGAGATTTCGAGTAGGGTATGCATGTGTTAGGATAGCAGAGTGTGGGTAATTAAATAATATTAAAGCAAAACATTATAGGAGAAACATTATGTACATAGTTACTTATAACATTACTTACTGGACATATTTAGAATCATCAGCAATATAAATTATATAAGACCAGGCACATAAGAATTATGTGCCTATAACGAATATTCAGAATACTTAACTGGTAGTGTGCTCGGTCCGACGGCTCGATGAAAACTGTCTACTAAGGGACGAGTCACCGTATTTATAGGAAATGCCACTCTCAGAGTAGCATCGAGCAGTTTTTATAATTTTATAAAAGTTGATTCTACCCTCGGAATCAACTAAACTTAACCAATCCACAATACAATACTTTTATTAGAATTATGACTCGTTATATATATAACACATGCATTCGCTACCGAAATCTCTGTGCTTATCCTTAACCTTATTTTTTCTTTATACGAAACCTGAATAAAGTTTGTTCAGAATAAGCAACTGAATCGATTCCAATCATTTTTACACTATGTATGTTATATTTTTTTTTTCAAAATACATGTAAGTACGTCGCTCTCATTGGTTGAGAGTTCTTACAACCTTGAAGCGGGCCAATCGATGAGTCAAACGCGCTCGATATCGACGACCGAGTCACGTAATGTAAACTCATGGTAGCTACACTGGAGACCTATAACACAGGTACTCCTAGTACAAGCTCTAGTTCCAACAGCTTCAGTCATTGTGTTGCGATGCGTACCGGGTACGATGCAACAAATGTTGTCGTGTGGGGAGTTTGGTCGTGGAGGGTTTCTAGATCAATCTCCCTCTGGCGCAGCATTGTTGGTCGTATTGTTGGGTTTATCATTACATCACCTCGCCGTCTTCGTTCCTATTCTCTCAGTTTTTTTTTTTTTTTTAGTGATTAGGCTTTTAACAAACCATTGCGCTTTACCATCAACGGTTGCATCAAAGCTAACAAGTTTCTACTCATTATTAATCGCTTGTGATGGTAACTTTGCTCACAGGAGGTATATGACATAGCGTTCAGCCGAGCGGGCGGCGGACGCGACATGTTCGCGTCGGTGGGCGCGGACGGCTCCGTCAGGATGTTCGATCTGCGGCATCTTGAGCACTCTACTATCATTTATGAGGTAAATACATAACTTATAGGATGTCGTAATACTATAAGGTACCTTTTTTACCCTTTCATACCTTATATCACCATACGTCTGTTTTTCTGTCAACAGGCTGTATCTCATGAACCTTGTTAACTGGGCTCATGAAATTTTCACGGATGATGTAATCTTGTAGCCGATATAAAAATAAATCTTAAAATAAAAACATTTTGTATAGATATGTGCGCAAGTCCGACTCGCAATAGGCTATTTGACAGATTTATAATTTCTATCTTGAATTACTTGGTTGTGGTGAAGAAGTTCACCGAAAGTTTTTTTTTTTTATTTTATACTAGCTTTCCGCCCGCGGCTTCGCCCGCGTGGAGTTCGGTTTTATCGCGCTTTTTAGATTTCTCAGTGTTTCTCTACTATATTATGCATTTATTATACATACAAACCTTCCTTAAGAATCACTCTATCTATTAAAAAAAACCGCGTCAAAATCCGTTGCGTAGTTTTAAAGATCTAAGCATACATACGGACATACAGCGAAAGCGACTTTGTTTTATACTATGTATTGATACGTATATCGTAAGAAACATTAAAAATTCAAATAATACGCCGAAACGCTTTGTTCAGCAATATGGTGTCGCGCGTTGTAAGTGACGTCACAAGACAATATAGACTATTTACGGTTCCGCAGTGTTGTTTGTATTTATCTGTTATTTGTTGTTGTTTATCTAATAAAATGGTTTACAAGTGGTGTGCTGTTCCGGGTTGTACAAATACATCGATAAAACACCTGAGAACACAGAACAACAAGTGCTGATGCGCGTATGACGTCATCGTGACATTAGCCAATCCGGATCGTTTCACAATATGTGGCGCGAGATACAAAAAGTCAAACATATTTTTGTGTTTTTGGATGTATTAATTGTTATTGTTTTTATTAAAACTCATGTAAATGACATAAAGAACCCTCATTTTATGCATTTAAAGCAAATAATCACAAAAAATTTCATAGGGTGAGTGGGGGTAAGATGGAATGCATTTTTGATGAGATAAACAGTGTTGATGGTTAAACTGTTTTAAAAAAAAAAGAATTTAAGGCAATTGCAGAAAACGATGTTTTGGGTAAAAATGTATAGTCAACTTGTTTCTATAATGTTGACAGTAATCTTTTTGAAACAATATTTTATAAAAAAAGAACGTTAATAAAGTTGGTCTTAAGAAAAAAAATATGTAAGGGAAAGATGAAATGCTAAAGGGGTAAGATTGATATAATCACTAAAATCGTATTCATGGTCATTATGCTTGTGTGGTGATCAATAAACCTTCTGCTTCAATAACCTAAAAATGAGTTACATTAAAAATTCGCATTCTAAAGGCAAGAATAATACATTTTTCAAATAAAATATATCGTTCTTATCCCGTTGAAACGGCTGGCAGTCAGGGGTGCTCAACATATTATAGATATTAAACAAATTAAATAATCATGCTCATAGATGACTGTGAAGTCTAACTCAGGTCGATAAATAAAACACACGTTTTCATTTAGTACCAAGTAGCCTACATTATAATTATTTATATTAAATAAAGCACGACAGCAGAATACAATTAAACATTATTAAAAATATTATTTCAAAGGAGGTAATACTTAAACATCACAGAGAAAGTTATTTTTAGTTTTATAAGTACTACTTATAAAACTAAAAATAACTTTTTATCAAAAATATGAAATATGGCTTTATCAGATCAGTTGGTAATCCCGTAAAGCAGAAGTAAGTAACTAAAATATAAAAAAATCACCTATTCGTATTTATGCGTCTCCTAATAATTAACAAAAAAAAAAAACACAAAACTATGCACTCTTGCCTTTATAAACATTAGTAAACAGTATTATTATAATCACTGCCAATTATTTCAGATTGAGGGCCCCTGACTTTTTGTAGGAGTTTCGTAAACGGGGTAAGATGGAAACTTTTATATTATCATCTTACCCCTTTAAATTATGCAGGGGAAAGTTTGAAAGGCACCATAAATCTTAAAATACGTGAAATATAGTAATCACCACATTATAGAGCATATACCAGGTTAAATCTAATTACGAATATCAAAACAACATGTTTGTTCCTTATCTGAGTAAGGAGATACAGCGAGCGGGGTAAGATCGAAAATCTAAATTTTTCGCGGAAAATTTACTGTGCGGAAAAATGTCAAATAATACACCAGCACTTTCACTCAGCGAATGACGGAGGCTGCGAGGTGGGGCAAGATAAAATGGTGTCCACAATGATATTACCAGCATTAAAACAATTCCCTGGTATTGGGCGTTATTACATTTTTTTTATCTTACCCCTTTTTCTATCTTACCCCCCGTCACCTTACTGTCAAATAGCCTATTGGACTTTTTTTTCTTATTTGTCTAAAATAACGCACAAGATTATTTAAAAAATAAACCCCAATGACTTTTAATTAACACGTCCATCTTTTCAGGACCCCCAACACACCCCACTCCTCCGCCTAGCATGGAACAAACAGGACCCCAACTACCTCGCTACAGTCGCCATGGACGCCTGTGAGGTCATCATACTGGACGTGAGGGTGCCCTGCACTCCAGTAGCCAGGCTCAATAACCATCGCGCCTGCGTCAACGGCATCGCCTGGGCCCCGCACAGGTATGTCACCTGACGTTACTCTAGGGCTCCATCTGCAGTTAAGCAAAGCTCTTTGTGTTGGAACTCCTCTGGAGAAGTACTAGTAGTACCGTCGCTGTTCCACTGTCTCCAAAGCCTAGAGCAAAGGCGTAGAGTACCAGCCTGTCGGTGTTCTATAGGAAGCATATTGGAGAGTGTGCGATGGAATTGCATGATTTAATTCCCCGGCTCTTAATAAACTAGTGCCCTTTACCATCAACGATTGCGTCACTGCTTACCATCAGGCAGGATTGCGGTCAAGCGCTAGTTTATAATATATAAAAAAAAAATTAAAAAAAAAATCTCCGTTCCATCATCGGACGTGGAGTCGTGACGGCGAAAGTCCACCTTACGTCGATGCGGACTACGATCCGGACAAGCCGATTCGCCTCGTCTTATATAACGCGTACATCGCAGCACTGGAACAATTTGCCAGCGGCGGCCTTTCCGTCTGACTGCAATTTGAGTGTCTTCAAGACTAGGGTAAAAAGGCTGTCAATAAACTAGCGCCCTTTACCGTGAGCGGTTGCATCACTGCTTACCATCAGGCGGGATTGCGGTCAAGCACTAATTTAAATATTTAAAAAAAGTGTGAAGGAATGTCAAAAGCTGACACTGAGATATAAATGTATCTGCCATTTAAATTTTATAAGCTTTCGTGAACTTGTCTGATTGATGCACATTCCTCCTTCAGCATCAATATCGTTCGCCTAAACTTCAGTCGGTAAAAAAGGTTCACTTAATATAACGACTGTCAATTTGACATTGGCCCATTCACAGAGTAACCGCGGCAAGCGTAGCTTCACCTGATTGATAGACGGGCACCCTAATTGTGTAATACGCCATTACTATCAGTTGGAATCATTTTGAAGCTTATTGCTATTTCATTGCCCCATATGTTCGATAAAGTGTCTGCTCAATAACGTAAATAACGCAATCAGTGCTGTTGAACTGTCAAAAAGAAACCCATTACTACCGATAGTGTGTTGTTACACGTAGCACGTAATACATGCTGTTAATACCTATTTAGACACTGGCCAAAGATATACAACTTCAACCGCCTATATTGCCTAATGCTACCAATAACTTCCGTCCACAGTTCGTGCCACATCTGTACCGCCGGCGACGACCACCAGGCCCTGATCTGGGACATTCAACAGATGCCGCGCGCCATCGAGGACCCCATCCTGGCGTACACGGCGGCCGAGGGCGAGGTCAACCAGATCCAGTGGGGCGCCACCCAGCCCGACTGGATCGCCATCTGTTACAACAGACACACGGAGATTCTGCGCGTATAAGAATGAACTGATTGCGTAGTGGTTTCTGGGTGATAAGGATTTATGGGGAAGGAACTGTTTTTGTGGATTTTTGGAGAGGAAAAGCCTCATTTCTTTTTCAAAGTATACCACTAGCGAAAATAGTACATCAGTATAGTAGTCAGATATATTTTATCCGTGGAGTAAAATTGACGTGCGACAGTTTTAGTAAGGTATACTTGCCAAACATTCAAAATGTTTCCTCATGATATTACTTATTCTAAGTAGAAAAATTTGGCGAAGTGCGCCTTAAGACCCCTAAAACACGTAACCACCCAATACGTGTTCCTTATACCAGAAACCATTATGATCTGATTAACTTAGTGGTTACATCAGTTAGTACCGAAAGGTACCCTTACACGTGGAAATTCCTACTAGTGTGGGTACACGTCTACACACGCAACACGCACACGCGCGCTTGTAATGTGCGCGGGTTATTTGAGTATAGAGGTCCACTGCTGGACAAAAGCCTCCCTCAAGGCTTTTATTACATTGAGGGGGAGCGCCATAATCCCGCATGTTTGTCCATCGGGTTGGGGATCGCAGTAATTTGATATTCCACAGGAGAAGCGCCTTAGTCGCCTCTTACGACACCCACCAGAGGATATGGGATGGTACTCTTCTAAGCCCGGTACCACACGGGTCACGGGTATTTGAGTATGGACTTGCTGTATACAATGGATGTGTGATATCGAGTTGTTTTGTATGAGAATAGAATGCGGTTGTAACGAATTTTATGCAGTTAGATTAATATTTGGCGAATATTAGCAAGTGAATGTCCCAGAAAGTGCCTCTTTACACGCTCAGCTACTCAAGGTACCCGGTATAGAAATATAATACACAGAGTAAAGAAATGTGAAAAATCTGCTAGAGCCGATTATCTGATAGCTGGACCGTGTTTAAAGACTAAACGATGCGTTCAGTGCGTGCGTAGATGTGAACATACCCTTATGAATTCGGAATCTAAAAAAAACTTAACAATGACTTGGCTTCCGGTGGATGGACCACTATGAACCAAAAAGTTTTGAACATTTTGAAACCGCCTTTATAGGTATTCAAAATAATAATTATGGATCTTAATGAAGAAAAAAAAAATTACTGAAGTCTTGGCTGTATGGCGTACTATGCCTTTGCCTTTTCCATTCGCCCGAACGGAAAGAAATGAACCAAAAAAAAAAATAATAATTATGGATCGAAATACCTCATCAGGTTTTCGAAAAACAAAAAGAAAGTGCAATACTTGCATTAAAAACTTTAAATTGGAAACAACGACAACTGTTTGCCAAAACGACTCAAATAAAAAGATTGTGAATAAAAATACTTAATTGGATGTTATCGGATATCTCTTTATGAAAAGACTGATGGAAAAATTAACATAACTAAATTCTGAAGAATCAGTAACAATTTCCCGAGATTCTAAGGAAATTAAAAAAAATGGCTATGCTATATTGTGTGTCGTAGTTAGGAGACCAACCTTCGGAAGATCTTAGACCTTACTGAGAGGTGTTAAAGCCTCCTTGGTCTTTTGCAAAAAAGGCTTTAAGGCGCTAAGGATAGCCCCCTGAATTTTTATTTTTTGCTTTTTTCGATTAGTAAGGTATAGGTAATGATCGGCATAATGCAAAAACCGTAAAAAAATGTGATCTTGCGGGGCTACCGCGCGCTTTATTCCTACACAGTAGCTGTTATAAAGAGTTCGTCACCAATTTCTCCCGAACTGCTGTTATCTGCAAGAGTTTTAGTGCCGATTTTTAATGCATAGTTAAACTCAACCAATTGTCTTAAAAATAGTAACTCATGGTAAAAAAATGAATGAATCGAAAATGTGTTTTATGATTAATTTTTAGTTTATCTAATGATAGATATATTATTGCTCATAAGTTATGATCAAATAATGAAGTAATTATTAGTTAAAAAACACATTGTGCATAAATATTACCATAACTTACAAATTTTAACAATTGCTTGAATTAACTACGCAATTACGCATTACGGAAAAACCGGCCGTTGTCTGCTCCCAAATAAAACTTAATAAAATAATGTAGAAATAACTTTACTAAGTAGTGATATTAAGCCCAGTGTTTATATGTAACAATTACAATATTCATAAGATTTCTCCGTATCATAACAATCTTAATCGGCGTATCGAAAAATGTATCTATATTCTATACGCCCGGCGTGGTTAATAATACGCGTCGGAATTTATAAAGACAAATTACGTGGATTAGGTTGAGTATATTATTAAACCATTGTGTGTAAACTTGCATTTAAAATGTGATTATTTCAGTAGCATTGGCGTACTATTTAATTGATAATTGTAAGACTGATATTTTTTACCTTTAGAGGTGTTGACCTTTCAATCATCATCATCATCAACCTTTTATCGTCCCACTGCTGGGCACAGGTCTCCTCTCATACAGAGAAGGATTGAGCGTAATCACCACGCTTGCTCACTGCGGGTTGGCGATTTCAGACTTAAAGTCCAGGTTTCGTCAAAATGTTTTCCTTCACCTTCAGTCATTGGTGTCCAAGATATACTTAGAAAGTACATATAACTTTAGGTACTTGCCTGACCTGGAATCGAATCCGCGCACTCATACTTGAGAGGCTGGTGTTTTAACCACTAGGCCACCACGACATTCCTTTCTATCCGACAGGGTGTTTGCGTAACACACTGTACGTTATTTTTTGTTTAGGCGAAACCTGAATATAGTTTGTTCAGAATAAGCAACTGAATCGATTCCAATCATTTTTACACCATGTTATATTTTTCCCAAATACATTTAGAAATTGTTGCAGTGTGGGTTACCGCGCGGTTACGATAGACCATAGCACTTGCGCGCGCGCCACAGGTGACGGCAGAGGTTAAAGCACCGCGCTCGCCCGCCCGTGCGGGGCTTTGTCCATGTTTTTGTTGAGACAACCAAGTAGAATAGCAAGCTCATAAATCCTCTAGATTCTTTACTTGCAAATCCTGGACACATGTTTCGGCTTTCGCATAGACAAAAATTAATAAATGCTTTCACGGTCATTTTGACAGTTCAACAATAGCGGTATTTGCGTTGTTGAGCAGACTTTTTTTCCAACTGATGAAGTAATGGAATAACAATATATTTCAAATTGTGCTTAAGAGTTGTGTTATGCAATTAGGGTGCGTGTACGTGAATAAATACGCACTGGCCTCACGTAGTGGATTACAGCCCATTCTCTCTCACAAAGACGAGGGATGCCCAGCAGTGGGAACGTTACAAGCGAATTATAGTGAAGCGGACAAATAGTCCCGAATGGGTATTTACCTACGAAATTGTGATTATTCGATAGCTTATTAGCGATACACATACAAGCTCGCCAAGTAAAAAAGGTAGCTATAGGCATCACAAAGTATTAAAGGTCATTCATTGTCAGTAACGCGTTTATAAAGGTCACTTATTTTTTAATTAATTATAAACTAGCGCTTGACTGCAATCCCGCCTGATGGTAAGCAGTGATGCAATCGTTGATGGTAAAGCGCGCTAGTTTATTAAGCCCATTCACTTAAAAACGTAGTGAATAGGAACGAAGACGGCAGTTGAGCGAGGTGGTGCAATGTTAGACCCAATAACACGATCAACGATGCTGCGCCAGAGGAAGATTGATGTGGAGACCCTCCACGACCAAACTCCCGGCACAACAACATTTGACGCATCGTACCCGGCACACATCGCAACATAACTGCTCAGACCCATCCTCCGTACGGCTTCACCAGACATCATGCCGGAACACGACGAATCGTTTGGCGACAAGACTTAATAAAACTTTTGCTGCTTCTCTAGCTACGCCAATGCTCACGAACTGACAAAAACATATGTTGTAAAATCCCTTGTGTGTAGGACTGTTTGTGTATTTATATATTCAAATAAGAACATTTAATATTATGACGCATTACTTACTTCTGGTATTAAGTTAGCTTATAAGATTGCAATATCCAAATTGCTGAGCAAATTCAGATAATTATGGGTGATCCCTTATAGAATTTATTTATTAAACTTTCTCAAAGCAATTTACAAAATGTATAATGATAATTAAACATGTTTCAAAATCTTAATAAAAAATTTATTGATTTTTTATGTAACATCAGTAATCATCAATTTTGTACTTTTATCTAAAGTCGAGGTAAAACGTGTATTATTATATTAAACATTGATGTGATTAAAAATAAGGACTAGATTTAAAATTAATTTATATACAAATAGCTATAAGAACTCTTATTAAATAAATAAATCATATAGAGAGTAAGGCACTTTTACTTAATATTAGGCTAATATTAGTTATTACTTATTACACAGCACACGTATTTAATTCCCGGTGGCAGGTAGCCCCGATGCAAACTTTATGGCGGGTCTGAATAAAAGGAGAGTTGCTATCCACTAAGACATTAACTTTTTGAACGCCAATGTCGACTATACCTACTCTACCTACTCTACAAGCGCTAGCGTGCCCTGTGCGCTACAGTTGTCAATACTCGACAGGTAGAAATCAAAAGTCGTGGAAGATTTAATATTTATACAATATTAGCTGTGCCCCGCGGTTACACCCGCGTAACCTTTTAGCCGAATGAGCTCAGTTGATATAAAATAAGCGCCTGTTAAAATAATGGGAGCAATCTGTAGTACATCCGCGTTTGCTCCCGTTTCCGCAACATTTTTTGTTCCTGCTCTGCTCCTATTGGTAATAGCGGGATGTTTTATAGCCTATGTCTTTTTTCAGGCTCTAGACTATCAGTGTACCAAATTTTATTACAATCGGTTCAGTAGTTTTGGCGTGAAAGCCGGACAGACAAACAGAGATACTTTCGCATTTATAATATTAGTATGGATGTAAAGAAAACCCTATCCGATTCGTAAAGGTATTGTTAGGTATCGATAACTGATTCTACTAACGCTTCCAAAACCTGGCAAATTAAAAAAATACCTAAAAAATAAATCTTATTTCGCAAAATGAGGTAACTTAATAAATGTGCGGTAGGCAATACATGCGCAGGCGAAGGGGGCAGGGCACATGGTCGCATCACTCATAATAATACCGTCTAAAATGGTGTTGACACGTTTTTTTAAATTACCGCATTTTGGGGAAGTTGGAATTAATTCGTTAGTATTGTTACTATGATGATTATGTAAAATTTTATTTGGTCATATGTTTACCTAACCTTTATTATCCTTATGAGTCGGACGGGGTGTTCTTTACATATTAATTTTAACATATGAATGGTCCATGTTTTTGTATAACAATGGTTACCGATATAAAATAGGACTCCTTACATTTTACGTAGGTATTTATATGGATTTTCGGGCTTGGCGTGGGGCACAAGGCACGGAGAAGGCGATTGGGCGTAGCGTTCAAAAGGTTCATTTAATGTGTTAACGGTGATGAGGTACTGCACAGCGAATAGCGCAATTCAGAACCGCCATATTCAATATTCATATGACAATCTGGAGATTAGACGCCAACAAAACTATTTTATTTTTTCTTGAATTTTAAACTTCTTTACCATCGTTGTGATTTGAAAGACGATGAAACAAATAAGCAACAGTAAAAAGAGATAGACACGTAAATTCATAAGATTTAACGTGGGTGGAAGTGAGATATGAGACAATATACATTTTACATTCATCTCATCTTGAAATCAACATTTTTGAATGTTTCACTTCTACCACTCATTTGAATTGCACATTTCATTTGATGAGCGGTGTTTTTTATTTTTTTATTATGCAGAATGGAGCCCCAGTATCGATGGTGAACCCCTTACGAATCAATACGTGATCTAACAAACAACTCTCACTACTTCGTGCAGCTGACTTTAACCTGTAGATGCTGGTCATCTGTACACGCAATTATCCAGATCTTTGTCCCAGAGCAAATTCTTGGTATACCTTCAACAGAGACTCTGGTGTTCTTGGCTTAAAATCCTTCAGTACATGTTCAAAATGTTCCATGGTTACTTCTTTGCAATCCAGGTCTTTCTCTAAAGCTCTTAACGCAGCTTCGTGGCAAAGAGCCTGCAGCTCAGCTCCTGAAAATCCTTCAGTCCTTGTTGCTAAATTATGAGAATTCACATTATCTGATATGCTCATTTTGCTTAGCTTCAACTCTATTATCTGCAACCTTGTCTCAAAATCAGGCAATGGGACGTAGATCAGACGGTCTAAACGGCCCGGTCTTAGCAAAGCCCTGTCCATTCTATCAGGCCGGTTAGTTGCCGCTAGGATTGTCACGGAGTTTAGTGGCACCACTCCATCTAGTTCTGTTAATAACTGAGCTAAAACTCTCTCATGAACTCCAGCCTCGCCCGCCCCTCTTTCCCCACCGATCGCATCCATTTCATCAAAGAATATAATAGACGGTGCGACCTGGCGAGCTTTTGTAAACAAATCTCTAACAGCCCTTTCAGATTCGCCGACCCATTTGGAAAATAATTCCGGACCTTTTATGGAAAGGAAGTTAAGACCACTTTCGGTTGCTAGAGCTTTGGCTATCATTGTTTTAGAGCAGCCGGGGGGTCCGTAGAGTAAGACGCCACTCGGAGGACTAACTCCAAGTCTCCGGAAGCTCTCAGCGTGTTTTAAAGGCCATTCAACAGCTTGACGCAATTTCAACTTTAAATCATCCTGCCCTCCTATATCCGTCCACCTCACATTGGGTATTTCTATCAGCAGCTCCCTCATAGCACTTGGCCTTACTATGGTCAGAGCTGCAATCAGATCTTCACGTTCCACGCAATCACTGGATCGTTTTATACATTTCAAGGTAGCTTGCGAGCAAAGATTGACCAAATCTGCGGCAACATAACCATGAGCCAAGGCACTGATATTTTCAATGTCCTCTGAAGATATTTTATTTGGAAGGTTCTTGAGCAAACTATAAATAATCTCTTTCCTTCTTATTCTATCTGGTACAGGGATTTCTATTTCCTTGTCTAGCCTTCCAAAACGTCTAAGCATTGGATCTATGTTTTCTGGCTTCCTTGTTGTTGCTAGTACAAAAACTTTGCTTTCTTCAGCATGTAAACCATCTAGCATGTTAACAAATGCTGAAGTTATCCTTCTCTCTTGTTCTGTACTGCTAGATGACCGCCTAGGACATATAGTTTCAATTTCATCAACCAGTATAATGCTTGGTTGGTTTTGTACAGCTTTTTCAAACAGGCCTCTCATTGTACCTTCAGTTTCTCCAAAGTATTTGCTAAAAATGGCTGCGCCATTAATTTCTGTATGAAAGCAGTTAAGATTTTCAATCAAATACTTGCAAAGTGCTGTCTTTCCTATCCCTGAGTGGCCATAAATTAGTAAGCCCCTAGTGCGTTGAAAATTAGCAGTCAGACCATCTGCATTGAATGATATCTTGATAAATGTCTGTATTTCATCTAGAATGTCATCAACACCACCTAGTATCTGTGGCTTTTTCTTAGTTTTGGCAACTGTTTCCTGTTCCATACTCCAAATAGTACTTTCACTTAAAACATACCAACCTGTATAATCTAATTTCTCAGATTTTATGTCAACTACTTCAATTTCTAATTTCCTACCAAAATAATAATAAACTAGAGTGCTACCGATACAAACAAAATTATTGTAAAAATGGTGTTTTAAAATATCACAAATATCTGATTTTGTTTTATGGTTTTTGATTCTGATTTTGAGCCGAGTGACCTTTGGCACTTCCTCTTTGATTACTGAAACTGTCACCATCTTGCTGTCACTACTCCATTCACTAGATAGATCTGTAAAGAAAAGTTAAAACTGTTATACATGGTGAAATGTTTTGCGAGTGAGAAGTGAGGAAACTATAAGGCCGCTGCGCGCTGCCTCGAATCTTGCGGGCAGCGGGGCGGCGGCGGCAGCGGCGCGGGAGCCGAGCAGGCATTGTAGACCCGTTCTCGAAACTAGCGGGCAGATCGCGCGTCACTATAACCGCGTAGTGTCGTGTTCACGGTTGTGTCGACGAGATGTTTTTATTTGCGAAAGAAATGTCTGAACAGTGGCCATTTTTTTTGATTCAAATTTATTCCTAACGCTCCATCTCCGCTCGCTGCCCGCCCGCCGCCCCGCTGCCGCGCCGCTGTTTTCGAGAACCAGTCCGTTTGATTGTACGCATAAGATCTTGCCGCTCGCTCGCCGCCGCCGCCGCCGCCGCCGCCCCGCTGCCCGTAAAATTCGAGGCAGCGGTCTAAGTAGTAGGGAAATTGTTTACATGGTTCGACATTAACCTTTTGAACGCCAATCACTTCTATACAAGTTCGAGATTTTCGTGCCCTCAGCGCCACTACTTGATTAGAAGTAATCACAGTATAAAATAAATTTACGACTTTTACAAGACCTTTTATTTTGTTTTTATGGAAATTTGCCCTGTTATCAACCATATTTTTAACTTTTTCACCCATAATAAGTTTTTATTTGTTTAATTTTCAATAGAAACAAAAACGCCAGAAAATATTTTAATGCCCCCAGCGCCAATTACTTGATATCAAGTAAGCCAGTGATGGGACACGACGAAGACCTCGCTATATTTCATCTCGTCGAAATGATCATAAATACTATTATTGCAAGAAAATAAAGTAAATATATAATATTTTATAAATATTGTACACTTTAAACTAGGTTTTATTCACCTTAATCAAGAATTAATAGGTTTTCTAATCGTTGTCGATAGTGAAACCCCGTTTGAAAAACCCATCCCTACAAAGTTAGTTAGTTAGCGGTCCGTACACGCCACCGACGTGTATAGAAGGAAATCTGTGACGTCATAAGCGGACGGGTTTCAAGGTCATAGTGACCTTGTGCATTTTAGTGTAGTGCAATGTTTACATCTTGAGTTGGCGCACGTGTCCTTCTAAAAAAATTGCGACTGAATATGACGAATTATTGCAAGTTGTTCAAGTCTGAATCAGAATTTTGAAATAGTTCGTCGTCTTGACATTCCGTTAAGTCGTCAACTTCCGTTTCAGGAATTTTCTTCAGTTTTCTATTAGTTTCTACAAACCAGAAAAATAATTGCGAGTACCTATTTAGCGACACCATTAAAAAAAACGTCTTGTGTAAAACAGACACCCTCCATTTTATTTTATTTTTTAAAACGTAGAAAACCACGTATTTAGCTTCTATTAATTGTATTTGTTGTAAGTAAACGAAATAAATTATGCAGGAATCGGTTGAGTTTATGCACGTGTAACTCGACCACAGTGAATATAAAATATATACCACAGAAATCTAGACATCCCTAGAACAGAAAGGATTTTGACGTGCCTCGAGCGCCAACTACTTGATATGAAGTAGAAGGATTACATTTGGAGACAAATAGGGATGTGCCTTGTAGAACACACCTCTAATAAATTTAAAATTCTTTTCTTTATTGTGGGGAATATATCCAGGTTTTCATATTGTTTTTTTTTATGAAATAAAATAAAATATGAAATTACGATTACAGTTTTTATTTAGCTTCGTAAATTGGTGAATAAACATTATTTTATATGTATAATATTATTTGTCGATAGGACACTAATCCCATCCCTACGTTTTACTATACATACGTTATACATTTGTAGTGTGGCGCAGGAGGATACATCGCGTATTATATAGATGGGCGTTCAAAAGGTTAAAGTGACTTCATTTTGAATTTAGTTGCTTTTTTAATCAACACAGACACCGGTGCTTGAATACATGATCAGTTAATGGAAGGATCTTGTTTCCTAGCTTTCAAAATGCGTGTCACATGTATCTCGTGGTCAACATGTTTATACAGCTAAGGTTTCTGAAGAAGTTAATTTCTTCAGATATAAATCTTAAGTTAGGTACATCCCTAATGATACAAAATATACTTTGTATTGATTCCTTTCTTTTTTATACCTAGCTGTATGGTAGTGATATATCTGGTTCTACAGTGCCCAGGGTTGTTGATGTTTTTGCCTTGTTGTGGCTTGGCACTAAGTCTGTTCTTATTACAACCATTTATAATCAACACTTACCAGCTGCCGGCACTATAACAGCGGCTGGTGCAGACGCTTTAGACGGCCACATCCGCTTCACCATGATAGGAGCGCCATCTCTGCTTAACTGAAGGGGACATCCGAGTACTGCTCCTATAAGAGACCCCGCCGACGGGTGCACGAGTACAGCGTCCCGCGGAGCCCCCTCGGGTGCTGCCCCAACCCTCTGCAGCCAAGTAAACAACTTTCCACTTTCAACATAAGGGCATTTCAACTGGTCTTTCCCGCAGCTCAATTCAATGTGAATATTTTTATCATTTGAAGTGATACTGCAGCCGCATCGCTCGCAGTCCACCCATAAAGTTTTCTTTGGTCCTTTTGGTGGCATAACTACTTGTAAAGATAAAAATATTCAGTTGTTTTTTTAAAAAGAGGCTATGTATTTTGATCACACCGGAATAAAAGTGAGGTTATTTCTATTTTTAAAGTTTCTTGATTCTGACAGACGTGACAGTTGTCAAATCAAAATCAACAACGAACGAAACGCAGAAAGGACAACAGGTTTAAATGTAAAATATAACAAATCATTCAAAGATCTATTCTGAAGTGTATTCAAACAATATAATTGATTATAACAAATAAAATAACCAAAATTATCATAAATGCACCCCAACCTGGCCCTTGTCTAATCAATTTCTAAACGTCAAATATATTAGAATCATTTTGGAGTCCAAAATGATTCTAATTTGGACTCATCAAAAATGCTGAATGTCAAACTGACAGTGACATTACTAAAAAACTTTTTTAGTAATGTCACTTAAGTCACTCCAGTAAAAAAACTGCGTTTGCTTTGCTGTGATTCATGATTTTAATTTTTAACTTCTTTTTTTACCATAACATTTCACTTATTCGTGCCCCTCACAGCATTGGACAGCTGTTACGTAGTTTAAAACTTAGATTTACTGTCCATAACTTGTTAAAAATCAAATAGGATGACGCTCGCAGAATTCTTCAGCTGTTCCCTCCTTGCGTTCGGGGCTCCATTGGTCATGTTCGCGTTAACGGTGGCTAATGATCCTGTCCGAATCATCATCATGATAGTAGCAGCATTTGGGTGGCTACTATCGTTTCTACTTTCATCAGTCGTCTGGTTTGCAGTAGTGCCGCTACGAACGCATTTGGCGTTTGGGATGGTCTTTGCTATCATATTCCAGGTCAGTAACTCATATGATAATTTAAAATGCTAAAATAAGCCTTCCCCGTTGATAATTTTACTGATAGCAGTCTAAAATATGAAGTTAAATTTAACTGTTCCACTTTTGTCATGTATCATAAAAACTTCCTTGTTTATTGTGGTTAATATGGTGTCATTATAATAGACAATATTCAATACAAAAATGCAAAATTTCACCATATAATTAGCTATACATAGAAAAGTGCAATATGTTTCATTATAAAATGCTTTTTTATGATATTAATAAAATGCTTTGGTGTTACATCAAATTATTAATCTTAAAACCTCTTCTTTAAGTTGTTAAAAGGATAAGTTGGATGCAACCAAAATTATGATTGTTGAAATGGCTAAAGGACTACTCACACCTATTCAGTTTTTGTGCATAGAAAACAACTATTTTAAATAGAATGTGTATGCATCTGTTTAGCTTTGATGACCGAGTATGTACTCTGTACAAAATCATTGCTTAAATTCTTTCTATGGAGGTGGGCAGAAACATCAAACTCTGAGTACCTATAAAAGTAATTATGTATAAAAGTGATTCTGATATCTTATCTACAGCATAAACAATTTTATTTCAGAATACCACTGGCCTTACATCTTTAAATTACTCTTTTTTTGTTTTAGGAAGCATTCCGATATGGTATGTATGTCTTGCTAAGGAAGACGGAAGCGGGATTGAAAGAGATATCAGAGAACCACAGCATAGGCAGCAATAAGCTAGAATTGGCTTATGTGTCAGGGTTGGGTTTTGGCACTATGAGTGGAGCCTTCGCCCTTGTTAACGTACTAGCTGATTCGGTATGCATTTTATTTTTTTTAATTCCAAATATCATTAAAAACTTAATACATACTTTTTGATTAATAAACTTGATAATTGGTCAGCCTTATCAAAAGATTTAATTGGCATTCATAATCCTACTCCGAAAGTAATTACTCCATCAAAAGTCATCTTTAAAGTTAATTCATAATCACCATATTAGTAATATAGATGATAGCAGGTCAAGCTACCTGAAATTGTCAAATGTTCCCACTCAACCTTCAGCCTTAATGCTTTTGTGATAAAGCTGAAAATCTAATAAATAAAATAGATAGATTGCAGTAACTTGATGTGCTGTCATCTGTATATGGGCAATTAAATGAGTTTATTGTTCAAAAAGTTAGTAGGTACACAAAAAACATAATAAAACAATTATTTTGAGTCAACATTGTCACAGGAGGAAAACTGCAAAAACAAAAACCCAGTTATTGTAACAGGAAGATGATAATAATGTTTCACTGTAAACCTTGAACAGTGCTATAGTTACAGGTCAAGCTACCCAAAACTGTCAAATATTCCCAATGAACCTTGAGCCTTAATGCTTTAGAAATAAAGTTGAAAATCTAATAAGGAAATCTGACTGAAAACTAATAATGACACTGAATTTTACCAAATCTTTTTCCATATTACAGATTGGTCCGGGCACATTAGGGCTCAACACGGGCACAGAGTACTTCTTTGTGACAAGTGCAGCCATGACGCTCTGCATGATATTACTCAACACATTCTGGAGCGTTATATTCTTCAGTGGATTTGATGACAAAAACTACATCAAAGTTGGATGGGTCATAGTGTCTCACTTCTTTGTCTCTGGACTCAGTTTGTTAAACAGCAAAGAGTTGTATGCAGCAACAATCTTGCCCTCATATATTGTATTAGGTATCACAGCGTATATTGCATTCAGAACAGCCGGTGGCTCAACGAGGAGCTTAATTCAAAGTATTTCAACTAGGTCATAGAACTAAATTATTGATTTGGAATTGATCTCGAAGAATTTATTAGATTCTGTGCTGATTTTTAAATGCAATACAGGGTTTGTTTCATTGACAAATGCATTTAGAATTATTCATTATTTGGCTTTACAAACGCAGTATAGGATGCCTAGTGAACTTATTCCTTCCGCAGCTCATTAGGAATTTAGGATAGCATTGAAATAATAACATATTCCTTTTCTAGTTAGGTCAAATTATTTCATGTTTTGCCAGTATAGCTAGAGAAATGTAAAATTAAAGAAGTTTTAGAGGTTTGTAAAAATAGCTCACATTTTAGTTTTTCTGTCAAATAGGAGATGTATAAAATGTCGTAAAAGGGAACATTCTTGACTTCCGTGCAGAATTTTTGTTGTGTATTAATATGAATATTAATGTTGCAATGATTGAATTGTATGATCGCGTGACAAGCATGGAAAAATTGATAAGCATTGTTTTTGATTGCCAATAGATAAGATTGTTAGTAAATGTGGCTGATTCACAAGAACTGGTGAAATTATAAATATTGAGGATAACATAACTCCTTAATATTTAGGTGGTTAAGATAAACTGTAAACATTGACAGGTCTGGTAGAACCTTACACTCAATTTATTTATGTGTTCATGATTACCTGGGGGCTTACCACCAGCTGTTTCAGCAGGGCAGAACATAAACTACACTGCATTTTCACAGCCGCACAAGTCGATCGATCAAGCTAAGCTAGGCTTGGAGGGTCTGATCTCCATCTTTACATATCGAGACTGATCCGTACCTCTGAAAATACCTACGTTAAGCCGTTAGTCCCTACTGTCATACGTCGATCTTTTTTAACAGTCATACGTTAGTCAGGACTTGAAAAATCTGACAACCACTCACCAGTTGGTATCATATTCAAATAAAAAAAAATATTTCTTATAAAATATATAAATATCCATCTGATGTTAGTAAAAGTAAAGCTTATTAACCTAATGTTAGCAAAAATTAACTGAAGTGGGTGTGGACTCTTATCCACCTACGTAAGAGGGGAGAGACCACATTCAGGATGCCATAGGAGCGCAAGCGCGCCATCATGGAAGCACAACGTTTCCGCGTGATCGAAGCGAATCCGTCGACCCTCTCGTCCGCGAACATCCCTGACGACCCCAACCCCAAGAGCACCCTGAAAGCGTTATTGTACTATTACCCAGTAAATAAGTTGTGGAGGTCAGATAGGCAGTGAGTCCATATAAAATAATACTATTCAGTTGCATCGGGTTAAGACTAGAGGCTGACTCCATCATAGTTGTGAAAAAGCTAGGTAGACGATGACTAAGTATAAAAAAGCAGTGCTGTTCAACTTGTGCCCTGCTATAAGAGCTGGTGGTAAGCCCCCTGGTAACACGTAATTTACCGAGTTATGAAACTAGCATGTAATATAATATACATGATTTTAACCTATGGACTGACATCTTAGGGAAGCGTTATGGTAAAACCGTCGAACTCCTGATTGGGGAAAAGTTGTTCTGCAATAAAATTGAAATCCAGCAAGTCATATCGTGGTAGTCTTTGACATGTTTTTTTGCTTGTCCAGGACGATAGATTGCAGGCTGATAAAGGACATGTACAGACGCCAGCAACTCAAGCTACTCTAAACTTAAATTTCCCAAATCAACCTTAAATCTTTAGCAATAAAGTAGAAAATCTATTCAAGATTTTTTTCAGATTGTAGTGTATTGCGAGTAGCTTGATATGCTGACGCCGGTACCTACTTGAAAAAAGGGGCCTATGCTCAGCAGTGGTTGTAGCTGGAATCTGATGATGATGATGAAAAGACATATTTTAATGTATTGATTCCAAACGAAATTATCGGTATCGATATCTAGGATCGATTATGTATGATAAATATTTAATCGATTTGAATGAATATCAATTAGTACCTATTAAATAGTTTTATTTCACTATTATTGTTAACCTCATAAATACCTGAACAACTAATTAATCAATTAAAATTTAATTTCATATAGCTTAGCACACGCTATTTTTTTATTATGCAGTATATTAAAAAAAAAAAAATAGCGTGTGCGTAGGCGTACCCAGTGCACAATCATGAAAAGTAAATATTTTTTAAGACATCATTGTTTTAAGGAAAATAGTTGATGTTTACTAGATTGACAGTCATATTTATTAATACATATTAATTTTAACAGATACTTATTTACTGATACATAAAATTAAAATTGAGGTAGGTATTTATCAAATGAAATATAAATTCAATTGAAGTCGAATAGGTCAGTTTATCAAATTTTATTTGAAATATTATTACCGTCACAACCTTTGATAAAATATTAAACAGATACGATATATTCTAACAAACTGACCAAAAAAAAATGTGCCGAACACAGCAGCAGCACACATGCATATTTTTATTCGGCATACATTGGTACAGTGTGAGTGAGATGGGGCGCAATCTAAAGCATAGAGAAGAAAAAGATGGCTAGTGTTTGTCGTTTGCGCTGTTAGTGTTGTTTTTACGAGTGTATCGAGAGCACAGAGTACATTATATATATATCTGCCGTCCTTTAACTAGAGTGCCGTTAAGTATCAAAACCAAATTTCGAGATACGCGCGGAAAACGGTAAAATAATTTAAAATTGATGCTACTTCCTAACGAGAAGTTACTTGCGAAACTTTTAAATACCAAAAAAATTGTCTTGAAGGCTATTTTAGTCAGTGTAGCTGTCAGTCAAAAATGTTTTAGTAAATTAGAGAAAATAAATATTTATCATTTTATTAAAGTAATTTATAAAATATTTAGCCTTAAAATCCTGACTATAATGCCGTAATGCATACCTTAACGGCATTTTTGCTAATGATTATGACCTAATAATGTAGTTATGTACCACACTTAAAAATGTTGTAATAAAACTTACCATAATAGCCGTTAAAACACTAAATTCAATATAGGTTAGCATTATTGCTTAAAAAAAGTAGACTCGAACTATGCTATATTGCCGCTAAGTCACATAACGGCAAACAAGACAAGTAAAATTCAATAATATCTTCATGTCTTGTTTTGCCGTACGAAATTTTTTATTTATTACATTGCTTTAATGTCGCTAAGTACAAAACATTTAATGATAACGGCATTTTAGATATGCATTACGTTTTATAAATTAATAGAGAATCAAATGAAGTAAAATATAAAAATAAAACAAGCATTATATTTAAAATCATCGTTTATTTATTAAATCAAAATGAGATCAATATTATTTTAAAAAATCTTACCAACTTAACACTTACCATATCAGATGGCAGATGCTTATAATATTCTAGAGTAATTAAATTACACTAGTTATTAAAAAAATATTTAAAAGAAAACATTAAAGGAACTTTTACTTCTTGTATATGGATAAAATATTATTATCAAAATTATACAGTCTTTAGTTACTTAGATTTACTCAGTACTTTTTTATTGACTTTTTTTATAATTCTTAGCACCACTTGTGCTTGCCTCAACATTAGATTGAGTCGTTGGCAAATTGTTCCAAAATACCAATTTATGTGGTGGTATTATGTTGGATAATTTTTCTAGAATGCCAGCTTTTCTCTCTACATCTATACCTTTTGGATTAGTACGAAATTCTAACTTGAACACTTTTGGATTTTTTATTTATTTGTCATTCATGAATCTCAATAGTGTGTATTCGTCTTCAAAATCGTTTTTGTACATGAGATCATAATTATTCCGACTAAAACACACCTGTGTCATGTTTTTGAAATATGCTCTCGGATTAGAATTCTGTATTCTTCTATCTGATACATAATTTGGTACATTTAAAAAGTTTTCTGCGACCAAAGATTTCACGTTAACTTTTCCATTATTTATAGATGCCACTGCTTCTTCAAAATCGGTAAAGTCGTAGAGTTTCCCTTTCTTTTTCATGGCGAGTTCTACTTGGCGATGCACTTGGTCGGCGCTCATAAACGTATGGCCAGGCTCTAAATAGTGCAGAACAATTTGTTCTGCACTAATGTCACTACCATTTACCATGTGCACTAGCATTGAATATGCGTGATACTAACTTTGTTACACAACGCGACCTCAATAGAATTTATAGATTATTTAAACCTCAGACTGACGTCTGGGAGGACCTCTTATCCGAATGGCAAAGTACATAGGTGGGATAATTCCATCAAGGGCCGGCGGCATCTCCATCTGTTCTTTCCATCCGTTGGCGATCGGCTGGCTAAGACATGGCTGGAGGTTGACCACTGCGTTGCTCAATTTCTCACAGGTCATGGCAACTTTAAAAGTAAACTGTATTCTTTTAAACTTGTTCCTTCGCCTTTGTGTCAGTGTTCTACATCGAACTGTGAATTTGAACAGTCCGCACATCACATCTTGTGGGAGTGTATTCTTTGGCAGAATGAACGCAATATTATATTGGATAGTGTACAAGTTACATCCGGAGTTGTTTATTATAAGGACCTTGTAGAAACTAGAACTAATTTCCGTGCGTTCAGGTGCTTTTGCCATACCTATTATTGGAATCAATTGTAACAGCATATACCTACTTAGGACCCATTAACTTAATCAAATGTTATTCCGTGGTGTTAGGCAATCTGGGCTTCTCCCAGTTGCAATAATGTCCCTTTGTGCCGATTGGCTTAGTTCTGTTCTGTCTCCTGCTTATTATGGAGGGAAGTGGAAAAAAGATGTTTTTTCTTACTCCTCCGCTATTCTTTTCTGATTAATTTCGTTGCGGGACCCAAGACAGTTGAATCGTTTCTCCGGGACTCGTCGAGCTTCATTGCTCGGCGTTTTTCTGGCGGTCTCCACTGTTGATTCTGGCTTTCAGGAGTTGCAGTGGGTTGGGAACAGTGTGGCGGGTTTAGCATTGAATATAGTAGCCAATTTTTATTCTGTGCGGTGCAGTTGTCCAGCCAGATATTTATGTTTGTTATATCTCGGTTTCGAAGAAGAAAATAATAAAATCCTGTCATGATATCTTCTTGCCTCCGTCCCGCTTGAGCGTCATGCCATAAGACTGTTAACAGCTTAAATTCGGATGTTATTTTACCCAGAGGTGCGAAGGTATGATTATAAGCTACAAGACGCTGGCGAAATATAGCAGCTTTGAAAGACTCCAATCTTGGTAACATGATCACTTTCTCTAAATCAGCGCTGAAATAAATCGCAATATGATCTTGTGGCATTTTTTGTGATTTTCGTAGAGCTGCCTCGCTTTTAAGTATTTCTCGTGATGCTTAATCCAGTCCATACACACAGCGCAACCATCCGTTTGATCGTGAGAAGTTCCTTTTTTATGTAAGTCGTAAGCTTCGCACACTTCACATTCTTCATTGCCGAGGCGAGCAAAAGATATATTCATAGCTTTTAAATTATTTCTATATAGTTTGTAGCTGATTTTTTGATCGGGATGTTTTTGAAGGAAATCTTTATGCATGAGAACAACATTTAAATCGCTTGGCAGGTAGCGTCGCAATGGAGCATGTTCTCGCCTGTAGTGACGTTCCATTGGATTAAATGATTCTACATGTTGTTTTAACATATCTCTATTAAATGAAGGAGTTTTTTTATGTTTTCCTCTTTTATCACACGTGGTGTCTATTCGTTTATCTTGAAGGATCCGGTCATTTGTTTTAACGTAGCCTAAAGTGGGGATCGGGGGGGATCAGGATTACCCAAAACTTGTACTGTCGCGAGAATACTTAGCGGCATTTTAGATTAGTCATGTTGGATAGGCGCAATTTAGTCTTGAAAAATGTTTAAAATATTTTGCTGGATTACAAATAACTGCCGCTGTATACGAATTCTAATTGTAAACTACCAAATTAATATATTTATATAAAACTCTTAAATGCAGCAAAGGGTGTTTTGCGGCATTTATGCATAGGATTCTTATACAGTGGCTTTATTGTTAAGGATTTGTTTACATCAAAAATAAAAATGCCTAGTTAAAAAGCCGCTAAAGTACTTTTACTGCCCTATAGGATAGGAAAATAATTTAACGGCAATTTAGCTAGGTAACAAATCGCAAATTATTTGTTCAAATCTGTGCCTATGTAGCTTTACCCGCATTTTTGCTTGGCAATGTCACTTAACAACATTTTAGCATAGGTTTACTTTATGATTTGTGCTTTTAACGGCATTTCTTATTTTCATATCTCGAAAACGACAAGAGCTATCGAAACTGTAAATAGATGTATCGATAGAACTTTTTTTTCTGATATAAATGACCTCAGAAAAAGTGAAAATGCCAAATGTCACTTAACGGCATTCTAGTTAAAGGACGGCAGATATAGGGTAGTGACTAAAGCGAGATACAGGACTTACTTCCTTTTGTACGCTTCATTTTTAGGTCCGTATTACAGAACGTCACTCAAAACTCAAGCTCTACTTAAGTCTCGTTTCAAGCCATTTGATTGGTTGAAACTAGTTTTAAGTAATGCTTAAGCAGAAATCAATGCTTGAGTTTCCTTCTGGAATACGGACCTTAGTGCGCTAGTGACATAGCTACCTTCTTTCTTTCTTTCTCTTATGGCTTCGCACGGTTTGTGCATTTAGCCAATGTCACGTAATGAATTATTCATGTCGAAAAAGACGGCCGCGCGGACCGAACACGGAGGATGATTTGGTTCAAAGCCATGATGTGGCCACTATGCTACAATATTTCACTGTTCTTTATGAATTATTCACTGAATGCACTTTTTACTACATAAATCACGCGTTTTTATTTAGTAAACGACACTATAAATAATTTAAAAGTCCACTGAAAAATGAGCGTGGCACTCATCTTAGCTTCCCGCCAAAACTCCCATAACTACCTTAGTTTAATATTTTATCAATGGTCACAACTGAATTTCGATAAGAAGATGGCGTGTAACGGAAGTGTGTTGTTTTTTTTTTATTGATGTAAAATCTCTCTTGTGTAAGTTTCACTTCAAATAATATCCGAAAGGAACCAAAATGGTGCATAACAAAAGTGTGATGCATTGCTATAGAATCATCCCCATACTTTGAAAAACAAATTTCACTTCAGAAACGGTCAGATTAACTAGTTAATTGTAGGTACAATAACAACAATTATTACAAATTACTACTATTTAATATTTTATTATGTAAGAACAATCATTCCTTAGTATATTAACTAATAACTAAATGGCGAATTGGAGAGTGTTACAATAACTGTTATAATAAATAGTATTTAGATATAAAGGTTTTTTACAAATAAAATTACGACCGAATATTTAAGTTTTTTTTTTTCATTGATTCATTTGAAAATTTGATGTTCTAAGGTTCGTATTCCAGAACTAAGCTCAAGCATTGATCTCTGTTTATACATTACAAACTAGTTTCAACCAATCAAATGGCTTCAAACGAGACTTGAGTAGAGCTTGAGTTTTGAGTGACGTTCTGTAATACGGACCTAAGAGGTGGACCAGGATCTAAAGTTCACTAATCCTGACAAGACTAACGAATATAACAAGACAGGTGTTGTGTCTGGTGGGTGCATTGGGGTCCCACCACCATATTTGAGACTCAAGTCAACCCCACCTGCCAGACGGTGCACCTGCTGACATACGGACGGGGCCCTGACGCCGGCTTCCCTTTCGGGGTTGAGTGATCAGACGGCAGTCGCACTCGTAAAAGCCAAAAATCGCCAAACATGAGAAGGAACAGAAGACAGGCACAAGTTACAGTTAGGGCGCCGCCGCAAAACGGCGCGCAGGAGCCCCGCCTGACTCCTGTGACCTGTGGGCTAGGGCTACCGTGTCAGGGGCGGACACGGCTGAAGAAGCGAGCCAAAACCAGTAAACTCCGTTTCGCTTCGTGGAACGTTGGCACGTTAACTGGACGCGCAAGAGAACTGGCCGAAACTCTCCACAGGCGGAGGGTGGCCGTGGCGTTCCTGCAGGAGACTCGGTGAAAAGGCAGTAGATCCCGGCTTATTGGGAATGGCTACAAGCTGATCTACACGGGTGCACCTAGTGGGAGAAATGGGGTCGCCGTGGTGTTGTCTGACGAGCTCCAGGATGACGTCTTGGAGGTGAATCGCATCAGTGATCGGCTAATGTCGGTGCGGGTGCTTGTCAATGGGGTAATAACCCACTTGATAAGTGCCAACGCTCAGCAGGCCGGGTGCGGTGACGCCGAAAGGACGTTGTTCTGGAGCCAGCTCGAAGGATTGCTTCGCGGGATCCCGTTATCCCAGGGAATCGTTCTGGGTGGTGATTTGAACGGTCATGTGGGTGAGAAGTGTGACGGGTTTGAGCGTGTTCACGGTGGCTTTTGGTACCTGTACCTCAATTCCGATTCCGTTGTTGACAGAGGTCCTAACAACGGAATCGGAATTGAGGTACAGGTACCAACAGAGGTTGGCGACACTAAACCCTTCCCCATCACCGTCGGAGTACACCAGGGATCCGGCCTTAGTCCGTTCCTGTTCAGCGTGATATTAGATGTCTTGTCAGACAGCATCAAGAATTCACATGAGCAACCTCCCTGGTTGCTCATGTATGCTGATGATATCGCGCTGGCAGACGCGGACAGGGAACGGTTGGTGCGGCGGGTAAATGCGTGGAAGAACTCGCTTGAGAACGGAGGTCTTAAACTCAATGTGGCGAAGACGGTGTACATGACCAGCAACACCACATACCATATGCCTGTGTGCATAGGCGGAGACATGGTCGAGTGCACAGACCAATTTAAATACTTGGGGTCTGTGTTTCACGCGTCCGGCGATATTGATTGCGGCGTTAAACCACGCATTTCCGCAGCTTGGGCAAAATGGCGTGAGGTGACAGGTGTCATTTGTGACCCCAAAATGCCGGTTAAGCTTAAGGGACAGGTCTATAAGACCATCATTAGACCTGTCCTTCTGTATGGCAGTGAGCCGTGGCCTGTGCTTGAGCGACAAAAGCAGTAGCTGCGTGTCACGGAGATGAATATGCTGCGGTGGATGTGTGGAGTTACGCGGAAAGACCGCATTAAAAACTCCCGCATCCGTGGCAGTCTTCGTGTCCGTGACATAGCAGACAAACTGCAAGAGAGTCGCCTGTGCTGGTACGATCGCGTCTTACGTAAACCGGCAGGTTACGTGGGTAACAAATGTCTTGCCATGGCGCCTCCGCCGGGCCGGAACAAGCGAGGTAGACCAAAAGAAGTGCTGGCTTGACGTTGTAAGAGATGACATGCGTGCCAACAATCTAACACCACGGGATGCCAGATATCGTGCGAAATGGAGGCGTATTAGTAGGAAAGCGGACCCCGGGCTCCAACGCGAAAGCCGCGGATGCGGGATTTTTTAGGAGGTAAGCTCGCGTCTACAGTTGATTTGCGTGACGTCACATGAAACGTTGTTCGAGCTGCCCACGGCTTGCCACCAGCAAGCTCGCGTCTACAGTTGATTTGCGTGACGTCACATGAAACGTTGATCGAGCTGCCCACGGCTTGCCACCAGCAAGCTCGCGTCTACAGTTGATTTGCGTGACGTTACATGAAACGTTGTTCGAGCTGCCCACGGCTTGCCACCAGCAAGCCGCTGCGTCTACAGTTGATTTGCGTGACGTTACATGAACGCTGTTCGAGCTGCCCACCAGCAAGCTTCGCGCGTCTGATTTGCGTGACGTCACATAAAACGTTGTTCGAGCTGCCTACGGCTTGCCACCAGCAAGCTCGCGTCTACAGTTGATTTGCGTGACGTCACATGAAACGTTCTTCGATCTTCCCACGGCTTGCCACCAGCAAGCTCGCGTCTACAGTTGATTTGCGTGACGTCACATGAAACGTTGTTCGAGCTGCCCACGGCTTGCCACCAGCAAGCTCGCGTCTACAGTTGATTTGCGTGACGTCACATGAAACGTTGTTCGAGCTGCCTACGGCTTGCCACCAGCAAGCTCGCGTCTACAGTTGATTTGCGTGACGTCACATGAAACGTTGTTCGAGCTGCCCACGGCTTGCCACCAGCAAGCTCGCGTCTACAGTTGATTTGCGTGACGTCACATGAAACGTTGTTCGAGCTGCCCACGGCTTGCCACCAGCAAGCTCGCGTCTACAGTTGATTTGCGTGACGTCACATAAAACGTTGTTCGAGCTGCCCACGGCTAGCCACCAGCAAGCTCGCATCTACAGTTGATTTGCATGACGTCACATGAAACGTTGTTCGAGCTGCCCACGGCTTGCCACCAGTAAGCTCGCGTCTACAGTTGCCTGCTGCCTCCCGACGACCAAGGCATCTCATGCGGCAACTAGGGTGTAGAGAATACCTCTCCCTCTCGCGATCCGTCACCTCCTTGCGAGCATTACTGCTTCGCAGTAGGCAGACAGCCTCCGTGGCGTAGCGGTAGCGAACGCGGCCGCTGCGCAAGGAGGCGCGGCTTCGATCCCCGCGCAGTGAAAATATTTGTATGCATGAATATTAATATTTGCACTGGTCTGGTCGTGTCTCAGAAAGCACGTTAAGCCGGTAGTCCCGGTTGCTATATGAACATCTAATGGCAGTCGTTACGGGTTGTTGGAGTCCAACAATTGATCTAATTCTAAGGCCGCTGCCTCGAATTTTGCGGGCAGCGAGCGGTGATCGAGCGTTAGGAATAATTTTGAATCACAAAGATGTTGCCGCCATTGTTCAGACATTTCTTTCGAGAATATAAACAAATATCTCGTCGACACAATCGTGAACACAACACTACGCGGCTATAGTGACGCGCGATCTGCCCGCTAGTTTCGAGAACGGGTCTTCGATGCCCGCTCGGCTACCGCGCCGCTGCTGCCGCCGCCCGCAAGATTCGAGACAGCGGCCTAACTGCAATGCTTCGATATCGCATTTGGGTTGTGGAGGTCAGACGGCAGTCAACTCACGGAAAATATCAAAGTTTAGCCAAAATCAGCAGTTAGACTGGTAAAGCGGACCCCAGACTCCAAAGCTGAAAAAGCTTCGGAAGCGACTGGGATTAACGCTGAAATGATGGTGAATGCTTCGCAGTAGGAGGTAACGGGCTACCATGCCCTCTAGCTCTGACTATGGCCTCGACCAGTGCCAGACGCGATAGATCACCGCTACGGTCCATGAGGACACGGCGGAAGAAACTGACGTCAACAAAAGCAGTTTCATATTGCCAAGGTTCGTGGAGTGGGGCTCCAGTTAAAGTAACATTGAATTATAAATTTTACACGAAACAAAATCGCGTTGCATGGTGAGACGCCTTAGTTCTGCTAAACTATAGAATAGCATTCTAAAGATTGTAATTAGATGTAAATTATTTTAAAGGTGGTGGGGCTTATGTGATTATATTTAACATTGTTTTGACATTTTGCTAATTCATTAATTGTACCCATGAAGCACGCATAAATTGATGCCTTTTTACTCATGGACTTGGGCCAAAACTATAAAATTTCGCTTGCTAAGGTCACCAAACACCTATACTATAGTGCTAATAAAGCTGAGAGAGTTTGTTTTAACATACTAACCACCTTTCTTCTTTATGCAATTATCATCATGATGATTTGTGTGATATATACCACTAAGTTTTTTTTTTAAATAATAATTATAAACTAGTACTTGACCACAATCCCACCTGATGGTAAGCAGTGATGCAATCGTTGGTGGTAAAGTGCGCTAGTTTATTAAGAGCCTATCCATTAAAAAAATCTGAGTGAATAGGAAGACATCATCATCACACACATCACAACACAACTGTTCAGACACATCCTCTGTACGGCTTCACCGGACATCATGCAGAACATGACGAATCACTTGGCAGCAAGACTTTGTCTGGTGGATGCTAACTTCTGCCGGCAGCCAATGTTATGGCCCACTACCGAAAAACATTATTAGCATTAATATCTGACAATGGCAGTGACCAAGTCTGCCAACAAGTGTTACAAATGGATATTTTGTAACTCACTATCCAGTTGTGGCGGCCAGTAACCAGTAATAACTAGTTTCTCCATGCAATTCTTTTAAAGTAGCCGCATCTAGCTGCATCTGTTTAGTCAGCAATCTAATACCACCATCGAGGAAAGGCTAAACAAACAATGATAATGCCTACTAATAAACTAGTCGGTTGTTTTCTACAGTTCACAACCTGTTTGAAGAAAACAATCTTCAAGTTATTCCTGACTCTCTTCAGCTAGTTCCTGCAGCAAAGAATCTACAGTCCACACAGTGTCAGCAGAGTCCATTTCCTCTTGGGGTATATAAGAGTTCAATACATCTAGTACTGCCTCAATGCCGTCTGCAGAGCCGGATAAGCCTCCACCAACCTCTGAGAGGGCATTCACTGTTTCTGTGTCTTTGTGTTCAGGACTGAAAAATTAGATAAAAACTTAATAGATACATGTAACAAAAAAGGCAGACAAAATAAAAGACGGATAGATTCTATACTGTAACAACATGTATTGGCATTATATAAAAAAAAGATCACAGTGATGACTGACAGCATCAAGGCCCGAGATAAGGCTAGTGAGGACTTCAAATTACAGAAATTATAAATCTTCTTCTTCAGCCTATAGATGTCCACTGCTGGACAAGGCTTTCCACGCTGACCGGTCTTGTTAAAAATTATAAATAATTGCAATAAAACGTATGCTGACTATATGACTGTAGACTTACACTGGTGGTATAGATATTTCCTTCTCCAATATATCTTGTAAGTCGTCAAAATCTGGTATCGTTGGTATATCATCACTAGAATCCGGTGACTTCTTGGGTATCACAAATTCCCTAAAAAGCATTGTAAGATTTAAAATTGTGGTTTCTTTGAGTTAAAGATGTGCATTTTTTGGCGTAGGGCTATGTACTTAATGTATCGGATATTACAATCAAAATGTGGATCAAGTTCATTAAAGAATCATGCAAGATAAGAAACTAAATTAAATAAAGGGGAAATTTACTTCGCTTCAATGTGGGTGCCTTCAGCCCATACACCCACTTTCTTAGGCTCAGGCACACTTGCATTCATGTCATTCATTTTGAAACAAGTTAATTAAAACATTGCTTTGTACATGATGCACATTTGTTGTGGCTTTCGGTCGTCAAGGTAGAGATTTTTTGTTTACATTTTGTGCAAACGTTCCAGTATATAAAAACCATATACATTTGATATTTAGTCTTTTGCTTTAATATATTATCAATGTATTTCACTATCTCTTTCTAATTTACCAACTATGCTATGAATCTGCTATTTCGTATGGCTGGCTATGATACACGCACTTTCAATGTTGTTATTATCTGACATCTGTCAATTTTAACGCAGAGTCTGTGACAGTGACAGTTGGCTTAGTTGGCTAATATAATCATTGACCTATACTAATGGATATGCCTTAGACATGAAAATTGTGGTACTCCGAAAGAAAGAGAGGAAAAGAAGTTTCGTCTATCTTTATCTGTTTCAAAAGCATCAATCATCTAAGAGGAAAGAGATAGTGCCACACCGACAGCATAGGTCATCCCTCTCACTCTTTTCAAACCAAAAAATTACTGCAGATTAAATGCGTATGGCATGTCCATTAGTATATGTCTATGAATCTAAACAGCTTTCATTAATTTTTAAACGTTTCTTAATTTATAAAAAAAAAGATGATGCCATTGATAAAATATTAAACTAAGGTAGATATGTCACTAGCGCACTAAAAATGAAGCATACAAAAGGAAGTAAGTCCTGTATCTCGCTTCAGTCACTCTCGATCATTGAGATAGAAATATAAGGAGATGCTGTTGTCAAGCTATACAATTTTTCATTATACATATATATGTAATTTAGGGTACAAAACCGTAATACATTATTTTGTCTCTTTTTTTCAACAGTACATTTGCATTTGGCAAAAGAGACAAATATATTTTTGTTACTGCGGAATTATGGTAACACTATTAAAATGAACTGACAGTTGTTGGCAGCGTGCCAACGCCGGCCATCTTAGGTGACAATTTCGTGGTAGTTGTGCTGTCAACGGGATACGTAACATAACAAAAATTAATTTTTTTGATAATATACAAGACATTTTAAAGTGGATTTGTAGTGTACCGTGTGACAAAACTATTGCTTAATATGCCTGCGTGCTGTATTGTTATGTGTGGTGCCAGAAACAACAGAAATCAAGCTCAATTGACGTTTCATAGGTTAGTTACCTCTTTTCTAGCTAAATCACCATTTATCATTCTAATTTTCAAACTAAAATGAACCATGATTACTTATTAGTCGTTAAATTACTAAATACACACTTATTTACACTATATAAGCACGTTTCTCTTTATTGTAAATGTTTATTTGTTTACGTAATTTGCTGACATATGTTAGGGTTGTCCAAAATTTTTTTTTAACCGACTTCATAAAAAGGAGGTTTTCATTTCGAACTGTTATGTATGTAATATTTTCAAAAATGTTAGTCTATATCAGCGTTTGAACAAATGTGCCGAATTGTATAAGTGTAGTATGTAAATATGTATGTATGTTTTTATGTTTGTGTTCGCATATCTCTGGAACTATTAGTCCGATTTCGGTATTCTTTTTTATATATTAGACATTGTTCAACTTAGTGAATACTGCAAGTTTCATCAAAATCAGTTCAGTAGTTTTTGAGATAGGGAATTTTAACTATTTCGCTTAAAATGAAGAAATAAATTATTTTAAATAAAAATAAAACAGCTTTCAAAGTTGGTGCCAATATGTTAGATGCGCAGGGTGTAGCGGGGACCAACATATGTACTTGGTTTAGCACCGATTTCAATTATCTATTATTGGGTGTGTTTTGAAGGCGGTTTTATTTTTATTTAAAATATTTTTTTTAATTTGTCACTTTAAAGGAAGAAATATGATATTTTAAATAAAAATAATTTAATTATCTATCTACTCAATTATTTTGATAATAGATATTGATTTTATCTTTTGTTTATAGATTCAAACAGAAGAAGAACATATAATACATGTTTACCACATGCAAGAACATTGTGCAAGCGGCATGTTACGTGGGTAACAAATGTCTTGCCATGGCGCCTCCGCCGGGTCGGAACAAGTGGGTTAGACCAAAGAAGTGCTGGCTTGACGTTGTAAGAGATGACATGCGTGCCAACAAGCTCTTACCACAGGATGCTAAAGATCGTGCGAAATGAAGGAGAATGTGCAGGAAAGCGGACCCCGGGCTCCAACGCGAAAGCCGCGGATGCAACCGGGATAAACGCTGAGATGATGATGATGATGACGACGGGATACAAATGACGTCATAGATCACCTTTTAAAGGCGGGCGAACCCGCTTATGGAAGCTAGTAGTTTAATAAACGAATATATTTAAAAAATATAAATGTATTTTATTATTATTGCACCTTTTGCACTTAATAATGCCTATACAATATAATTACACTTAGATACTTTCAAACAAGGATCATAATTGAGAGGAGGGAGGGAAAGGACCCTTTTATCTAGTAACCCAATCAAAATAGACATTTGACTTAGCCAAAATTCAAACTTTCTTTATTACAATAGATCGTGGAGTATAGCTACGGGGGAAACCACGTTATAAAAATGCGCCAAGTACACACATTTCCGCACCACTTATGAGTTAATCATAGGTGGTGCGGAAATGTGTGCATATTATGTAAAATATGAATTTTCTAATGCTGCTTCTCATCCCATGCAGACTGTAAAAACCGGTCGAGGGAATTGGCCAAGTTTAAGAATCATTTCATTAAGCGATGAGGTTAGCAACCCATCACTATTTTGATTCCATTTTCTATCTATGTTTATGCACCTACCAACGCGCTAAACGTGGCTTTTGTTCTTATAACCTCAAGCTCTGTCTATCCCGTAAGGGATAAAGACGTGACGTTATGAATAAATGAATAAGTACTTTATCTAAGAAGCCGACAAGAAACGAGAGAATTAAAATAATTATATAACAGACAGACTATATTAAAAAATTATAATAATAAAAAATAATAATATATTAAAATCTTTGGAAACAAATACACAGTGACAGCCCTAGAAAGAGGCGGCCATATTATGTTCGAACAAATGTCAAACGATGGCACGTTTTTTCTGTAGGTATTTCACGTCTATATACTAGAAGTCTATGCTCTCGATACACTCGTAAAAACAAACGACAAACACTAACAGCGCAAACGACAAACACTAGCCATCTTTTTCTTCTCTATGCTTTAGATCGCGCCCCATCTCACTCACACTGTACCAATGTATGCCGAATAAATATATGCAGGTGTGCTGCTGCTGTGTTCGGCACATTTTTTTTGGTCAGTTTGTTAGAATATATCGTATCTGTTTAATATTTTATCAATGGATGCTGCCATGAAGTGTACCTACGGTAACCGGCAGTTGATTTTTTAACTACACTAATATTATAAAGAGGAAATCTTTGATTGTATGTTTGCTTGGTTGTAATGAATAGGCTCAAAAACTACTAGACCATTTTCACAACATAGGCTAAAATTTATTTTGGAAAAAATAGAGTTCCGTAAGATATTTGTGTTTTTTAAACACAAGCTGTAAAAATTATTTTTTTCGCCTTGTGTCCAGAAAAGTTAATTATTTTGCGTACGCTGCCTAAACTATAAAAAATAGAACCATAAAATGTGCTAATTAATTTTAGATCTTTTATATATTTAGAAAAAAGTCCGCGAGTCGAGTGACACAACAACCATTTTTTAAAATCTTGAATTATTTATTTATTTTACTACTTTTAAACGCTTTTATTTTACTCATGCTAATAATCATTATCAATAGTTATTTGTTATACAAGAGTGCAAAGTTGCTTTTTAACCGCGTGTTCAATTTTGATGACCGAGCAAGCGAAGGATTCTAAAATTTAGAAAATTAGAATCCTGAGCGTTAGCGAGGGAATCAAAAGGACACGAGGTGAAAAATCTTTGCACTCGAGTGCAACACGTAACTTTTCATTCCACCTCAGCTAGGAAATGACTAAATGCAATAAAAAAATGTTTACAATCACAAGATAGGTACACTTTTATTTCAGTTTAGGTATTAATTACTACATTATGACAGGTAAGTATTACAGAATAATCTTTAAATTATAATAAAATAATACTAAAGTATAATTAAGAAAATTTTAAAGTAACGTTGCAACAGTTATTTAAATTGAGTGTAATATTTTTGTTTGGTACTGTAATATTGGTGTTAGTCACTTGTGTACTGTTTTTCGGTAAACTGTCTGTCATACTTAATAGTTGTACCGATTCATCGGATTCCCTTGGCGTGAATGTTGGAGAGAGAGGGAGATGGTTAGGTGTTTCATAACGGCTTATTTTTGATGTAGAAGGGCCAGTCCAAGTTTCCGATTGAGGCTCTTTCAGTGTAATGGCTCCTACGATGCCTTCACATATTTTAGACTTATTTTGGATGGAATCCTCTATGTATCCCTCTACAACTGCATTGGTCTTCCAGCCTCCGTAGCGCTTAAGGGACAGGAGATCAGCTCCGGAATCAGCCAAAAGTGTGGCTGAAGTTCGTCGGAAACAATGACCCGTGTACAACAGGGGTTCTGGAAGTTCAAGAAATGTTGCTATTTCTCGTGGGATACTGCCAATTTTATTAGTACCCATAGGCTGTCTAACACACTTTCCATTGCGATACTGTAGAAAAAAACGATTGATTGGAGTGTTAGGCGGCCGTAAGGCTTGATATTTCTCAACAATCGTTACGTATTCCTTGCGAATGACAAAGTTGCGGTCTCTTTTTGTCTTTGTATTAGGTAAATTAATTAATAGTAAGTCATCTGAATGTTTCTCAATGTTTTTGACATTAAGTTGTGTTAGTTCATTAGTTCGACATGCTCCGTTTATTCCAATAATAAGAACAACCTGCAATGTAAAGAGTATTGTAGTAGATAAATGAATAAAATTTATATGAACGCATAATTATGCCTATCAACATTTACTAAGTATACTATTTAATTGAGATTAATATATGTACTTAAGTAGATACTGAATGTGCAACTGACTTACTTTTGCCGCCAAATATACGGAATCGGGTGCTTCGTTAAGAAACTTTTCAATATCAGATACTAGCCCCGCACGATGATATTGCGATGGAACCTTGTCACAATAACAGCGTTGTGACGTCATCTGTCACACAGAAGGACAGCTAGCAAAAAAAAATGTTAAATGCAAAATTAATATTAGGGTTAAGGGTTTATTTGTATTTTATAATTTTATTACACTCTTTATAAAGAGTGTATGTATAAATTAATATTAGGGTTAAGGGTTTATTTGTATTTTATAATTTTATTACACAATTTTATTATTATAAAGGGTGTATGTATAATAAAATTAATATTAATTTTGCATTTAACATTCTTTCTTAGGTATACCTACTCACCCATATTATGACAAATAAACTTTCATTATTAAAAATTTCAAGGAATAATTTTTGTAGACCTAAGAAAAATATACTTATTCGTATATCTTTCTTACATGTATACTATGTTTTTCTAATTACATTTCTGTTAATTTGCGAGCGGGAATTGAACCAGAGTCCACTGTGTAGTAGTCATGTTTTAATTACTACCTAAATCTATCAGCTTATAAATAAAACCAGGATAATATGTAAAAAAATTTATATAGTCTTCCGAATCATAACTGCTTTCTGTGTCTGTCGTTTCCGATTCACTGTCGTCGCCGTTTTATGAGAAATAACTCGTCAATTATTCGATCTTTATTCCAATAGGTATTCCTCTTCAAGCCGTTTAACATGATTGACTTCCTTTCGCCAGTCATCTGGAGTTATTGACGCCAATGACTCCAACGTCAGAGCTTCAATGCGACTTTCCAACTGCTCCACATTCGTTTCTGACACCCTCATCTTTACCAGGTTCCAGATGTACTCAATGGGGTTGAGGTCGCAGTTGTAAGGTGGTAATCTAACGACTTCATGGCCATTGCCAGCTAATAAATTGTCAATTTTATAATTTTTCGGCGGTCTGTGCAGTTTAATTAATAAATACAGTTCAGGTTTTGTACTATCGTTGGGAAAGTCTCAACAATCAACTGTTTTTTATTGTTCATACTTGGTGGCCTATTCTCATCCCTACTGTGATAAGGGGCTTTGTCCATCACAATTTTGGAGTTGCGTGGTATGTTGGATACTATTTTTTCTGTAAGCCACTTGGTGAAATTCTCAGCATTCATTTGATCATAGTAATCTCCTGTTTTGGTGTCTGCTTTAAACATTAAAAGGGCATTGTCAACAAAACCGCTTTAACATCCCGCGTGAACTATTATCCACCGGCGGCCGGGGCTGTCGTTCCGTCTCACTCCATCGGTTGCTGTTTGCCAACATTTTTCTACAGTTAGTGTGCATGTATCCACGTTTCGTCGAGATAAATAACGGGTCTTTTGTTATTACCAAGCGAGTCATTTTCTTTCATACGTCGTAGGTAAATATTTAGCCCTCCACGCTTGAATTTGGGGTCTTTGAATTAGGGCCAGTTTTTTTTGGTAGCATCGTTTAAATTGGTAGCCTAAATCACATTTCATTATTTTTCTTAATGTAGTTTCACTACCAGTATAATTAAGGTCTACTTTTGAAGCCGCCAAGATTTTGCGCATTGTTGGTATTTCTCTCCTCACCGTACACATTGAATCTATAAAATTTCTTAAAGCTGTTAAGGAAAACCCGTCGAAATATTTCTTCTTTTGTCTTTTTCCTTTAGTAGGAGTTCTAATTTTGCTGCCACTGGCTGTTGCTGACTCATGCTCTCGTCTCAATTTCGTCACAGTATTTTTTGCAACGCCTGTGGCACATGCCACACACTCCGTGACTTTGATAGAATTTTGCAATATATTTTTAATAACTGTAAGCAGTTGCTTCGGTATTAAAATGTCCGAAGCACTTTTTAAAGCACGGTTTATACTTTCAAGAACTAACTTACAATCCTCTTTCTCTTTAACAAAATAATTGCCCACTTTAATTATAATTTCACGAGCACGACTATTAATTAATTTCTTACTCATTTTAACGAGTAACAGTTAACAAAACTAAACATCAAAACTAAAGAACAACAATAAAACAGGGTAACAAAAACAAAAAGCTAACAAAATTATCGATGTGCGTAAGTGGGTAAGCGCGGACTGAACTTGCGAACGGTACCGACGGTGCGAGTTCGACTACGTCACCAAGATGGCCGCCAATCGCAATATCATCGTGCGGGGCTTATACTGTGAAAACCTTCGATTTTTTTGGATGATGACCAGATGAGGCTCTTTTTAAAAATGCTACTAATTTAGGATAGGTATCGATATGTATGTCTTTTTTCATCTTTATTGTTGCTTTTAGCATCGAATACGTACTCCATAGAGTGCTTGCTTTCTTGTTCTCGGATAATTCTATAAAATATGCCAGCAAAACGTTTTCTGAGAAAGTTTTGGCTCCTTTTGCTAGTCGCCACGTGTTGAACATATCGTACTGTTTTAAATACTTCTCGCGTGATTGTTGAGGTAGAAAGCTCATTTGCGCATTATTAACAGTTTCAGTCAATTCTGTTGGCGTCAAACAAACTTCCTCGTCGCTAGAATCACTCATTTTAGTTTTTCACTTGTTTTCAAGTTTCTTTTTTTTAATTTATGGTTTAACAATGACGTGAAAAAATGCCGCGTAAAGAACCGCGTACAAAGAATAGAATAGAATAGAATACTCTTTATTATGTACACCATATATATTACAGAACATAAATAAAAATATTTTACAAAGGGTGACACAATGGGCGGTCTTTTTTTTTTTTTTTTTAATTTGGCTCGCACGGTTTGTGCATTTGCCACTACAAGTATAAAGGTAGGGAAACCAAATAAATTCATTGAAATGCGTAGGAAACGGATTACGGAATTTGGGAAGAACGGATAATAGGATCAGGTTTAGTGGTAATATAATAAATAAATAAAGATATACCTAACATATTATATTAAATAGCAAAGAAAATTAGGAGTTGGGAAATAAAAAACTTACACTTTAATATTATTAATAGTTATAAAGGTAGATATTAAATTATAAATATCAAAATTTAAGGAGCTTAACAATGAAGGGATTGATGTAGGGAGAGGGACACTGAGTTCAATAAGGGAGTTAATGAATGAAGAGCAGTCACGGTTGGGGCATGCAAAAAATATATGATTCAGATCTTCCTCACAACCACAAGAACATAAATTATTGTGAATAATCCCAAGTCTAGCAAGGTGAGAGGCTGTGCAAACATGACCCAAGCGCATTCGTATCAAACTGGAGGTTGCAAGCTTGGAAAGTTTTAATTTGGAAAACCATACTTTGAGAGGTATTCTTTGTTGTATACGTTTATAATATTGACCTTTACAACTACTTGAAATATTCCATAAGTTTTCCCAGGCTTCATAAAGATGAACTTTAGGAAGAGAGTGAAGGTCAGATACAACGTTATTATATGGAAATTTATCACCATCATCACATCACAGCTTCTTTAGCAAATTTGTCTACTATCTCATTGCCGCGAATATTGTGATGGCCAGGTATCCACACCAAAAAAACATCAAGATTTTTTAATTTGCAATTTAGTAGGAGCTGCCTGGACTCTATAACATAGGGATGATTTGAACCTGACCAAGGAAACTTTTGGAGTGCTTGTAAAGCACACTTCGAGTCAGTGAAAATGATAGACTTGCTGAGTTTCGTAAGAAGTACGTATTCTAGGGACTTTAAAATTCCAAAACATTCTCCAGAAAAAACTGATGTTTCAGAAGGTAGTTTTATTTTTTGATGAATGCTATATTGTTCATGATATACAGCTACCCCGATCGTGCCTGAAACTGGATGCTTGGAAGCATCACAGTAAATGTAATGCCTATCAGCCCAGTCTCTTTCGACTATGAAGTTTAAGTTAGAGTTAGCATAACGATCATTCTTTAGCGATATAAAGTTATAGTTTATTTGAGGGGAAAAAATAAGAGCTTCGTAACTGATAGAAAAAATTGGAAGAGACTGAGAGCGGTGTGTGGGAGCTTGAAGTGAAGTGAATTTACGGAAACTTATAATAGAGCATGGAAGCGATTTATTAGACCAATAAGGCGAACATTCAATTTTTTCTGAAAGACAAAAAAGTTTTTGATAAAGGGGGTGGTTGGAAAATTGAAGGATTCTGAGAATGAATTTATCACATAAGTACTGTCTACGAAGTTTTAAAGGAGGGTCCAAAGATTCCACTTGGAGTGCGCTAATTGGGCTAGACTTCATGGCACCAGTTATAATACGCAAGGCTTTAGATTGAATGGAGTCTAACTTTGTCAGACCTACAGCACTACATGGTTCTAAGAAATATGTCCCATAGTCTAAAATACTTCTAATGATAGCGTTATACAATAATTTTAACACGAATGGATGGGAACCCCACCAAACTCCAGAAAGACAGCGCATGATATTTAATAAACGTTCACATCTAGCCAATACATAATAACAGTGTGGTAAACCTGAAAGTTTAGTGTCTAGAAGGATACCTAAAAATTTTACTTCATTATTTTCAGGTATTTGTTGATTATCGTACACAACTGAATATGGAGGGGGTAAACGCATTCTAGAAAATAAAACAGCACTACTTTTGTTAACACTAAGACACAAAGAATTATTGTCCAACCATGATTTAAGAAATTTTAGAGCGAAGTTTAGAGAGGAACTTAGTTTTTCTACAGAGCGCCCTGATACATAAAGGACTAGATCGTCTGCGTACTGTAAAATATTGGCTTTACCAGTGATATGGAATTCTAAATCAGAGGTATATATATTATAAAGAAGTGGGCTCAGCACCGAACCCTGAGGCAGTCCTTTCCAGGTTACTCTTGTTTTTAACAATGGCTAGAAGTTCTCGGCGGGTAACACAGTAATTTCTTTTGACGACCTCCGTGGCGCAGCGGTCAACACGCCTGCCTGCGATGTGTAGGCCCCGGGTTCGATCCCCGGCCAGGTCATGATGGAAAACGATCTTTTCCTGATTGGTCTGGGTCTTGGATGTTTATCTATATATGTATCTATTATAAAATATAGTATCGTTGAGTTAGTATCCCATAACACAAGTCTCGAACTTACTTTGGGGCTAGCTCAATCTGTGTGATTTGTCTGTATATATTTATTTATTTATTTATTTCTGGCTTGGAAAGGCATTTGCTGAAGTATGCGATAACGACCTGCCTATCTCCTTGTGTTTGAGAGAGAACTCCTCCAATACCAACATTGCTGGCATCTGTGTCTACCAAAAATCGGCCTTCCCTACTAGGGTAACCTAATACAGGAGCCTCACACAAGTGAGTTTTCAGTAGCGCAAATGCCTGTTCGCAGTCAGAGTTCCATTCAAATTGACACTTTTCCTCTGTTAAACGATGCAACGGTTTCGCTAACTCGGAGAAGTTCTTCACAAACCGACGGTAATATGCACACAGACCCAAGAAAGAGCGTACCTCAGTTTTATTACGAGGGGTAGGCCACTTCGACACGGCTTTTATTTTCTCAGGGTCTGTTCGAATTCCTTGCGCCGAAATAATGTGTCCCAAGTATCCAACCTCTTTCTGGAATAGTGTACACTTACTAGGACTCAGTTTGAGGATAACTGTCCTTTTTCATGGCATCATTCAACATCCTGTAGTCAACACAAAACCTTGTACTGCCATCCTTTTTCTTGACTAGGACAACTGGAGATGACCAAGGGCTGGTGGATGCTTCATAATCCGGTTTTTCTCCATATCTCTTAACATTTCCGCGACTTCCTGTTCTCTTGCAAAGGGGATACGACGTGGTCTCTCTCTTATCGGCTGTGTATCACCCGTATCTATATGGTTTTTGACGAGCCCGGTCCTTCCCACGTCACCGTCGGTCTTCGAGAAGATGTCATGGAAGTTATGTAACAGTTGCTTAACTTTGTGACTTTCGAACTTGTTTAAATTGCCCTTACAATTTTCGAGTAGTGTCGATATATGTTCCTGCCACTTCTTATCACGTTCCTTTTCGTGTGCCTCTGTTTTTCTCAAAGATGCTACATGATCGCACTCACCCACCATGCAATTCCTTTCAAGAATTATTTCTTTGTTACTAACGTTGATAATGCGTACTTTTGGTTTATCGGAAATCATCATCAGTGTCCTTGCTGTTATCCAGTCTGGGTGATCTCCAGAATCTTCTACTATAATGTAACGTTTACGACATCCTATTGGTGAAAATCTAATATCTACTAAGGTTTCTGATCTTGGTGGTAATACCGTTCTCCTTAAACAGTACACTGACCTTTGTTTTCCACCTTGAAGAAATACTTCTTGTTCTGGAAAACTCAATACTCCTTTTGCTACATTAAGGACGCACTCCTGTTTCTTCAAAAAGTCCAGTCCTATTATGCAATCATCCGTAATATTCGCTACTAAAACAGGGTGCGTGAATGTCTTATCACCCATTTTTAAGGTCACATTCGTTTCACCAAGGACGAGTACTGGTTGGCCGGTGGCGGTTTGTAATCGGCATTGTGAAAACCCTCTTTTCCATGCTATGGTCCGAGGAAATAGCTCCGGTCGTGCAATAGTTCTTGATGCACCAGTATCGAATGTGAAACTGCATGACTTACCATTCAGTTCTCCTTCTATAATAAAACTGTTCCCGTCACCCACTTGTGATACTGTTATAATGGGGGCATCATGTCGACCAGCCAGTACTCGCCCCATAGCCCTGGCTGTTCCTAGTTTAAATCCTCGGCTTCCACTTGTGTCCCAGAAGTACTTCTTCCCTTAGACTTCCTGGGACAATTGATCCGAATATGCCCCTTTTCGCCGCACTCATAGCAGGTTGGTCCTTGCCGAGTTTTTATTATTTGGGTTACCTCACGAATGCGGTGGTGTTGTTGGCCGTCTTGGCGTACTGCTTCCACCTCCAAAGCGTGTGTCAAGGCTGCCTTCAGAGTTTGATGGTGACCCAGACGAACTGCAGCCCTGACTTCTGCATCTCGGATTCCATCAGTAAAAGCTTGCACCGTAGTACCATCGATTAATCCCGGTGATGATGCATACGCCCTCCGAACAACACGTTCTATTTCCGTTGCCCATTGTTGCAATCCCACACGGCTCTTCTGTGTGCGGTCGCGGAGTTGAGCCTTGTAGACATGTTCGAGGTGTTTCTCTCCATATCTTGACTCCAACGCTTCAAGCAAATAGGCTAGGGTATTACAATCGCCGGAAATATTTTCGAGAATTTGTGCCGCATCACTACGCAGAGCAAGCGTAAGAGCGGTTACCGCTTGATCGTCGTCCCAGTTGTTACCTTTTGCGACCTTTTCGAATTGAAGGCAGAAGGCCACCCATGAGGTTGTTCCATCAAAATGAGGTACTTGGAAAGTTGGCAAAGCACTAGGTACCGGTACTACACCTTTAATACCTCCTACTCTTTCTATTTCTTTTCCAAACTCCAAGATGGTATTATCTAGTTTCTCGAAACGCGCATCTTGTTACGGTATACGAGCATATTTGCGCCGTCAAGTGAGCCAGTAACGCCGAAAAATCGGGTCCGCTGGCTGCGGGAATAGTGGTGCTAGTAGGCGCACTCACATTCGTCGGTGTTACGACGGCCGCATCTTCTACGGGTGCAGGGACACCAAGCGATTCTTCCTCTTGACGCGCCAAATCCATCGCTGCTTGACGTCGCGTGCGAACTCTTTCGTCTTCCCTTGGCGTGACCGGCATTCCGCTTCTGACACCAATTGTTACGGGCTAGGGGTACTAAATTGCCGGTTAAGGGTTACGAAGTTTATTGGCAACGAAGGTACAGTCGATCGTAGGCAATAACAAGTAGAACGTAGCTGATGTCTCACCGAAGTCTTCATTTACGCCCACGAGGTCCGTGTCGTAAACACACAATAACACTACAGATGTTACTTCACGTAGTACTCGGAGTTCTCGTTATAGTTGTCGCAGTAGGTCTTCTCAAAGATCGTCTTCTTTACTGTCGCTTGTTGTTGTATCGCTAGTCGAATGCAGACTGACTCTGCGCCGGCGTCACGGCGCTATATATAGGTCAGCTGATCGAACATTCCAGATTCCTCTAGACGTAATAATAATAGCGCATAACTTCAAGGACATTCAATAAGTACCTACGGTAATTCCCGGAAACGGGTTTCTGGAAATTTCGATGTCGACACTTTGTTGACAAAATTGTTGAGATCTGTACCATTCGATAGGCCATCCTAAGTCTAGCCATGCGTTTTTATATTGTACCTAGAAAATATCTAGATCTGGGGAAATAGGGCTTAAAAGTCATACACTGCATGTCACGCGATATTGAACCTTATGCCATCGACATAAGGTCCATTCGTAACAGATGACATCAAAATCTTCCATTAAAATTATTTTCTTTGGCCGTATGTAGAGCAATAGTTTCTCCCAGGAAAGAAACAGTCGACGAAATAAACAATTTAATTATGCAGAAAGTAAAAATTTCTTTCGCACTAACGACAAACAAAGCCCAGGGCCAGACATTCAAATTAGTGGGAATTGAATTACGAAAAGAATGTTTTACGCTTGCTATCACGGGTCGGGGCTCCCGGTCATCAGTATATTTTATTGCCTGAAAATAATTTAACGTCAAATGTTGTATAAAGAGAAAATGTTGTTTATCCTAAAACAGCGGGTTGCACTCCAAGACTGGCAGAGTGAGGTGAAAACTTAGTATTAATTACATTTAAATTTTTTTATCATTAACAACTGTAACATCCTCATAAAGACATGCAATCTATGCAGCCTGCGGATAATGACTGCGTCGTCGATGTTAGTGTCGGTGCCTGTCAATTGTCTTTGGAACTGACCGTGTCTTTGGGCGGATTTCAAAAAAGTTGTACGATACGTAATGGAATTCCACTATTTTATAAGTATTTAGTTTAAGGTTACGTGGCGTACGGAGGACAGGTCTGAGCAGTTGTGTTGCGATGTGTACCGGGTGCGATGCGCCAAATGTTGTTGTGTCGGGAGGTTGGTCCTGGAGGGTAGCGGGATCCGAAGCACGGTGCTCCGCTGGCCGACCGCAGGTAGTTGGGGGCCCAAGTAGTGTGCCAGCCACATACGAAAGGCTGCCCCGCCAACTCCGAAAAATCCCAGGGTGGCCCCATCGTGCCGGTTGGCGACCGGACGAGAGGACCCGATGGCGATCCCTGGGGGGGTTCGGGCGTCCCCGCAGTCTCCAGATCAATCTCCCTCTGGCAGCATCGTTGGTCGCATTGTTGGGTTTAACATTGCATCACCTCACTCAACTGCCGTCTTCCTTCCTATTCACTTATTTAAATCTATGAAAAGGTCCAAAAAGAAAAGTAGGTGTGCACAGCGGGCGCACGTTCTCTCTTTCAAAGTGCACCTCTCTAACATTAGAGGTCTGCACTCCAATCTCTTAGCAGTACACCATCACCTTGAGACTGAGAAGCCGCATCTACTTTTCTTGACGGAGACCCAGATCAGATGTCCGCCTGATGCGGCATACCTCGGCTACCCGGGATACTCTTTGGAGCATCATTTCCTGCAGCGTGCCGGGGTCTGTGTGTATGTTCGCAATGACATCTGTTGCCGGCGTCTCCGTCACCTCGAAGACCCTCATTTTTCGTCCTTATGGCTGTTGGTTGACACTGGTGTGGACAAAATTGTCTACACCTGTGTCTACCGATCGCACAGCGGTGATCAGGAGACAACTCGGTTATTCGACCACCTCAGTGAGGCTGCTGACAATGCGCTACATCGGCACCCTGACGCTCAGTTCGTCGCTCTGGGGGAGTTCAACGCCTGCCACCAGGACTGGCTCTTCCCATACCAGAGGACCGACCACGCTGGGAGAGAAGCGCGAAACGTCGCGCTTTCTATGGACCTTTCCCAGCTGGTAGAGCAAGCGACTAGGGTGCCTGATGTAGTTGGCCACACTGCCAACTGTTTGGACCTTCTGCTGACCACTGATCCGGACAGATGTGTTGTAACAGTTTCCTCACCGTTGGGAACTTCAGACCACTGTCTGGTGAAGTCTGTGTCGTCCTTCTCCCCACCAGATCACGACTCTCGTGGTGAACGGCGATTGTGGCGATACAGGTCAGCGGATTGGGATGAGATGCGCCACTTCTTTGCGTCTTATCCTTAGCAGCAGGTCTGCTTCTCTTCTGACAATCCGTCGAGCTGTGCGGACGCTATAACCGATGTGGTGCGTCAAGCTATGGAGTATTTTATCCCATTCAATGACGTGCCCGTCGGTGGCTCGGCTCGCCCATAGTTCAATGCCGATTGTGTAAAAGCTGAACAGCGTAAGCACTCGGCATTTCTCGCCTGGGTTGACGCTCGTGACCGCGGAGCTCCGGATCTAAGCTCAAAGAAGAGAGCCTTTAACCGTGCTGCCAAGTCCTACAAGAAAACGCTCAAGAAGGCTCGCTTCGACCGCATCACCCATATTGGCAACAAGTTATCTGCGCAGCCATCCGGTAGCAGATCTTTTTGGTCCCTTGCCAAGTCGGTTGAGGCGAACTTCTGTCGGCCCTCACTGCCTCCGCTGGTTAGGCCTGATGGAACACTGGCTCATACGGCGAGAGAGAAAGCAGGTCTCTTTGCTTCTCTCTTTGCCCATAATTCGCGTCTTGATACTGGCAGTGCTACTCCACCTAATTTACCTCATTGCGGAGCTTCAATGCCTCAGGTTCGCATTAGGAACAAGGAGGTTCTGAGAGTACTGTGTCGTCTGGACGTGGATAAGGCTAGTGGTCCGGATGGTATACCAGCGATTGTTCTTAAAGCTTGTGCGCCCGAGTTGTCTCCTGTATTGACGCGCTTGTATCGCCTCTCATTTAGGACTGGTATAGTGCCCAAGTCCTGGAAGCTTGCTAACGTGCAGCCCGTGCCCAAGAAGGGTAGTCGTGTCGATCCTGCCAACTATCGGCCGATTTCGATCACCTCCATACTTTGCAAAATTATGGAGCGTGTATTGAACTCGCGCCTCTTGGCATACCTGGAAGGTAACGATCTCCTCAGTGACCGACAGTACGGGTTTCGCCGCAATCGGTCAACTGGGGACCTACTAGTGTATGCCACTCACTTGTGGGGCGAGGCCCTCGAGAAGAATGGGGAAGCGATTGCTGTCTCCCTTGATGTCTCGAAGGCCTTCGACCGGGTATGGCACGCTGGCCTTTTGAGTAAGCTTCCAGCGTACGGCATTTCCCCTAGCCTGACTGGCTGGGTAAAAGACTTCCTGACTGAACGGTCCCTCCGAGTTGTTGTCGATGGATGCTCTTCTGAGCCCATGTCAACTAATGCCGGTGTTCCTCAGGGGTCTGTTCTCTCTGCAACTCTGTTCCTGCTGCATATTAACGATCTGCTGATGCCTGGTATCTATGGGTATGCAGATGACAGCACAGTTGTAGAGAGATACCTGCCGGGTGCTCGGGCTAGTAGGGAATCAATTCGGTCCGAAAGAGAGGCCATGGTTGAGCGAACGAGTGTTGCACTGCAGGCAGTCTCCGAATGGGGCTATGCCAATCTTGTAGCATTCAATGCCGCCAAAACACAGGCGTGTCTTTTCACCGCCAAAAGGAGCCCGTTCACCTTGGCTCCTACTTTTCGGAATGTGTCCTTGGAGGGTTCCGACCGCCTTCAGCTTTTGGGAGTTGAGATTTCCTCGGACCTTAAATTTGGGCGGTTCATTGAGTCCAAGGCTTAGGTGGCTGCCAAGAAACTTGGCGTTATCGCAAAGGTCCGGCAGTACTTCACACCTGGGCAGCTTCTAATGTTATACAAAGCACAGGTCCGTTCGTGTGTGGAGTACTGCAGCCACATTTGGGCTGGTGCTGCCAAGTGTCTTCTGGCCACTTTGGATTCAGTGGAGAGACGTGCAAAGAGGCTGATTGGTGACCCTGATCTAACTCGAGTCGGTCTCCAAAGCCTAGAGCACAGGCGTAGAGTAGCCAGCCTTTCGGTGTTCTATAGGATGCATTTCGGGGAGTGTGCGATGGAATTGCATGATTTAATTCCCCCATCTCCGTTCCACCAGCGGACGACCCGTCGTACGGCTGGTTTCCACCCTTACGTTGTTAACACCACTACGATCCGGACGAAGCGTTTCGCCTCCTCCTTTATACCGCGTACATCGAGGGACTGGAATAGTTTGCCAGCGGCGGTGTTTCCGTCGGACTACAATTTGAGTGTCTTCAAGGCTAGAGTGAATAGGCTCTTAATAAACTAGTTCGCTTTACCATCAACGATAGCGTCACTGCTTACCATCAGGCAGGATTGCGGTCAAGCGCTAGTTTATAATATACAGTATGTTAAATAACAGAGGGCGTTCCCTTAAACTCGTTAATATATATCATTAATAGATTAAAATAAAAATATCAGCATAGAAAAATAAGCATAAAATAATCCGAATAAAAAGAAATTATAATTGAAAATAAATTTGAAACCTCCTGTTTTAAATCAAAATAGTAGCGCGGAATAGTATCTACCTAACGTTGCATTGCCCAACACACATCAACCAACACACATCAATCAATTAGATCTTAGATCGCCGCCGCATACGCGGCTCGTCATTCATAAATAAATTGCGACGTTGCCGTCTTTCATGTTCGCGTGTACAGTGTGTTTCTTTTACATGTCAATTTAAAATGTTTATTGAATATTTTCATATTGAAAAAAATTTAAAACATTTTGTTTTCGAATGGATTTTTTTTTTTAGCATGTAAGGTACGTAGTACAGAACGTCACTCAAACTCAAGCTCTACTTAGGTCTCGTTTCAAGCCTTTTGATTGGTTGAAACTAGTTTTAAGTAATGTTTAAGCAGTGATCAATGCTTGAGTAACGTTCTGTAATACGGACCTAAGTATGCTATACTATTTCGGGTTAACGGGAACGCCCTCTGTTAGTTAACATACTGTATATATAAAAAAAAGGTAAAGTGTGTTTTATTTCATTCATTAATAACTATTACTTTAATAAATATTACTTTTTACATTGAATATTCATTATTTTTCATGTTATTTGAAGCTCAATGTGTACTTAGTCCATGAAGAGTTCCATTACGTCACTAAATAAACTTTACTATAAAATAAAATTAGCCTGAAATATTGATAACAGCATATTGCAAATCGAATGTTTATTACAATCAGTCCTACGATAGAGGTATGACATTCACTTAAACTACTTCTATTAATCTAATTTGAACCAATAAACAACATTACGTCACTTTTTGGTACTTTGTACTTCACAATAATTACTTTGGTGCGCTTCATTGCGTGTATAATGATATATTTATTTTAAAAATCAAACAGGTGCCAAAATATTCCTTTTTGATTAACCTAGAGGCACATATTTGCCTAGATTTATTTGGAAGTAATCAGTTTAAATAGCACAGCCAAAGTAGGACATGTTACGTTAATGGAATGAGATGTGACGTATAGGAAATATAAAGCTTAGTTTACGTCATAATAACTTTAAAATCTCTAAATATGAAAATACAACATCTTGAGGTAGTACCAAAAATTAAAATAGCTTGTAGTGACATAACATCACATACATGAAATGAAATGAAATCGTTTATTAAGCAAGTAGGATCACTGATCACTTTTACACGTCATGTTTATTTTTTATTTTATTTTTTTAACTAGATGAAGCCGGCATTTCCTAACTGACTACCTCTGAGAAGAAATAGCCGAAACAAACTCAGGGATCATCGTCTTTTTTCAAGTCCAGACATTAAAAATGAAAATGTTTACATTAATTTACCTTATAATTACGCATATTGCTTAATAACAATTAACAATGCTTAACAGAGCGAGCAGCTCAGTCCCAAGCTTTTTTGTCTTCTAAATAATCTGTGATTTTATAATACCTCTTTTTGCAAAGTTTGGCCTTTATATGGTTCTTAAATCGTTTAATGGGTAAGTTTCGAACGTCCATGGGAAGCTTGTTGTAAAAGTGTATACATTGACCCATGAACGAGTTGCCTACTCTGTGGAGACGAGTGTGATGTACAGCAAGATTGTGTTTTGTCCTGGTATTTATATTATGAATATCGCTTATTTTCTTAAAATTCGAATTTTTATGAACATACATAAGATTTTCAAATATATATTGTGAAGCTACAGTCAGAATGTTCACCTCTTTGAACTTTTCTCTAAGAGATTCTCAAGGTTATAAATGGCTCGAACAGCCCTCTTCTGTAAAACAAAGATGGTATTGATGTCCGCACAAGTTCCCCAGAGAAGAATCCCATAAGTCATAAGACTATGAAAATAACTAAAATAAACAATTCTGGCTGTATCCACATCAGTTATCTGTCTAATTTTCTTAACAGCAAAGGCGGCAGAACTGAGTCTACCCCACAGCTTCTCAATGTGAGGACCCCATTGTAACTTGGCGTCAATAATTAATCCAAGAAAAACTGTCGACTCGACAGGGATCAACTCTACTCCATTCAGTTGAATATTGGTACTTAGCTGCCTGACATTTGGCGTAGAAAATTTAATGACTTTAGTTTTTTTTTCATTTAAAAGGAGGTTATTTACATTAAACCAATGGACAACTTTAGAGAGTGCATTGTTAACTTCGTCAAATTTGTTAGCTGACGCTTGACTTTAAAAATAAGAGAAGTGTCATCCGCGAACAATACTATGTTGTGATTATCCCTCACGTGATGAGGTAAGTCATTAATATAAATTAAAAACAAGAATGGACCTAGAATTGAGCCCTGCGGAACGCCCGTGGTGACCACAGATCCTGCAGATCTCTTGCCATTAACATCAACCCTCTGAATTCGATTATTCAGATAAGAAGTCAGAAGGTCGAGAGCTCTGTCCCTCAAACCATAATGGTACAATTTCCTGATAAGAGTATCATGATGTACGCAATCAAAGGCCTTGGACAAATCACAAAAAATACCAAAAGCATCTTGCGATTCCTCCCAGGCCCCAAATATGTTCTTTAGCAACGCCACTCCCGCATCTGTAGTTGAACGACCCTTTGTAAAACCAAATTGTTTCACGTGCAATAAATTGTGTAAGTTAAAGTGCCTCAACAACTGTTTCAAAATTAATTTTTCAAAAATTTTGCTCAAAGTTGGTAATATCGATATTGGCCGAAAATTCGTGGGATCAGTTGTACTACCAGATTTGAACAGTGGAATTACTTTGCTTAGTTTCATCAAATCAGGAAATACGCCAGATGTGACACAAGAATTAAAAACAATTGCTAAGAAAGGTGCGATAACATCTATTATTAAAGCTACAGTGTATACTGACAAACCCCAATGATCGGCAGTTTTTTTTACATCAAGATCTTAAAAGATTCTATAATGTCTTTAGCAGTCACAAATGCAAATTCAAAGTGATTGTCACAATCTGGAACACATTCTTTTAGTTTGGCATAAGCAGAAGTGGAGGAAGAAGACAAAGTTTTTGTTGTCATTATTGGAATATTAGTAAAAAAATTCTCAAACTCAGTTGCTACCTCCAAGTCCGCCTTTATATCTTCATCGTTAATTTTAAGATGGAAATCGCGATTTTGTACTTTGGTTCTTCCAGTTTCAGAATTTATAATTCCCCAAGTTGTTCTGATTTTATTGCCAGAAGATTTTATTTTATTTTTAATGTGTATGGCTTTTGCCGAGGAACAGGCTCTTTTAAAAGTGTTTGAATAATTTTTAACAAATTCTTGAAAAGCTTCATACCGTACCTCCAAAACCTTACCTTACCAACATACGTTTGAATATATTCCATCAAGAAACAATCGAACAACACCGTCTCGAAAAAGACGCCGTACGTTTTATGACATCCGTTAATAGAAACTGAGGTCGCCCTGAAAAGGGCGTTTTGCTGTTAAAGGAATATGATACGGAAGTACGTTTTGACACACGGAGCTGATACATCGCAGTGGAGATCTGTACACGAAGACTGCACACGAAGGATGAATCGCAGTGGAGATCTGTACACGAAGACTGCACACGAAGGATGAATCGCAGTGAGAATCTTGGCGCGAAGACTACATACCAGGTCGGTACAGCGCGGCGGAGTTCTTCACCCGACGGAGTCCCACGACGAAAGGAACGCCTGCCGTTCGTGGTCCTCTCTGCGACCCCGAGTTGGGGGCGCGAGGAGACGGTTTGGGGGCTCCTTTATGGCCCCATGACCGCGGGGTCGGTCTCTCGGTCTCCAAAATTGGAGACCCGTCTTTGGATTGCACCCTAGGGGTGTTGTTCTTCAGTCTTCGCACACCTAAGTCGACGCCGCGAGGGTGTGCCTTCCCTCCGGCGGTGGACGGTGTGCTTTTGTTGTGTGTGACTGTAGGAGCGCCCGAAGTGTTTCACGACGCCCGTGCGACCAGACCCCTACCAGGTTGGATCACGGGTTGCCCCCGTGAAGGCCCAGCAAGAGTCGATCAGCAACAGGGCGTCGGCTTTGGTTGGCGCTCCGCTACAGTGGGTGATTACCCCGACCCCCTAACAGCACAACCAGCTATGTACAGTAGGCTGCGAGGGTGCGGGGGGTAGTGTGTGTGACGAGCGGTTTGTGGGTGTGTGTTCACCGCTCGTGTGGTGTTCTGAGTGTGTATCTGCATGTGGAGTAGTGCATGTGTGTTCATCGCGCGCATAGCGCCTATATAAATATAGTCCGCAATGCGCACGGCGGTGTCGTGTTGCGAATGTGTAGTGTATATTTTTGTCTGAGTAGGTCACGTGTATTTGTGTTTGTGACCTACCCGGGTATCAAGTCCGGTAGCGCGACGTCTGCTATGAGGTCGCGCGGGAATCTCTTCTTATCGGGAGGCCTCGCGTGCCAGGGCGCAATGTCTTTAATGTGGTGGAGCTCGGAGGTGCTGGCACGCGAGAACATCCCCTTCGCCAGGCGGACGACGAAGTCATCGATGCTCTCGACTCGCAGGTCCCTGCTAATAACCGAGTTCCTCACGTACCGGGGAGCTTGGACGATCTGACGCAGCGTGATGTTCTGCTGCGTCCGGAACTTCTTCTTGTGGGTCTCGGCCGTGAGGGCGAGCCAAGCCGGGGCAGCGTATGTAAGCTGCGGCCGCACGTATGTAAGTCTTGTAGATCCCCAGCTTGACTCGCATGGAGAGACGTGACGAGAGCACCGGGCGCAAAAGGTTCCTGCTTACCTTTACCCGCGCGACGGTGTCGCAGACGTGCGGGCCCATGGTGAGCCGGCTGTCGAGTGTGACCCCCAGGTATTTGGCGGTCCTGGTCCACTCGACCTCGGTCCCCATGAGCTGAAGGTTCGGTGGATGAAGTCCGCCTCGTGCCGTGAGAATTATAGCCTGCGTCTTACCTGCGTTCACCGACAGTCTCCACTTGCTGAGCCAGGCGGGGAGGTCGTCCAGAACGCGCTGCATCTTGATGGCCGCGTGGTCGGCTGACAGCGACGTGGTGATGTACGCGGCGTCATCTGCATACAGCGCGAGGGTTGCAGAGTGCGTGGCGGGGATGTTGTCGGTGTATACCGAGTACAACGCAGGCGAGACGCAGCTTCCCTGCGGCACGCCCGCTCCAATGGGGCGCGCGGTTGATGACACGTTCTCCACCGAAACCTTGAAAGTCCTGTCCTGCAGGAAGGAGGAGACCACCTGTATCAAGCGACGAGGCGCAGTGGTCCTGGTCAGCTTGTAAATAAGGCCGGCGTGCCAGACCCGGTCGAATGCCTTTTTCCATGTCGAGGAATACTGCAGCGGCGTACTCCCTTTTGTTCATTGCCGCGGTGAGTGTGTGCAGTACCCTCGACAACTGGAGTGTCGTACTGTGTTCCGCCCGGAAGCCAAATTGTTCCGGGCGGGGCGTGGTGTGCGGCAGCAGGTGTTGCAGCAGGAGTGCCTCGAACACCTTGGAGGTTGTGGAGAGGAGCGTGATCGGCCGGTAGCTTTCCGGCTTTGACACGTTCTTCCCGGGCTTGGGCAACATGATTACCTTCCCCTGCTTCCAGCAGTTGGGGAAGGTTCCGGTGCGGAGTATGCCGTTGTATAGGCGCGCTATTGCCGCCACCGATTTCGGTGGCAGGTATCGGAGGGCGGTGTTAGTGATGCCGTCCGCACCGGGTGCCTTTCTGGGCTTGGTGCGCCTTATTGCCCCCAGTACTTGGCCCGGGGAGAAAAATATGGGGTCTTCATCTGGAGCCACCGGCGTCTTGAAGTACTCTCCAAGGTGTTGCTCCACTGCTGCGACATGGTCCAGGAAACCAGGAACGCCTCCGCGTAGCGACCTATATTTATAGATTCACAGCGCGGGCTCACGGCGGCCGGCGCCCGGCTTCGCCCCGCGCACCCCCGCACCGCGACTCGGCGCGTGCTTAACATCGTAAATAATAATACTGTATTGATAAATGTAAATAATTAGGCATACCACTCTTGTACCATATAACGTGTGAATATAAACAGGGCATTTGAAGTCGAAATACACAGATCATATCGGACACGCAAGTTTTATTTTACCTGGAAGATTCCTCCCTCCAAAAGCTCAATCATTAATATGTCAATAAAAGGGCGTTTTGATAATAAAGAGTCATAATACTAGGTCATTTTACTGATGACATTTTGCAATTAAATTGATACTTAAGGACTGCATTCCAGCGAGGTGCACAGTTAACTTGCGCGAGTAGTAGCTCATATTTTTACGGGTTTTGTTAATTTTTCCTCTGTGTGTTGTAGCTCGCTCGGCAGCAGTCAACGCTATTTTTCAGATCTATAATAATGTAAATAAATTAATATCTGTAGATGAAGTATAAAAAACTTAATGTATGAAACAAATGTACAGGGTCTCAAGTTTTTGCATTTATAGGTACTTATAGTAACATAACTTGTAGGGTATGAAAGATTAGTATTGACAGGCATAATTATTTATAAAAGGATTTTGAAAAAAAAAAAAACGTTTCGACGACAATACCAACTTTCATAAAAATCAGGTTAGATATATTCACCTGTTAAATGTGCAATCATTGTACATACTGCCTATGAATTCCATTACGTCACATTTTGCGATCCTTTGTACAATACGTTACGTAAAGGATATGACGTAAGTCTACCGGTTGGGAATCAAATTAAAATTACTCCTTATATAAAGAAATTTTGAATATTCTACTCATACTACATAGTTATATATTAAAACATCTAAAATATAACTTGCAAATAACAACTTAAAACAGGAATACTACCTTCGAAAACAGACGTTCGTATACGTATACGTTCGTAGACGTTCGATATTTTTTAAACTTCAAAAGTTAGAGGGGGCTTACTTTTGGAGCAATTATTTCGGTGAATATTAACCTTTTGAACGCCAATCACTTCTATACAAGTTCGAGAATTCCATGCCCTCAGCGCCACTACTTGATTAGAAGTAATCACAGTATAAAATAAATTTACGACTTTTACAAGACCTTTTATTTTGTTTTTACGGACATTTGCCCTGCCTTTTAACTTTTTCACACATAATAAGTTCTTATTTGTTTTATTTTCAATAGAAACAAAAATGCCAGAAAATATTTTAATGCCCCCAGCGCCAATTACTTGATAACAAGTAAGCCAGTGATGGGACACGATGAAGACCTCGCTATATTTCATTTCGTCGAAATGATCATAAATACTATTATTGCAAGAAAATTACGTAAATACATAATATTTTATAAATATTGTACACTGTAAACTAGGTTTTATTCACCTTAATCAAGAATTAATAGGTTTTATAATCAATGGCGATAGTGAAACCCCGTTTGAAAAACCCATCCCTACAAAGTTAGTTAATTGTCAGTCCGCACGCGCCACCGACTTGTATAGAAGTAAATCTGTGACGTCATATGTGGACGGGTTTCAAGGTCCTAGTGACTATGTGCATTTTAGTGTAGTGCAATGTTTACATATTGAGTTGGCGCACGTGTTCTTATAAAAAAAAAAATTGTGACTGTGAATATGACGAATTATTGCGAGTTGTTCAAGTCTGAATCAGAATTTTGAAATAGTTCGTCGTCTTGACATTCCGTTAAGTCGTCAACTTCCGTTTCAGGAATTTTCTTCCATTTTCTATTAGTTTCTACAAACCAGAAAAATAATTGCGAGTATTTTGCGACACCATTAAAAAAGGTCCATAACATCTGTGTGAAACAGACACTTACCCTCATTTTAATTTTTTTTAAAACGTAGGAAACCACGTATTTAGCTTCTATTAATTGTATTTGTTAAGTTATAAGTAAACGAAATAAATTATGCAGGAATCGGTTGAGTTTATGAACGTGTAAGTCGACCACAGTGAATATAAAAATAAATACAATAGAAATCTAGACATCCTTATAACAGAAAGGATTTTGACGTGCCTCGAGCGCCAACTACTTGATATGAAATAAAAGGATTACATTTGGAGACAAATAGCGATGTGCCTTTTAGAACACACGTCTAAAAAAATTAAAATTCTTTTCTTTATTATGGGGAATATATCCAGGTTTTCATACTGATTTTTTTATAAAATAAAATAAAATATGAAATTACGGTTACAGTTTTTATTTAGCTTCGTAAATTGGTGAAGAAACATTATTTTAAATGTATAATATTATTTGTCGATAGGACATTAATCCCATCCCTACGTTTTACTATAGATACGTTATACATTTGTAGTGTGGCGTAGGAGGACACATCGCGTATTATATAGATGGGCGTTCAAAAGGTTAAAATGATCAAAAAATTATTCCAGTAAATCCCTATTCATTTTTAAATAACTATACAATAATATATCACACGTTATGGAAGAAATGAAAAAATATATAACTTCCCACTTTATGTGTATGGGGGCTACCCTAACAAAACATATATGTGATGATATAGGTACATATTGGTACCAAATTTCAGTTTTCTAGTGCTAATGGTAGACTCATGACCTGGTAAGGTTGCGGGTAGCCGATGGATGCGGGCAGACAAAACCAGTCGTCGTGGAAAGCCTTGGGGAGGCTTTTGTCCAGCAGTGGACCTCTATAGGCTAAAGAAGAAGTATTAATGGTCACCGAAATTATCTGCGAACGGACAGACTTGGCAAAACTTTAACGGTTCCTAGTTAACTTCGGAACCCTAAAAAAGACCTGACTTCCTTCACCACGTATACAAAGCAGCTATCTCTGAAATCACATTTTTTTGGAATTGAATGAAAGTCGATACTCCCAGATGAGTTTCAAATCAAATCAAATCATTTATTTCAAATAAACCAGTTACAGGCACTTTTGAATTGTCAGAAGGTCGGTCAGTCAATAAGATGAAGCTAGTCGCCCATTCCAAAGAGTAGGTACCTATGGAGAAGAACGGGCAAGAAACTCCATGGACACTCTTTTAAATTTTCAAGCTATTGTTACAAATATTTGATTACATCATTCATGTTGAAATCAACCGTGTGAGAACGATGCAGAAACATATTGTACGCTGAGAGCGTCCATATGGAAAACACACAAAAAACAATTCAGAAATTAAAATACGCCGTGGCAGCTAAGAGATGACCAGTCCCCTCCGACGGCGTCCGTTCACGAACATGACGCATGGATCAGCATCATTCAGCTCAACCATATCGAAGGGAACCCAATGACCCAACACGCACGCCACCATCAGCGAAGACATTTGAGTGAGCATGACATACTCTCAACAGCCAGAGCACAATCAAGTCAAAAAAAAAAAGACTAACCCAACAAATAAATGCCTTACAGCACATTCGTACATTGTGCTCACACGTTTGCCATGCAATTATACAACACTAAGAAATTGAATCTACACAATGCTAAGATAGTTTTTTCCAAGGTTCAGCAGCTCCAACAGTGTTCCCGAGTACTAAGTTCAGCTCCTGTGCAGCTGTATAAGTGCCGAACACCTCTGTCAGCGATACAATTCCGTAATGTACAATATGCTGGGCTACATAGTGTGTACTGGCTTAGAGAAAAACAAACATTTACAAATTAAAACTACTAGAGGAAAAAGCAAAGAACAATCAGTGTATAGAAATCGGACGCAGCTCAAACCCAAGCCTTTTTGTCCTCAATATAATCCTTCACACTATAAAATGCTTTCTGGCACAACTTACGTTTAATGAAGGATTTGAATTTATTCAGGCTCAGATCTTGAACCACCTCTGGAAGTCCATTGTAAAAATGTATACATTGGCATCTGAAAGAGCCACCTATTTTCTTGAGTCTTGTCAGGGCCGCGCCGCCCCTGTGTGCGAAGTGTGCGGCGCACACAGGCGCCAAGTCAATAGGGGCGCCGCGCCGCCTATGCCATCCAAATAATTTTTGTTTCCTAAATTATTGTGTTTTTTGTAGTGGAGTATCAATAAGTAAGTAGGTACAATAGGCGCAACATAGGTCTTGTAAACAACAAGACATACTTATATTACGCTTATTGAACAAGTCTCTCAATGTTTATATACTTATTAATATTTACGTTTATGGTTCCATTTCACGCTTAGGGTTTTAGTTTACATTACATACGATCTCACCTTGAAAAGGGCGGCAGTTCTTTTGAACCTCAAATAAAGTATTAGTTATTTTGAACCGTAGGCGTCGACGAGCCGATTCTCCGATTTTAAGTTTTTAACGAACGGGATAGCCAAAATAAAACAGCTGGACAATCATTTGATTGAAAGTGTGTGTAAGGTGCGCATTGAATTTTTATAATAAATTAATAGTTTGTGTGTTACTTATTGTTTTAACGTGTTAACACGATGAGTGATAGTAATCATAATAAAAAAAAAGAAATTATCTGGTTACCAGAATCTAATAAGAAAAAGAAAACAAGAAGAAAAACGTAATAAAAATGCAACTAAAATAAGTAAATATTTTAAGGCTCTACCATCAACTTCCACACAATCATTAGAGACAGAAACCAGTCATGTTATCGATGAAGGTGTTATTAAATCTGATTCAAAAAACGCTTCATGCAGTGGTATGTACCTTTTATGTGATTTTCTATACAAATAAATATAACTTTTGTTTGGGATGCTTTTTAAAAATGATAATTTTTTCAATTTTGAATAGCTGAATTACAACTAAACTCAAGATGACACTCATACATGGAATTAATACTAGACCATATAGACATTCATGAAACTATAGGAATTTCGCAAACAAAAAAAAAAAACAAGAAATGTGGAAATATTATTATTAAAGTATGTTTATATTCTTGCAAATGATAGACTCTTGTTGTTTTTTTTTTAAACATACTGTATACTGTGTAATAATAGTAGGTACCTATTATTATTATTAGACAAAAGTCAGCTTCTTTATTCTTTGTATTATTAAAGAAAATGTCGAAATTTATTTCGAGTTATACTTTTCGCAGTAATTGGCAAGCAGAAGCGAACGGGATATATCTACCTATTTAGTATCCTAATTCCTAAATGTTCTCCAGTTTTGTACACTTGATAATATTATCTATGTACTGTAAAACTGGAGAACATTTATTTCAGCCAAAATTAACAATCCATACTATCCATACTAATATTATAAATGTGAAAGTATCTCTGTCTGTCTGTCTGTCTGACCGGCTTGCACGCCAAAACTACTGAACCGATTGTAATGAAATTTTTTACACAGATAGTCTATAGCCTGAGAAAGGATATAGGCTATATAACATCCCGCTATGACCAATAGGAGCAGAGCAGTAACAAAAAATGTTACGAAACGGGAGCGAACGCGGACATACATATTGCTCCCATTATTTTAACAGGCGCTTATTTTATATCAACTAGGCTCTTTTTATTTATTTCGGAATGCACTACGACTTTGGCAAAAACTACTAAATAGATTTTAAGGAAACCTTGCAGTAATGTAGGCATTTATCCTGGCATTCCCACGTAAACGGGAACCACTGCGCGCTGTAAACTAAAGTCCACGCGGACGGAGTGGCGGGCAACAGTTAAGTAGTTAAAAATATTCGTTAAAAATTTAAATTAGTTTTTTATGATGATTCGTTAAAAAAGAGGCGCTTCATAGGTTCCGCACACAGGCGCTGCCCGGGGTCAGCGCGGCCCTGAGTCTTGTTGTAGGTACAATAAATTTGTGCCTGTTCCTAGTATTTATATTATGGACATCACTGTATTTTTTAAACAGTTTTATATTTTTATGAGCATACAAAAGATTTTCATAAATATATTGAGACGGCACGGTCAGTACATTAATCTCTTTAAATTTTTCTCTGGGAGAGTGTCTCGGACTTAATTTATAAATTGCACGAACAGCTCGTTTCTGCAAAACAAATATTGTTTGAATATCGGCGGCATTTCCCCACAACAGAATGCCATACGACATTACGCTATGGAGATAGCCAAAATACACTAAACGGGCCGTCTCAACATCAGTCAAATTACGAATTGTTCTAACTGCGTATGCAGCAGAACTTAGTTTTTTTGACAATTTTTCTATATGTGGACCCCATTGAAGCTTAGCATCCAGAGTTATACCCAAGAATACTGTGCTGTCTTCAGATTTCAATTCTTCGCCCTTTATCAACACTTTAGTTTCCACCTGTTTGCTGACTTCTGTGCAACAAAAGTTATGAGTCTTTCGTTCTGGGAGAATTTTTTAAAAGTGGGACTGTGTGGTGAAGTACCTACAGACGACAGCACATCAAGCTACTACAATGTCAGATTTCTTTATTACATTTTCAACTTTATCTCGAAAACATTAAGGCTCAAGGTTGATTGGGAATACTTGACCTGCTGTCGTCCGTACAAAGTTAAGGGTAAGAAAAACTTCCAATTGTCAAATAATATACTTTTATTGTATTTTTTTTTTTCTCAAATTTATAACAAAACTGGCATTTGTAATGCTTTCATTTACACAACATACACTTAACACATTCGATTACAACAGCTTGTGATGTCTGGTCTAATAATAAAACACCTATAACGAGGAGGTTGTGATGATAAAGTAGACATTCGTTTTAGAACTAGCTTGAAACAATATTTGTTCATATTGGTTTGTGATCAGCCAATTGTTCTGTAAATATCTCATCTTCAAAAGTTTCATGAAGTGAGTTTAAATGGCGCTGCAGTGAGAGTCTGTAACCATTTCACTGAGAAAAACTTAGCTGAAGTATCTGTTATTCCAACTAATCCTAGGGACTGACATTATTGTTATTCCAACGAATGCTAGGGATTGACACTATTCACAGCTCTCTAGAAGTCCCTCAAAGAAGAGTTCTGGCCGGAAGGTGTTGTATACCGCCGGTTTGGTGCCAGCTACGTGACACCAGTCAACGAAACACGACGCCAACACTTCGTATACATTAGGCTTAGTTAATAATGTTATATGTATTTATAGTATTTTAAGTTTTTATGTTAATGTAGTATTGTATATGTTTATATGGGTTGATGCCTGAAATAAATGGATAAATTAATAAACTCAATTCACCTAAGGTTCACAACAAGATTTTACGAATCGATTGATTGTCAATAATTTTACGAATCGATTGATTGTCAATAGCAGTTATAGTATATCATCTATGGTCAATAGTTTCAATACCATAAATTAGTTAGAATGACAGCCCAGTTGACCTAAGTTTACATGGTGCGACTCACAACCATAGAATCTCACCGCATTTTATTGTTGCGCTTACACGGGCAACACAATTTATGGGCAATTATGGCAACACTGAACTGTTGGCAACAGTTTCAAGATTGTATTGAAGTTGCGCCATGGTTTTTGGCGGGAAGCTAAGATTGAAGTGACGTTCATTTTTCATTGGACTTTTAAATTATTTATAGTGTCGTTTACTAAATAAAAACGCGTGATTTATGTAGTAAAAAGTACATTCAGTGAATAATGCATAAAGAACAGTGAAATATTGTAGCATAGTGGCCACATCATGGCTTTGTACCAAATCTTCCTCATAATGTTCGGTTCGCGCGGCCGTCTTTTTCGACATGAATAATTCATTACGTGACATTGGCTAAATGCACAAACGGTGCGAAGCCCTAAGAGAAAGAAAGAAAAGTTGCGCCATTTTATTTGCCGTTGTAAGCGCAGGTAATAAATGACAGACGTCAATTATTTTTATTTTTTATTTCATTTTATTTAATCATGTACTTTTATGTAATTTATTTATTTAATTATTTACTTTTAGTACTAATATGTACTTTACCAGTATTTTGATGTTTACATTTGTGAATACAAATGTGTCTTAAGAAAAGTTAAAAATCAAAACTCAAGTTTTATTATATTTGGACTAGGTTTTAAAATGAAATAGTTTTTTTGAAGAGAGTTGCCAGTTACTTGAATGGTTTATCGTAACAAAATATTATATCGTGAGAAAATATTTACACACTATTTGGTAACAAATCATAACCAAAATAAGAACATAATAGTAAGAACTATACCTTAAATGAGAAGAAATCTTTAAAACTAATACATAAAACTAATTTAATTAAAATCAAGATTTATAAAATCTCATCATTACAATGTAACGGAAAATATCATAAAAATGTTTCCAACATTCCCAGTTTTCAGTGATTAGAAAAAAACTGGAAAATACAGATAAAAAATTTCTGTTGCGGTTATAACAACAAATACAAAATAGTTATTTTTTTGTATTTTTTACCTAATGGTAAAAAATAGTAGTCTTAATGGTAGTCTTTCCTTGCGCGAGCCCAATTGGCCGGTTTTTTATTAACGTTTTCCCTCATGAATACAACCATTTCTTAGTACGTCACTAATACCATGCAATTCTAAATCTCAATGCCTTTTAGACATAACTTTTACTTTTCATATCACAATCAATTACGATTACGCATTTAAAAAAGAAATACACACAAACAATACATAAAATAACCGAGATACTTCGTTTTGTTAACAAATAAAACTAAATATCTCGACTTCCTTCGTCATTTCATTACATCATATAATTAAATCTAAGACCATGATCAAAGAAACTGCACACAATGTTTGGCGAAAACTGGAAAGTTATTGTCTGGTAACTTCAAGAAGAAAAACAAAAGATGGGCCAGAGAAGTGATAGAATGGTATTCCAGACAAGGTAAGATGAAAATTGGAAAACCATTTCATAAATGGGAAGCTGACCTAAATCCTAATTGTTAAAATAGTTCGGAAGATTGCTAATAAAGGCGTATTTGAACTTCAAATAGAACAATGCTGTGCACTTCCTCTCTCCTAAAACATAATAATCAGTATATTTTCTTTGTTCTTATTTCGTGTTTATTATTATATACAGTATCTATTTAGAATAGTACCTAGTAAGTATTCACAGAGTATCTAAATTTGCGTCATATTCGGTAATAATGTAAACAAAACATGAATTTTTATATAAAATTTAACTAAAAAAAAACAAAGCTTTTATAATTTTTCCATTAGTGCTAGTTGGCACTCCGAAATCAGTTTAATCGTCATTTAAGAAATTAGATGTGTGCTCAATTTAATTATTTGGATTAGACTTCAGACTAAATCAGACACTTAATACTAAAAAAAATAATAATAAGACACTTAATTGTTTATTATTTAACGAATACTGGAGAAAATAACAGTTGTCAAAGTGTTGTGTGTTTGAAAAAAACAAAACCTTTAGTTATTTATTGTGCCAGGTACCAGTGTGTGCTGTTTCCAGTATACATGCTCTTAGATTTTCTAACAAACAGAACCCCAAATAGTCGTTTCTATCTAGCAGAAATGGTATTGGGTTAAATCAACATTTATATCAAAAACATAATCTCTTAAATATTAAAATATTTTATAATATTTACCGCAGAAAATAATTTGGAAGCACTTTTAAAGAATTTTGATATTTACATAAATGTTTTGTTATAATAAACTTAATTATTTGTTTTAATGACTTCAATAAATTAGAATTTTTTTTTTTTCTATAATTTTCAGGTTTAATAATGACTGTGTTACACTTTGAAATATTTATACGAAGATAATTTGTTGGGATACAGTTAGTACAAGCACCAAGTGATAAAATATATTGTTGAAGACTTTTGGAGATCAACCGTATGTAAAAATAAACAATATGCAGGGATATCGTTATTAGTAAAAATGTATTTTATATGAAACCATTCAACATTATAAAATAAAACACAGAAACAAAATTAAATTCAAAATTCTAGCAATACAAATTCTGACGAAGCTGCGTCCAAAAATGTAATTTTAACATTCACTCAAAACTTCCAAATGACTTAAACTACAAAATCCCAGATCGGTAAACATAACTACTTAAAGTAATTACCAACTATAGAACAAGTCGTAGATTACACAGAAAGTAATCCCGCTGGTCGATAACGGGATTCAGTCATTCGTCCATAACTAGGCAAGTCCAGGAATTAAATTCGTAATTCAAACGTAGAGTGCGCCACTGAGCTTTTCCCAGGAACCTTAATTATTATTACATTAAATTAATCTCCAATAAAAAATAAGTAATGTCAATCATTTTCATAGCAGAACTAGTAAATATTGTAAAGTATTTGCAGCACCTAGGCCTAAATATGGTTAAGGTGTGGTGTCAGTAGTCGAGCGGCTGTGGCTCCTGTGGGCGCTCGCCCAGCAGCGCGGACAGCCCCGACAGCTCGCTGGAGTTGAGGAGCAGCGACCCATCGGCGCGGTCCAGCAGCAGGTTGGTGAGCGACGCCGCGCTGTTTCCCTCCTGATCCATTAGGGTCTGTTGGGATTGCTGCTGCTGTAACGGTCAAACAAATTATATTATGTAAAACATTTCAATTAGTATGAATGTGTAGACTACATTACTATTTATTTTTCTGTTCTTAGTTTTGTCATGATCTGGCACTTTGAGTAATTTATCCCATAATGTCCTTTCTTTGTTTGGTATTGTTCGTCGGATCGTTGAACTGTAAGATTTCTATCAAATGCATGCACTGATTATGATTCATTACTTAGTAAGATTTAAATGAATTGCGGTTCTAGATATCCACAAAGTCCGAGAGCACTAGCTGTTTTCCATCAAAATATAGTGTAAGTTCACGGCAATTTACATAAATATTTTTATAACTTTTTGAAAACGTATCGACATATACGTGTTTTATCTGTAACCTATCCCATCCATAATGCCACCTTATGACCTTGGTAGGGCCAATAGGAATACGGTAACCCCGGATCCTCAAACCTCAGCTAGTTGCCAGAATTGGTTTAGTTACAATAGGCCTGCCATCTTTTGTGATTTGTTTAAAGCATTCGATTGCGATCGTCACTAAACGATAATCAGGAAACTGCATCACTATGGCATCCGGAATACTGCTCTAGATGTTCTTACCATATATATGAGTAAGAGGATTAAGGGTCTTGACGTTAATGGAAAACGGTCTCTCGGGTCTATAGTAACAATGCGAGTCCCACAGGGCTCAATTTTTGGTCCTTTCTTGTTTCGTTTTTACATTCATGACTGGTTTCACAAAGGAATAATCATGATATATTTACTTCTGATTCGACTTTAATTTCGATTTTAAGGTAGTCCACCGAATCAATATTTATAATTCTAAACGGGAAAATAACCAAATGCATTAAGTTTAATTATGCTACTTCATGTTAGAAGGGTGAAAACTATGTTGATAAAGGACAACGAATTAAATTGTGAAGACAATACAGTAATGTTGAGAAAATGTATAGAAATACAAACTTACCTGTGCATAGGTAGGTTGCTGGTGCTGTGCCAGATTGGGCGACATGGGGCCCATGTTCTGTGGCATGTTGGGTGACATGTGCCCCATATTTTGCGGCATGTTGGGTGACACGCGGCCCAGGGCTGGCGCGCCGTGCATGCCGGGCGACAACACATTCATGTTGGGAGACATGTTCTGTGCATGTGGCGACAATACGTTCATGTTGGGTGACATGCTCTGCGCGTGGGGCGACATCACGTTCATGTTCTGTGTGTGCGGCTGCAACACGTTCATGTTGGGCGACATACTCTGTGCGTGCGGCGATAGCACGTTCATGTTGGGTGACATGCGCTCGGCCGCATATTTCTGCTGCATGTTGGGCGACAGGGGTTGCATGTTGGGGGACATGGGCTGCATATTGGGGGACATCGCCTGGCCCATATTCGGTTGGAGAACTTGCAGATTTTGCGTTATAGTAGAGACTTGACCATAAGGTTGGTTCTGCCACATGTCCTGCACAAATGGGTTTGAGTGGCCAGTCACAGCTGGATTGACGTGACTGGGTCCCGGGCCTCCCATGCCAGTTTGCATGTTCTCTAGGCCCCAGTTCTGGAAATATAGGAAAAAAAGGTTTATCTTATCGTCAAGTTTTTTTCATGAGAGAAAGATTGAGAGCAAAACTAGGGACGTGTCAAATATCTGTATCTAATAGGAATACGAGAAAAGAAAAATGATATCATCACTATTTTAAATAAACAGTTTATTTCGAGTATGTAATTGTATGATTAAACCACTTGACCGTTATTCGAAGCATTATTAAACAATTGTAATAGGGTGAACCCTGTTTCCTGTACTTATTTTCTTTACGTTTCTAGCGACATAACTTTGTCTCGCTCTCATGACGTCACCACGTGAGGGAAGGGTGCACGTTTCGTGTTATTTTTTGTTGTACTGTCATCAGCAAGCACTACATAGCTGCGCAGATAGCTTTCTGTTTTCTAGTTAATGTAAGCCTATAGTCTATTCACTCTAATCCTGAAGACGCTAGAATTGTAGTCAGACAGAAAGACTACAGCAGGGAAATTATTCCAGTCGTTCGTCCCATTGAGAAAGAGCGGGTTGAGGCCTGCTAGGGTGCGGTAAATACTTATGTGAATCCCACATCCCCAGCCAAAGGTAAAGGTCAAACACCGCGGCGGTTTTACTCAATAAGTTACCTTTCTGTCACCCCCGTGTTGGTGAGAATTTCCATCGCGAAACCAAAACTGTGTAGCATTTGTTAGAGATTCAATAAATTAATAAAATTTAATAATCAATTGATTAAATTAATTAAATATTAATAATTTTATTTTATTATATAAATAAATGCATTACAATGGACCAGTGTCAAGACAGAATACTTTGAAGGATTAATTTTAAAGATAGGCGTTCAGGGGCTTGTGGCATGCTATTCAGCTGCCGGTTTGACTGGATCCGACCCCGGATATGTAGCTGGCAAAAGACAAGGATGACGATGATAGTACCTGGTCATACGGTGGGAAGGCGTGAAGCGGCGGACTGCTTATGTTATGATGAGGAGGAGTCCGGTCTGTAACGACACATACTCAATATTAGCACAATAAGCAACATTAGCTACACAAGTAAATGGAAAAAGGCCTCAATTAGTGTATGTGTCTGAGGGTGTGTGTATGTGTTTGTTTATTTGAGAGTGTATGTTTGTGTGTTCATTTGAGGTTGTGTATATAAAGTAACAAAATAGCGACTTGGGTTTATTGTCTATACTTCAACAATGATTTTGAAATGGAACTAACATTTTATAAAAAACAGACATTTAAGATATATTTAATAAATGGTTTATTACAGTAAAGCGAGCAAAAGCGCTGGTCAAAGCTCGTTTTAACTGTCATTCTTCATAAATAAAAAAACTACCTGTCCTCGTCATATCAATGAAATCCCCCATATATACGTTGCTTTGAGTTAAGTACAGATTAGCAACTGTAGAATGTGGAGGCATGAGGAACAGTGTCTAAAGTTCACTCATCCTTCTTTGAAAAGGGAGGATCCTCCGACCAGACGGGTGTCATGTCTGGCGGGCACTTGAACAACGGTTGAAGTTGGGAAGTTTTATGTATGCTAGTTGTACGGAAAACTCTGCTTGCGAGATGTAGAATACGTGTGACGTTAGTATGGCGCGTTGTTTATTTGTGGCGTTTGTAGGTACCGCTACATAGAACGATATATTTTAAACATTTAACTTTAGACATCGTTTATAAATAAATAGATAACATTTATGATTACAACTAAGGAAGCCAGGTTATTATCTTGAAGTGAATCACGCTCACCTTTGGGTTCCGACTTGATTGGCTGGTGATCTGGCGAGTAGAGCCCTGGAAACGGTCAAAAACATTAGTTTTGTATTCATTTCGTATATAACTAATATACTATGCTACTATTTAATAAATACCACCAACACAAAACATGCAGAATTAAAGCTAAACAACATTAAAATGGGTAATCTATACTAATATATAAAGCTGAAGAGTTTGTTTGTTTGAACGCGCTAATCTCAGGAACTACTGGTCCGATTGGAAAAAATCTTTTTGCGCTGGATAGCCCATTAATCCAGAAAGGCTTCAGGCTATACAACACTCGACCATTTGAAGCGGAGCATATAAAAAAAAAAACATATCGAAACCTACGCGGGTGAAACCGCGTGACGCACCTAGTAGTATATATTTTCTATAATAGTCACACTCCATCAGTCAGCATAAAAATTGTTTCAACTCAAATTTTTCGTAATTTGAAAATGGTACAAATCAAAATAACTATTTTATATAAATAATATAAATATAACTATAATACAAATATAAATAATAGATTTATTCTCCAAAAATGTCCAAAAAAACTTTGATTCCTACATAATAAATTTCAGTTTTATAACTTTATAGTGCTAATCATACTCAAATCAACTTATAAGTCATTCAAATAAAGTTGATTTTTGTTTAATTTGAAATAGGGCGTGCAGCGCTGAGCACTTTTACTACAGCTATTGAAGGAAACAGTTGTGACAGATGAAGCCCGAATCGGTTCGTTTCTCATGAAAACTAGAAACAATCGTTGAAACAATCATTTGACTTGGAATGTGGCCATGAGCTACTTATCAACTAAGGGCTCGGCCCATTTTGTACACGTTAAGAGCTCTCTAAAGAGCCAATTGTTTTTATCCAATACAACACTGCTCAACATGGGCGTACACAAGGGGTGGAAGAGATAGGGTGTCCTGCTCCCCCTGGAAATCTCACAAAACATGTATCATCATCAACCTTTTATCGTCCCACTGCTGGGCACAGGTCTCCTCTCATACAGAGAAGGAAAACATGTATGAACTCCCCTAATTACTAATCACGTGAACTTATATAGAATCATTTAAATCTATTTGTGCTTAGTTTGTAAGACAAAATAGCCGGTGATCATACGACCCTTAAAATCAGACTCGTCCCACCAGGCCAGAAGCTGGGTTACGCCCATGCTGCTCGATTATTCTTCTTTTATCGAACTAAAATAAATAATTAATACACTCTTGCAAACGATACAGGGTGTATCTGACATCGCACGTGACGCAAACTTCGCGAAAAGGCTAGACCGCATGCCACTAATAAAATTATGATAGTCATTTATGTCGCTAATGAACGGTTACAGAAAATACACCCCCTTATTTATAAGCGTTGTTTAAAGTTAACTAGTAATTAGCGTTTCTTTAACCATACATTTATGACCTTTTAACGTCACTTAACTTTAATCATCGTTTATGAATAAACACCACAGTGTTTAAGGGATTTATTCATAAACAATGGTTAAAGTTAAGTGACGTGCAAACGTCAAAAATGTATGGTTAAACAATCGCTAACCACTAGTTAACTATAAGCACCGTTTATGAATAAGGGGGACAGTGTTTAAAAAAAAAGTGTCGGCTCGGCTTTGTAGGTATGACGTTGAGCCCTGATGTGAACTCTATTAAATCAGCTGATAAGATGGTTTTTCGAGTGTTGTTTTCATTGCGCTTTTGTATGTAATTAGCGAATTAATTAATTTTTACTTTAAAATCTTATTGGGTTATAAAAGTATAACAATTATGAACGAAAAAAACTACATATATTATATTTTTAAATCATGAAAAAGTCGACGAAAAATTCCACCACTGGGGGGTTCAGAATCATGTACAGGATCCATGATACTAGTTTGTGCGTCGATGTCAGATACACCCTTTATAAAAACAGACATGCGTTAAAAATTTGCCCATCTACATACATACAAGGCTAACATGAATATGTGTGAAAATAAAAAAGAACAAGCTTAAAAAAATTACGAAAAAAACATCAAATCATGCCACATGAAAGTATTCGTACCTCTGACGTCATTCGGGGTTTAAGGTTCCGCGAACAGTAAATAAAACCCATGTATATTATTAGCATATTAATATAGAATTTCGCATCAATCAAGCTTCGCTATTCAACTCTTACCATTTACAAAAACGTTAAAAAAACAGATTTTTATATAAATTGCTTTAAAATATTACAAATGCAAGTTAATCGAAAGTTACACATAGTTTGAGGGCAATATGCCCAACAGCTTGGCTGCGTCTAAAAAATGTAGGCCTCTTAACAAATAAACAATTTTGACAACGCTTTCTACAGAGTCGCTGCTAATCAAAAGAAAACATTGTTAATTGTATATTCATCTAAAACTTTATCTAATATATGACATACATCTTTAAAGATATGTTTGTACCTTATATTATTCAAAGCATGTACCAAAAAGTTGTTACAGGGTGTTTTCATCGTGAACTGAGTCAAAATTTAAGCAAAATGTTATTTTTAGAGGGTTGTGATAAAAACATCCTGTAACATTGCACAGTATTATAAAATACTTAACCGATTTAGGCAAACCAACAATCGAAAATAACCGATTTCCAACATTAAATACTTACACAAAAATCTATTTTCTAGTGACCACAAAATTCAAAATCGCCCAAACATTTCAGTTTGAATGTCCTTTGGTTTTAAACAATTTTTAGCTTGTTATTAATACTTTTAGAATGTCCCTCACACACATATCCACATTAGCTCGCTGTTATGTGCACCTGAACTTTGTGTTGATAGCAGTTTGGTCGAAATTTGCATGCTATTATAGCCATAGCTGCATTTTCATTCCCATAAATTTGCCCCTATAATTTCTGTATACAGGATCGCAGGTAACTTTATTATATTTATTGCATTTTGCTGGTCTATCCTGTGTATTTATAATAAACAAAACAAAATCTAACAAAAAGACAAAACGACTCATAGACATTAGAAATATTAACAAAAATTTATAACTGAAATATAAACTAACAAAAACTTCAAATAAATAAGACGACTAGAAACTCGTAGGAGGCAAAGAATTATGCCTATTTTTAAATAGCGTTTCCTAATAACCTTTCTCCATATAAGAAACACCAAGCTCATTCTCTTGTATCAATAAAACATTAAGATAAAAATTGTGTATAAATCATATGATTTATACACAAGTACAGACGCCAGCACATTCAGCTACTACAATCTGCCAAATTTCTTTAAAAAAAACAGGAGCTTTATCCACAAAGCATTAAGGTTCAATATGTATTGGGAGAATTTGACAGTATCGGATAACTTGATCTACTGGCGTCTGTATATAAACTAAAATTATTTTGTCAGGTTAGTAATTTATATTTAATTAAGTAAATACAAATAAGTACATACTATAATCAATATTGTTATTATTCATAGTCTAGGTCCACAGTAAATACATGTCATACACTGTTCGTAGATAAATAACGTCGTTGTTAATAATATAATTACTTTTACTACTTAATAACTAAGTTTTTATTAGTAAAACCACCATTTATCGTTTCAACCAGATCTAACCTACGGACATTATAAAAAAAATAACTTATTTATTATTAAACAACATAAACAAAATTAATCTGTGCTATAACGTATAGCTAAAATAATAATAGACACGATAGTCTATGGTTTAGCCATAGAAGGCAACACGAAGTGTCCATTTACACCATAAACAATTATCGATTGACACCATGTTAGAACTTTTCCCATCACCAGAACCATTGACAAAGAAGTATACAGCGTGTACAAGAAAAACGAAACACAATGCAAAACAATGTACTTTTCTAGTCCCAAAAAATTAGTGAACTGAATCAATTTTACATTTATACATTTTATAAGTATACATTCATGTAGTTACTCTTAAAAAAAATCCATAATTGATGATACCATCCCAAACTTTAAAGTTGTCTTCAAATACACCCTGTATACTAACATAGTATGTAAAATAAACCAGAACTTACTTTCATAGGATCGTAACATGTCGCTTACGACTTTGCGCCGCTTAGTATTCGTATTATCTAGAACATTAAAGTTGACATTACATACAATATTACTAAATATAACAACGGTAGTATAAGAGCTGTAACAACAGCTCTGTGTGATCTAAACCCGCACTTGATTCGCACTTATCTAAGAATTAATTAAATGAGTGCGCTGCCTGGACATGTCCCCTCCATTTGTGGGGCTAAGAGCATTTCAGAAGTCAATTCTACTCGGTCCTCATATCATATACTCAAACCAGAATTATATCTGGACTTCGTGGATGCATTTAAACTCCATATAAAAATAGCCAGACTAGGAAAAATCCCTGTAGTACATAGAAATATTTGTTACGTGAGGGAATCGAACCCACGACCAGCGCAGCAGTATATCACTCAGCCACTATTCAAACCGTGTTGTCTAAGGAGTCTTTCTTCTCAGATAGGAAATGACGAAATTGTCTAGTTTAAAAAAAATGGTTGATGTGTTTGTACAAACGTACATTTGTCATTTGACTTAAGCACGGGTTTAGATCACAAAAGCTAAAAATAGTAAACGATACGTGTGACTTAACCAATTAATCTATTAATTCACACCGTGCTATATTGGACTAGTAAGTCGCACGTATCATAATGTACGTTCACTAAAGGAGATACGTAACCAGAGTCGTCAGATATAATGAAAGTTTAGTAAAACATCATCACCTCAGCGTCAAGCCCAGTCGCATCCGAAGCTTTTTGAGCTTTGGAGTCTGGGGTCCGCTTTACCAGTCTAACTGCTGATTTTGGCAAACAAAACTGACAAGCCGGTTATTTATCTGCTTTGGTAACTGTACTATGGACAAAAATCAACAAATTTTATCCTTTCGTAAAGACATCGGGTAATCCGAAGACTATTCGGTTATTTTACGGCACTTATATTTCTACCGAGGTTGTTATATTTCAAGTCAAACAATAATTAGAAAAATAATACATTTACAGTGAAAAATGTAAACATGTCGAAAACCTGTAAAAAAAATGTAAATTTGGCATTATGGGCGGAAAATAGAGCTTGTAGAAAGACTTTTATCGTCGCAATACTTTAAAACCCTTAATTACAAGATTCGTCACCAACTATATGTTTACCTCAAGATGGAAAACAAAATTCAAACTAATCTCAACTAATTATTATTTTGATACTTGCTGCCATCTATCGGCGAGTAGTAACAACTAGTTTCATCAAACTCCGACACTGTAGCGTGCGGGGCTACTGCCATATACAACGCATAGTGTTCTGCGTCAGTAAGATCTAAATCGTCCTGTAACTTTTTAAATTGAATGGCGTCTAGAGCTAACACGCTTTCAGCAACCAGTATAGTGCCGCCATCTGTCGGCGGTAGCGGGGCGAGGCTGGCAGGACGTCGCAGAGATGACTGAGAAGCTGTCTTCTCATTGTCATCCCCATGGAGAGATATATGAGTGATGCTGTCCGCGTAACTCAAGCCTGTGCCAGACGCGTTATCCTTTAGAGACGTGTGTGATACTGCAGATTTGAACTTTGATGGACGCATCCCTGAAATACTGCTTACGGATCGACCTACAGGTTTGCTTTTAGCAGCTTTCCTACCCTCGGATTTCACGCTAGGAGCAGGAGATTTCTCCTTTCGTCTGAACAGACGGGAGAAGAACGAACGTTTCTTTACGGGTGGCAACGCTGGCTCGCTTCTAGCTACCGTCATTTCCGTGTTAATTTTCAAATTATCCGGGTTACGGGTAACAGGTATCTGACGACCAGGTTTCAAGATGCTGTCGACAGAAGTCTGACTTGTTTTAAAAGGTTCAGTGGAGGCGGCTTTACGAACGCGTTTGGGGGGTAGTGGAGGGGCGCGTTCGTCATCTGTATCGCGTTTTAAGGGACTGAATTCAATTATAGGGCCGCGGTAGGATTGGACCTGGACGTCCTCGTAGGACATGGGGTCTGGTTCGGAAATCTCTACCGGATTTTTAAAGGCAAGTTGCAAGCTAGTGTACGTTCCCGCATCATTGAAGTCCTCTATATCCTCACTATCGTTAGTTAGAGATGTAGAAATATTTTCGAGGCGCGTACGATTCTCTGAGTAAATCTCATCTAATTCCGCGACCTGATCAAGAAGTTCGTTTAAGCTCTTTTCATTAGTATCAATTATTTCTACGTCAGTGACTTCCAGGTTACCGTTTACGTCGGTAACGGTCGCGGAATCGGTTTCGTCGGAAACGTTAACGCTGACTGAGTCGGTCGTGGAGCTGACGACCTCAGGCTTGTCTTGCTTGTTGTTGTTGGTGTCGGTGCGTTTGTCGAGGAGGAGTGAGAAGAGCGAGAGGTCAGGGAGGGGCTTGCGCGCTGTACCTGTGTACTCCGGGATGTACTCGAACGGCAGGGAGTTGCTGCGAGCGTTGTCTGAGGTTCTCTTCAGCTGGAAGTGGACCTGACAAATTCAAAGGAGTTTTTTGATGTCATTATTTCCAATTTAGACCTAGTTATCACAGAACAAAATTAAGAATATTTGAGAGATTATGCATCAGAAGTAAGAAGTTAGAAAACAAAATGTTAGAAAGTTATTTGTTCAATACATATTATGTGCAAATAAATAGGTGAACATGGTCCTTACATTGACATGATCCGTGGTGTGTGGGAACTTGTAGGGGGGAGTCTCGAAGGCGATGGCGACCTGCTTGTGCACGAGGATGCGGATGGCCGCTTCCTCCCACACCACCACACCGTTCTCCTCTTGGTAGAACACTACTTCTATATCTTCGCGGGTCACCTAGAATGTTCATAAAAATATTTTTACAATGCAACAACACAATGTATATTGCGTTCTAACAATATTTCTACACGTGTCGTCTGGCTCTTTATGCGGAGGACATAACAGCGAGTGATAGATTTGGCCCAAGACCCATTCAAACCAAATTTGTCAATCACCCATAAGTAATGACTAAGCATTTAGGAATTGAGGATTAATCCCCAACCCTTCCCTGTAAGAAGAGGGCTTTGTCCAGCAGTGCGATCATAACTACTACACGTGGGCTCAATCGAAAATATCTATCGTAGCATTGCGAGTCATTTGCCAAAAATGTAAACTATATAAAAAAGTTAATGGAAAATAACTTGATTTCCTATGTAATAAGTTTCATTTAGTTTGCACTTCAACTTCAATAATATTTCAGAATTTTTCAATAGTGGTAGTAAATCTGAAATCAACTTAATTGTCATTGAAATAAAGTTGATATTTATTTAACTTGAAACAGAGTGGGGTACACAACCCCAGCCGACATACTACCCCACATACTAATTCTCACCTTCTCACACAGTAGAATAACTTGCGTACCGCCCCTGGCGGTGCCGGAACAGTGACTGGAGCGCATGATGAGTAGGTCGCTCATAGCCTTCTTGTCGTAGATGACGTCGGAGACTACCGGCTTCAGTGGGCGCCGCAGCCTGCCTGACTCGTCCGGGAGGAACACTTGGAAGCATAGCCGGACTGCGTTCAAGTCTATGCTTTGAGGATGGTTCTTGTGATCGAAATTTGCTGGGGGGGGGAACAGAAAATGTATAAATGAGTTAAAAATTACATCAAATGTCATTTATTTAAAGTCTGAGAATCAGCACAACGTCAACATTATACGAGGCTGTCCCGGGCACACTCGTCCTTCATGTCCGGGTGCTTTAACAGCTGAAAAAAACCCACGTGTTGATCAGTAAATGGACTTGTAATAAAGCTGTACTGTATTTATTACTGATTCTAGCTTTTCCTGTTACAGGCTACTTTAGTTATTCAATAGAAACATAATAACAGATAAAAAATAAATAAATATACATAACGTTGCAAAATCATAGTTTATTCACCAGGAAAATGTAAAAAGAGACTCTGGTCAAAAGGTGAGGCATATCTATACTAATATATAAAGCTGTAGTTTGTATGTTTGTTTGAACGCGCTAATCTCAGGAACTTCTGGTCCGATTTGAAAAAATATTTTTGCTAACTTTTAAGCCCTATATCTTGAGATCTAGACATCGTAGAGATACGATATAAAAATGCATTGCTAGACCTAGGATGGCCCTTAGCCTTTATTTTAATACCCCTGGCCCGTAACAATATCTTTTTGGAGTGGAGAGGAGTGAGAGATTTGGCCTCACTAAAACGACCGATGCCGAGCCGATGGATGCGGGCAGCACAAGACCGGTCATCGTGGAAAGCCTTGGGGGAGGCCTTTGTCCAACAGTGGACATCTATAGGCTGAGGAAGGAAAACGACTCCGACTAAATAGGTATTCAGCTCGAATCTATAAAAGGAAAAATGTATAATAAGCAAATTTGGTTGAAATGTTAAATATCTATAGGTACTATAGTTAAGTTAAATAAATAAATTTAGTTTTTAAATATATAAATATACATTAAACGTATAAGGAAATAAAAATTTGTAAATGTAAGGAAAACAATGTAAAACTAATTAGTAGGAAATAAAAGGCTTTTTATTTATTTATTTTAAAACGACTCCAGTGATCAGCACCCGTACATAGTGGGTTCCGGTTCTCCTTAAAATACCAATTCCGAAAACCCTGCGCAACGCCTGTGGGACACATCCCTGGGGAGCCTATAAAGGGGCCTCCCCTAAGCCTCGCTATGTAAGGCAGCATGTGACCACAGCATGTAACCCAAACTTCCCCTACTCTCACTGCCAAAAGATGGAAAAACTGACTTCTTTTTGGACTTTATAAATACCAGTAAGCAGTAGCAGTAGTTTCGCAAGTTTTTTTTTTTTCATTTAATTATAAAGTAGTACTTGACCGCAATCCCGCTTGATAGTAAGCCGTGATCCAATCGTGGATGGTAAGGCGCGCTAGTTTATTAAGATTTTATTCACTCAAAAAAACTGAGTGAATAGGAAGGAAGACGGCAGTTGAGCGAGGTGATGCAATGTTAAACCCAAAAACACGACCATCAATGCTGCGCCAGAAGGAGATTGATGCGGAGACCCTCCACGACCAAACTCCCAACACATCAACTTTTGGCGCATCGTACCCGACACACATCGCAACACAACTGCTCAGAGCCGTCCTCCGTATGACTTCACCAGACATCATGCCGGAACACGACGAATCGCTTGGCGGCAAGACTTTGTCAGGTAGATGGTAACTTCTGCCGGCAGCCGATGTTATGGCCTACCAGATACCACCGAAAACGTTACGGACAACGGACAACGTCAAGATGGCATGCCCAAAGTTTACAAAAATGGCCTACAAATAACGTCAAGATGACATGACAAAAGTTTACAAAAATGGCCTACAAATAACGTAGTTACTCGGCAATCTGTCGCATGTCACGTGTCACGCTGGCAGCGTTTATTTGTTTATTTTATAACTGCGCGACTGTGCAGGTGATTGTGTTACCTGTATAGGTCAGTGTTAATTCATTGGTCATCGTTACTGTTATGGTGGCAATCGCGGCCGAGTGAAAGTGGCCTGGGATTCCCTACTCTGACGTCGAAGTAACGCTAATGTAACTTTGATTAATGGCTAGTTTTCAAAATAAAAGCCTTAGATACGTGCTTGTAATGAGAGGACTAATTTGTATGATAATGTTCTCCACATTTTTAAGTAATTTTATACAGGCCCAACATTAATAACCGTTGGCTCAAGAAAGAAAGACCAAAATAGATAGGCAATATTCGCTATACATAGGCAGTCGCTTCATGTTATATATTGGTTAAAATAAAACACTGTAAACTACGGTAAGGCTGAACGCAAACTCCAAAAGAGTTGGGAAAAGATGATATGTAAGGGCCCACCGCCCAGTAGCCAAAAATACACCTGTAAACGCCATAATACATTGCCGAATCAATATTGTGCGCATATGCTAATATTTGTTCTTGATGCGGAAGTCAATGTCGCGATGACAAACACTACATCGCCAGTGGACGAGGTTATTTGCTACTCTGGACACAAAAAATGAGCCGTAAATCATGTGAAACGTTGTTGGCTGTTGACAACCAATGTTATCTATTTTCTACAGTTATATTGTAAAAAGAAATACATATTTGTTAGTTTGTATGCAGAGCGTAATCTTCGACTCTACTGATTCGATTCCAAAAATTCTTTCAATGCTATGAAGCTACAATAATCCTTTTTTTTTAATAATTATAAACTAATGCTTGACTGCAATCCCGCCTGATGGTAAGCAGTGATGCAATCGCTGATGGTAAAGCGCACTAGTTTATTAAGCCTATTCACTTAAAAAACTTAGGAATAGGAAGGATGACGGCAGTTGAGCGAGGTGATGCAATGTTAAACCCAAGATGAACACGACCAAACGATGCTACGCTAGAGGGAAATTGATCTGGAGACTCTCCACGACCAAACTCCCGACACAACAACATTTGGCGCATCGTACCTGCCACACATCGCAACACAACTGCTCAGACCCGTCCTCCGTGCGGCTTCACCAGACATCACACACACAGACAGAACACGACGAATCGCTTGGCGGCAAGACTTTGTCTGGTGGGTGGTAACTTCTGCCGGCAGCCGATGTTATGGCCTACCACCGAAAGAAATCCCGATTGTCACAGAATCTTAAAAATTATGTTGTGAATGAGGAATCTTCAAAATCGTGTGAAGTTCTTAGAAATTATGTTAGAAAATTTAATGGAATAAAAAACAAACGGAGTTATCTTTACACTTTTTTACCTACCTTACCACATTTGTTTACCTTTATTTATCTAGACTAAACCTGAGGTGTGGACCGCATAGGTCCACACCTCAGGTTTAGTCTAGTCTAGAAAGTACTTCCGCCGTACGATGTCTAGTGTAAACTATACTCCATCGGTTCAAATAGATAAATAAAGGTAAACAAATAATAATCACGCCGGCAGAGCCGTTAACCGACTAAACGTAATAAAAACCTGTTATTTCAGTTGACATGCTATTTCACAGTTGTAAGTACTTTTTCATTTAGCAACATTAATAATGCCCGTGATTGGTTCAATTTAAATAACGCTTTGCTTTGGAGTGGGATACAAAAGTGTGTTGGCAACAGCTCGATCTTCAGACTTCCGCATTTAGAGTGTTAACCTGCCACCTTCGTCAGGTCGTCGTTACATTTGGCGTTGCGCCCGCCATTCTTATTTTGTTTATACTCATTATTGAGCATTTACTAGCCACTCTGACTAGCACAATTTATACAATAAAACATGTGATGTAGGTCCACCCAGGACCATATATCAATCTGTAAATTACCAGTATTTGACAAGTCTTGCCTTTTGTATAACAAGTCGAACCCAATGCGAGGTCAGTTTGTATCGGAAATTCGTAACTTCATCGTCGTCTTGCCGTGTAATATGAATTAAAACTTTTATAGTTAACTAACTGTTGCCCGCGACTACGTCAACGTGTTGATATAAAATAAGCGCCTGTTAAAATAATGAGAGCAATATGTATGTCCGTCCGCGTTTGCCCCTGTTTTCGCAACATTTTTTGTTACTGCTCTGCTCGTATTGGTCATAGCGGGATGTTATATAGCCTATGTCCTTTCTCAGGCTCTAGACTATCTGTGTACCAAATTTCATTACAATCGGTTCAGTAGTTTTGGCGTGAAAGCCGAACAGACAGACAGAGATGCTTTCGCATTTATAATACATATCAGTATGGATATATGGATACCTTGATAGAAACAAAGTCTTTGCTCGGTTATTTTAGTCCTTTTTGGAAAAGGTAAATGGTTTTAGAATCAATAAAGAGGAAAAAATACAAATAATAGGTATCAAAGAATAGTCTGATTTTGGAAATCATCAAATATTTACCAAATCAAATAATTTTCTGTTGCGTTCCTGAGGTAAATGATGCGTTATAGTTTTGACCTCAGCTAACATTCTCATAATATAACATATCTGCCACGAGACTTGTACTAATTAATGCCATAAATAAAAGATTGCATCAATAATGTTTGGTGTAGACATTTATAGTAGTGCTCGATTCGTAAATCGTAATCAAACCGGTTAGGTAGCGTGTGCAGTCGCGGACTCGGTAAAGGACAACGCTTTCCCACTTAGTAAAATTTACCGTATTTTGTTTACAGTTTTCCTGTTGCATAAAAAAATGGAATAATTTGAATGGAGACAGATTTATAGGTATGTCTTTAGTGTTAATTTTTCTTTTTTATATCCCCACTAGCTTTCCGCCTGCGGCTTCGCCCGCGTGGAGTTCGGTTATATCGCGCTTTTTAGATTTCCCTCAGGAATATCAAATTTTTCCGGGATAAAAGGTAGCCTATATCCTTTCTCAGAGTCTAAAGATTGTTTATGCCAAATTTCATCAAAATCGGTTGAGAGGTTTAAGCAGGAAAGCGTAACAGACAGACAGAGTTACTTTCGCATCCATACTAATATTATAAATGCGAAAGTAACTCTGTCTGTCTGTCTGTTACGCTTTCCCGCCTAAACATCTCAACCGATTTTGATGAAATTTGGCACAGACAATCTTTGGACCCTGAGAAAAAACATAGGCTACCTGTTATCCCGGAAAAATTTGATATTCCCGAGGGAAATCTACAAAGCGCGATATAACCGAACACCACGCGGGCGAAGACGCGGGCGGAAAGCACACAATCTTTAGACCCTGAGAAAGGACATAGGCTACCTTTTATCCCGAAAAAATTTGATGTTCCCGAGGGAAATCTAAAAAGCGCGATATAACCGAAATTTACGCGGGCGAAGCCGCGGGCGGAAAGCTAGTTTATAATAATTAGTATGGATTAGACCGTGTTTGCTTGATTTCATAAATTTTCCGAACGCTTTCCCTGTTCAATATAATTTTGCAGTAAAAATAAAATACCGTAGAATATGCCTCTTACCAAAAATATTGCTATGAGAAATTTTGATACTATAACATATATTCGAATCTTTTTCATACACGGGCCAAAAATACGCGTTCCAAATTCTTCCTAACATCACGACTCAAGAAGAATCGAAAATAGTTCTTAATAACTTCCTAATGAGACAATCTTGACTGGGGTAGCAGTCAACAAGCTGTAAGTAAATGTTTAACGGGTTAATAGGCCGCTGAAAGAGGCCGGCTGCGCTTTATGGATATTTTTGGCCGCTCAGCTATTTCTGTATCGACGGCTAACACAACGTTTTACAGATTTCCAATCTTAACTAAAATATTTAAAGTCTAATTTGCATTGTGTGCACTTGCTCCAGTCACTCGCATAATGTGATCCGATAGATGTGGTTTGCTCGCCATCTAAACACGTTTTATTGTGGAAATTTTTCCGTAACGATCACAGACGTAGATTTGTAAGCAGTGTAGTTTGAAGTTGTTACTTTTTGTCAGATTTAATATGTGGAAATCGTTAAGTCAGTAGGAAAAACACTATCAATGCGTGTAAAACAGTTTTCAGGAAAAGGTTGTCTTTATATATTTTGAAATCGTCGATTCAAAAATATCAAGTACCCAGGTTAAATACTCAATACTTTATTGCATTCCATAATGTTACATAACAGTTCGTATATTAAAATATAGAATCAATTATAGACCTTGTCGGGCACAGCAAAGTGTTTTGTTTAATTTCTGTTATAGGAGAGAGGATGAAGGCGCTCTTCGTTTATTAGTCTTTAGTCATATTTAAATAATGCAATGTAAAAACGAGAATTTATCTTTGACATGTACAGACGACAGGATATACAGCTACTACAATGTGTCAGATTTTCAACCTTATCTATGAAGCATTAAGGCTCAAGGTAGATTGGGAATTTATGACAGTTTTGGGTAAGTTGACCTGCTGTCGCCCGTACAGTAGCACTAACGAGTACCAATGAGCAGCACTGCGATTCCATAACCATGGCCCCTGGAAACTTAGGTGAAGAGAGCGTGGAGTGAGTTGTCGAATAGGGAGTAAAGTTCACTCATCCTCCATAGAAAAGTGAGGATCCTCCGACCAGATGAGTGTTAAGTCTGGAAGAAGATGATCTGAGAGAGAGATCTGTGAAGGATGATGTTGGGAAATTGCACGGTAAACTCTGCTTGCGAGATGTAGAATTCGTGTGACGTCAGTATGACGCGTTGTTTTATTTGTGGCGTTTGTAGGCACCGCTACACCAGGGATTGACACTATTGACAGCTCTCTTCACTCAACTTTTCACGATCAGATGGTTGACACAAAAAATCGTTTCTATACACTTTCTATGTTATGGGAACCGACGAACCGTTTGCTGGATAACACAACTATAACACATTAAATCACGCTACTCTCTTGCGCACCGAACAAAAAAAAAAAAACTATAAACGTTATCCATGCAACTCGTTTGTTACTTTCTTGCTCATATTTACTACTTCACGCGATACGATTTTACAAATGGATGCACTTATGGATACCGCATTCGCGAATTTTAAGGACACGTATTTTTATTTCTGTAAATAAGTTTGTATTTTGTACAAAATTTGTTACACATCAATCATATTTTTAAAACGTTGTTTTAAAAAAAAACGTAGCCTAGTAGGGTGCCTTTACAAACATAATTATAAGCTCACATACACAAACTTTCAGACCTGGAACAACTACCTGTAGCTCATACAAATATTTGTTCCGTGCAGTAATCGAACCCGCGACACGCAGCGCAGCAGTCAATATCTTGACAACTGCACTAACCGTGCAGTTCAAATTCAAAACTAGATGAGGTCGACGTTTTCTATCTGACTCTCCGAAAACTCAAAATCCGAAGTCGTTTATTTAAATTGGAATGGGACATTGGGTTGAGAATTAGCACTTTTCGAAAGTCAAAATTACAAAAGACTGTCCCCTAAAATTCCCTTACTTACACTAGCCGCTATCGCTACTTCTTATTGCTTTCTCTGGAAAGAAGAGAGTGACAATCTGTTTTCAAGTCCAGACATACATAATCTCGGTGAGAACAGGAATCGAGAAGACGAAGAATCTGATATTTAAATAAAAAACCGAAGCAATTTCATTAACTCGGTTAAGACCAAATATGGTATATCTAGTATAAAAAAAAAACAGGTCAGCACGATCAGCGGAAACAATGATGAGCACGAAGAAGTTTCCCTCTGTCAACATTGACAGATTTCAAAGGAACATTCCTCCACTTAAATACCTAATATAACAACTCAGAAATAACAAACATATTTCCAGAATATATTATGGACGTGAAACTCTGAATCACCTTAAAACATTCCCATTCACCAGAAGTCGTTGTGGTTTTATGCTACTGTCGGTCAGACAGTGTCAGGAACCAAAGTCCACCCAATATAAAATGATCCAGGCTAAAGAGCTGAACCCCTTCCACTTGAGAAAGCGGTTAGGTAGACTAGTTGGTTATACAGTAAGTTCCGGCTCGCGTTCATAAAGCAGCTCTCAATATGGACGCAGTTTCCAACCAGACACGTAAGGGTCATTGGTTTAATTACTGAGCTATAGATGGATGATTCGTAAAGGAGTTGGGGTATCGTTGATGCAGAAGACCATGTGTACGTGGTTCGGAACTTATATGTATATTTTAAAATAAAGGAAAAGTTTGCGAGTTTGTAGGAAGTAATCTCTGGATCTACTGAAACCGATTTTGAAAATACTTTATTGTGGTAATCGGATTTCATCACAAGAAAAAATGTTTACTGCCCAATGAAGTAGACACGGGAGGCTAATTACGTAACACACTATTTGTAGCAATGGGTTTCATTTTGACAGTTCAACAACATTCATTGCGTTATTTACTTTGTTGAGCAGACACATTTTCAAACAAATGGAGCAATGGATGACCAATTTGCTTCGTAATAAATAAATATAATACGGACAAATTACACAGATTAAGCTAGCCCCAAAGTAAGTTCGAGATTTGTGTTATGGGATAATAACTCAACGATACTATATTTTATAATAGATACATATACAGATAAACATCCAAGACCCAGGCTAATCAGGAAAATATCGTTTTCCATCATGACCTGGCCGGGGATCGAACCCGGGGCCTCCACGTCGCAGGCAGGCGTGTTGACTGCTGCGCCACGGAGGACGACAAAAAAAAATTATTCAAATGATTCCAACTGATAATAATAATGTGTTACGCAATTAGGGTGCTGGTCAAGCTAGTAATTAATACGTTGATAAATTGATCGGAGAACAAAAAATAAAACAAGTTTCTGCGTCAATCATAAAGATCACATAGAGATGTCACTCGGGCCTAGAAAGATAATGATCACTTTTTAAATGTTCATATTTCTACAACCACTTTCAACCGGATTGACGTAATTTTTCGGTAGATTTAATCAATCCAATAGGTACAACTGAATATTCCATTATCTTAAGGGCTGGCTAGTTGTCTGCGCCCGCATAAGTTTCGATCTCGTGTATATCAAATATCGATATATGTATACGGTATCATGGTCCCGAATATCGGAATAACATGTATCCTGTGTTAATTCTGGTTATAAACTAATCGTGTACCAAATCTCGCCTGCGTGGATGTGCACCGAAACAAAAAAAAACAAAGGCAATGTAGCTGTTACTCCAAATCAGCTATCTGCCACTGATGAAAGTCCCGTCCAAATAGGTCCAACCGTTTCGGAGATTAGCCATAAACAGAGAGATAATTTTTAACATATATATGTATGTATCTTTTTGACGTATGTATCCTTACTAATATAAATCGGAAAGTGAGTTTGTTTATTTGTTCCGCTTTCCCGCCGTAACTACTGAACCGATTGCTTTGAAATTTTTCAAACGAAAAGTTGAAAGACCGGATTAAATAATAGGGTACTTTTTATACCGCAAAAAATAATATTCCCGAGGGAAATCTAAAAAGCGCGATATAACTGATACCCACGCGAGCGAAGTCGCGGGCGGAAAGCTAGTAAGTAATCAGCTGTTATTTAGACTTACAAAAAGACGCCTCAATTTTATTTATTTGTATAGATTAAAAGTTATTTGGCTACGCCCACAGGCACATTTCTAGCAGCTATAATATGCTCTCCATCACAGGAAGTAAATAAATCTAACCTATTTCGATGTGTTTGAGCACATTAATGTAATCGCGGTCGTAAACCTGAGACAAGGAACACGCGTTCTATGTTTATGAGCATAGCTAACGATGGGCATTAAATTAAATGAGCTATTAATAGATTTAATAACTGGAAACTTGAACAGAAGATATTGGCTGTCCATTATCTACGTATGTTTTGGGATGATAAGAATTATCATCTCAAGGGCTTCTTCGAAACTGGTATGCCAAGGAAAACAGTTTCAGAAGTGAAAAATTTCTTTAGCGTCTTTCGAGTACTTTTGTTGAATGTGGGAAAAGCATTGAATTCGCGTAGCTTGACCGACCCGACACCCTGTTCGTTTTTGTTTTTTGTACTTTTTGTGTAATCTGTGTTTTCTAATGATGTCAGTTTTCATTTCGGTCGGTCAATTTCACGACAGCTATTTTTTTTTTTAAATACTGTTCACATTACGACTTTGGCGCCAATTAGTCGCCAGTAATTCGTTTCCTAACCACGAATACGATACACTATTTTCCTCAATCAAACCTTTCGACCACGCAAACGATATCAACTCTGTTTCGAAACGGTTCAACTTTAGATCGACGAGGCAATAGTGCGAGGCCGTCCAGTGTTTATGTAGAAGATCCTCGGAAGAGCGTGCAAGGGCACGGCCTTCCTAGAAGACAATGTGGATATCCATTGCCAGCGTATATGTCGCAGCTAACTGGTTTAAGTAGCCGTTTAATTAACCCCCTAAAGCTATACTCAATAAATTGTAGTTTTGGTTGTAACTGTAAACAAATGAAAATTTGTCTGCGACATGTGTAATGAGACCAACTTATTGAGAGCATAAACAAGGTGAGTATTCTCTGAACAATACGACTAAAATCGCAAACGTATCCCTGAAAACAAAAATATCCCTGTCTATAGCCATTCAGCACCCTAATTCCATATCACACTATTACTATCAATATTGGAATCATTTTTAAGCATGTTGCTAATCCATTGCTCTATATGTACGAAAAATGTGTCTGATCAACAACGTAAATAATGCAATGGAATGCTGTTAAACTGTCAAAATGATACCCATTCGTACTGGTAGTGTGTTACGCAATTACCCTGCGACTTTAGACAGGGATATATTTTAAAGGAATGACACTTGTGGAGGCATGAGGAACGGGGTGTAAAGTTCAGTCATCCTCCATAGAAATGGGAGGATCCTCCGACCAGACGGGCGTTATGTCTGGCGGGCACTTACCCAATGCTGGAAATTGGGAAGTTATATGTATGCAAGTTGTACGGTAAACTCTGATTGTGAGATGTAGAATTCGTGTGACATCAGTATGACGCGTTTTTCCATGTGGCGTTTGTAGGTACCGCTACAGACACTATCATCATATGCATAAGCCTTTCCTGAACGCTGTTTGGTTGTAACGCAGCTGAATATCAGTTTTTACATAGAGCGAGCCTCCACAACACCACTGGGGAAGTATGTATTCCCTGGGGCTGGACTGGTGGTCCGACTTTCGGGCTTCAAAGGTCTAAGAATGATAGACCGGCCGAGACATGTAGGGAGAAATCTTTGTATGAAAAGACCTGTACCTACATACCTGATCGATCGGCCGGTGCGGTTGTTATTTCTTAGGAACAAGCTCCTAAACACAGGAAGATCCAAAAGCAGTCAATGGCTGATGAATGAATTGATTGCTTTAGATCTTCCTCTGTCCAGCGGATCGCTGCTGCCAGAAATTGAAACCCCTGTAACTTCATACTTCAAACCGGAACAATTCAATGCTGATCGACTTTTTTTTTGGGACAAAACCCGCCACATGTATCCCGCCCACTGCAACTCCTGAAAGCCAGAATCAACAGTGGAGACCGCCAGAAAAACGCCGAGCAATGAAGCTCGACGAGTCCCGGAGAAACGATTCAACTGTCTTGGGTCCCGCAACGAAATTAATCAGAAAAGAATAGCAGAGGAGTAAGAAAAAAGATATTTTTTCCACTTCGACATCACATCTGATCGACTTAGAAACTCTTGACTGACATATCAAAGAGCCTAAGATCAAGGCAAAGGCTTTCTTCAAGAAAACAAAGAAACTAGCACACGCTAGCAGACATGTCAATAGTAAAGTTCTGAGACAAAGGAGGGTCGTTGACCGACCTTGACGACTGGTTTAACGGGTAATTATGCGAGATTTGAGCTCAATACTTTGTTGTGACGAATTGCTGCCCGCGATGGCATATTAAGATCAAGTAAGGTATGTTTGGCAAACCTGCCAAGGGAAACAAGTGTATACATGCAGATAGTGTAATTTAAGAATACATCTGTCGCATCCAACTAGTTAAATTAGCCGTTTTTTTATTTAATCTAGGTTAAAAAATTGGCAGGTTGCTAAGACGATTTTTTAATTTAGGTACCCGCTTGCGATATATGACAGCCTCCGTGGCGTAGGCGCAAGGTGGCGCAAGTTCGATCCCCGCGCAGTGCAAATATTTGTATGCATGAATATGAATATTTGCACTGGCCTGGTCGTGCCTCGGAAAGCGCGTTAGGCCGTTGGTCCCGGTTGCCATACGAACATCTAATGGCAATCGTTACGGGTTGTTGGAGCCTTCTAAAATCCAACAATTGGTCTAACTGCAAGGCTTCGATATCGCTTTCGGGTTGCGGACGTCAGACGGCAGTCGCTTCACGGAAAAATATCGAAGTTTAGCCAAAAGCAGCAGTTAGACTGGTGAAGCGGACCCCAGACTCCAAAACTAAAAAGCTTCCGATGCGATTGGGATTAACGCTGAGATGATGATGATGAGTCGTTTCTTTATTTCTTTCTTTGTCTAGGACTCTAGTATATGCTGATGTGTATAATGGTAACTTTTCAGTACTTTAGCACTTAAGACCTGTGGACTGTATTCCTTCATGTTTTTAGAATCTAACCAAAGCTTTGCAATACTACGAATTCTATTGAATCGATGCGTGAAACTTAGGCCAATATTAATTTAAATCTGTAACTGTGATATTTTATTGGTCCCTTTTAATGTAATTTCATTGGAAGTGAGTTTTATTGATATGACGTCAACTCGCTCGGATGTCGAAATAAGATCACGTCATCGTCGTCACATGGTGCGTGCCATTCAAATGAAACAGCATTGCATGTCTCTGAATAAGAATATTCAGTGAGATGCAATTATAACTAGGGATTGGAACCAATGACTGAAGGTGAAGGAAAACATCTTGAGGAAACCTGGACTTTAAGTCTGAAATTGCCAACCCGCATTGAGCAAGCGTGGTGATTACGCTCAATCCTTCTTTGTATGACAAACCCGCCACAGTGTTCCCAACCCACTGCAACTCCTGAAAGCCAGAATCAACAGTGGAGACCGCCAGAAAAACGCCGAGCAATGAAGCTCGACGAGTCCCGGAGAAACGATTCAACTGTCTTGGGTCCCGCAACGAAATTAATCAGAAAAGAATAGCGGAGTAGTAAGAAAAAAGATATTTTTTCCACTTCCTTCTTTGTATGAGAGGAGACCTGTGCCCAGCAGTGGGACGATTAAAAGGTTGATGGTGATGATGATGATGAATGGAACGTCGTGGAGCAGTGACGACCCCGACTTTCGAGTTGTGGTTCTTAGTTTCCAACCCGGTCGTGTGCTTTACTTGGTGTAAATAATTTAATCACCAATTCTTTCACAGTTTTGAGAGCAGAGATGATGATGATGATATGCTTGCCTTAAATACGACACGGCACGACACGTACGACACGCTACCACTGGGTACACGCTACCATTTATTTATTTTTTCGCAGAAAGGTATGCATTTTAGAAGACATTACAGATTAGAAGGCAGGTGCATTGGTTAAAAGAACACAATGATAAAATTTACAAGCGTAAGGAACATTCCCTTCCTGTATTTGGAGTTGCATTGTCGCCGACCTCACGACACTGCCGTGTGCATTCAATATGCACATCAAGTTAAAATAACGATTATTAGTTGACTTCTGTCTGTACGAAAAACCTATACAATACGAGGTCAGTAAAAACAGGAAATATATATCTTGATGTTTCGCCGTGAGTACCTGTGGTTTAGCATGTCACGTACTTGAATGGATAAAAGAGTCGACCACTTAAGGCGAAAGCGTCAGGTTAGTCCACCAAATTGGAAACATTGACCTCATCTAGTTTGATGATGTTGTAATTTCTTTTGACGTGCGGACGACCTCAGGTCAACCTACCCGAATCTGTCAAAATTTTCAATCAACCGTGAGCCTTAATGCTTTAGAGATAAAGTTGAAACTGTAATAAAGAAATCTGACAGATTGTAGTAGCTTGATGTGCTGTCGTCTGTACATATAAAAGTTTTTGTTGGTCCGATTTACAAAAATGAACAATTTCGAATCACATTCATATTTTAAAGGTTAAAATTTTTTAAACGAGTGTGTTTGTATGTTTGTTGCTTTTCTACGCTCAAACTGCTGGTCGGATTTGTATGAAATTTGGCACACGGGACGCAGCTAGTTATTTTATATAAAAAGTACATAAAGGGTTAACTGAAACCACTATATGGTCACAGCAGCCGATATCAACTTAACCTGATCCACTTACTTCTAAAGGGGTCCACCCTCAGCTTCTCCCTGGCGGTGAGGGCATCGGCGATGTCTCGTCTCTTGACGCACTGTATGCCGAGGTTCTTGAACTGGTACTCGCACGTCTCCTCCGTAACGCGCACGGGGGGGATTGTGCACACGCCCATCACGCAGTGCTCTCTTCCCACCAGGTTGTGGGGGTGAGGTCTGGAGAAACAAGGTGGTAGTTTTAATCATTTTTTCATTTATTCGAAATCATTCTTTATTTTTATATTATTTATACTAATATTATAAATGCTAAAGTAACTGTCTGTCTGTTTGTTACGCTTTACCGCTTAAACCTCACAACCGATTTTGTTGAAATTTGGCATAGACAATCTTTAGACCCTGAGAAAGAACATAGGCTACCTTTTATCACGGTTGATTTGATATTCTCGATGGAAATCTAAAAAGCGCGATATAACCGAACTCCACGCGGGCGAAGCTGCGGGCGGAATGCTAGTTATTAATAAGATTGTTCAAAGGTAAATTGGAAGTAGTTGTCAGTAGTAACCGGGCAAAAAGTGAAGTATCTCATAATAACACTCTTCGTTTGGTGTGTGACAAATTTATTTATTGGCAGGATATAAAGCGTGTTCTGTAATTGAGTCCTAGATTACTGATCTAAGTATTGTCTATCCACTATGAGATTAGACACGACATAACAAAACAACAATTAATAAAACAAGAGTAAAAAAACACAAAATTCGCCCGCGCGTCCTAGATATCTACGCGATTTTCATATTCACACAGGGTTTTCAGCGCTGAGAGTACAAAATCAAAGAGTTATATTTTTAAATAAACTGGGATGCACTTTCTTGGATTCTCAACCTTCGCCTAAATACTGAAAGTTAAAAATGCAGTACGTGCTTAATTGCTTTGCTGGTATTTTGGTGTGGCTAGCTGGCATATTATGATAAATAATTTCAATGTTGTTGTGTTTTCCTGTGTTCATTACTGTACCTACATAGTATTGTATAAAGTCATGTGCTTTTTTTTTTAAATGAACAGACAGCTGTGCTGCTCGGGAGTTTGTTCCGCTACTTCTTCTCAGCGAAAGCGGGCGTTGTGGAGTACTGTCTTATGTAGTATAGACGTTCAAAAAGTGATGATTCTTAGCCCAATTTGAATAAATGACTTGATTTTGATTGCCGCCACGAGTTCTTCTTCTGTGCTAACGTAGGGATCATCGTATCTAAATTTCACATAACAACAGAACAGCAGCACCAGTATATTTCACTATGTTTATATGATTACGTAGAACAAATTCAGCAATGTCTGTGCAATGTCTGCGGTATAGTTTTATGGTGCAGACCGCTCAGCCAACACAATGCTGGTGAGCAACAGAGCACTGTTTGTTCCTTAAAAAGCTGATCATGAATAATAATAATAAACAAAGTAATTAGGTATGTAGCAGCTGGCTCTTATAACTTATAAATAGCAAACAAACAGGCTTAAAGTGACTTACTTACATTCTGGATTATTAAGTAATTTCTTATACAAGATTTCTACTGTATCTGGGAACATACATGAAATCGTGGAAAATACATATAAGAAATCAAGTTTTTCTATTTGCTGTGTGAAAGGATATACAATATATAAAGAAAACCCTGTCCGAACCATAAGGATAATAAAGGTTAGGTAAACACATGACCAAATATAATATAAAATACGTAATCATCATAGTAACAATAGTAATGAATTTTAAAATAATCTTTTTTTCCCGCGAATTAATTCCAACTTCCCCAAAATTTGATAATTTTTACGCTTATGCGATTCGACCACGCGTCGCGTGCCCTGCCCCCCGTCGTTCGCGGAAGGGTGTCCTACCGCACATGTATTAAGTTACCTCTTTTTGGAAAATAATATTTATTTTTTAGGGGGATTTTTTTTTAAACTTTAGTCCGGCTTTGTCGGCAGTAGTAGAATCAGTTATCGATTCCTAACAATACCTTCATGGATCGGACAGGGTTTTCTTTACATATTGTAGATATTCCAATAATGTGGCGTAAATCATCGTCCATATTAATCCGTCTCTAACAAAGCATAATTATTAATCATTGAAGGCTATGTACAGGAATAATTGGACTTCAGATTTATGTACTGTATGTCGTATTAACCGTGTTGTCTTAGTCTGTAGTTTGTCACTGTACTTATAAAATAAAATAAAAATAAATAGCAAAGGGAGGATCTTCCAACCAGACCAGACGGGTGTTGTGTCTGGCGGGTAATTGCCCCACGGTTGATGTTAAGAAGTTGCTAATTGCATGGTAAACTCCGCTTGCGAGATGTAGAATTCATGTGACGTCAGTATGACGAGTTGTTTATTTGTGGCGTTTTTAGGTACCGCTACAGTGGCCATTGGCGCTTGGCTAAAATCGGAATTAACGCCGCCAGCTTGTTGATTCTTTATCATTTCTAGGACGAATTCACCAATATTTACCAACAAAACAACGCGGGCCCCTATCCATACCATTTGGGGGCAAAATATCCTTGTAGCGGTTTACGTTCATGTCTATTTGCATATTAGTCACAAGTCAGACTTCAAATTGTCATTGATGTAAAAGGACTATAACTCCAACGGATTATGTAGTTAACTAAAGGAAAACATAAAAACCACGTGACTTGGTTAACCGACTAAACGTAATGAAATTCACTTGATAGCATGGTACAGACGACAGCACATCAAGCTTATTAGATTTTCAACTTTATCTCTAAAGTATTAAAGCTCAAGGTTGATTGGGAATATCTGACAGTTTGGGGTAGCTTGACTTGCTATCGTCCGTACATTAAAATATTGTACTTTTCAATTTAGCAACGTTGTCAGTTAGCTACCTAAACCGGTGAGTTAGTGAATTTATTCTCACTTGTAAGGTTCATCTTTGGTGACACACGACACGACGATGACCGCCTGTCCCGTATAGCCGCATATCTTAATTGTAGGGTAAGTCTTGTTATCTGAAGTGCTGTTCACGCCGGGAATCGAACCCGCCGACCGGCCTTCACACTCGTAGCGAAATCTGCGGACAAAAATATTAATTAATAATTGTCAGTATACATGCATACATTTCATTCATTCTTTGCTAATTTTAGATATTCTAGGTGCATAGTAATAATTCAAAACAGAAGTGCTTCGTCTAAATATAATGTCCAAGTGTAGCGACCTACATAACAATGCATTTTGGCAGCCATCCTCGGTTAATTTGTAGCTGCCGCCTGCGCATTCTCAAGCGGAACCGGTTGCTCCATTATAAACATACTAAATTAACTTAGTTCATGCTATTAGTTCGCATTTATTCGTTGTACCGGTGGTAGTCCATAACATCGGCTGCCGGCAGAAGTTATCACCCATCAGACATAGTGTTGCCGCCAAGTGATTCATCGTGTTCCGGCGATGAAAGCTGGTGAAACCATATGGAGGACAGGTCTCAGCAGTTGTGTTGCGATGTGTGCCGGGTACGACGCACCAAATGTTGTTGTGTCGGGAGTTTGGTCGTGGAGGGTCTCCAGATCAATCTCTCTCTGGTGCAGCATGGTTGGTCGTGTTGTTGGGCATCACTTCGCTCAACTGCCGTCTTTCTTCCTATTCACTCAGGATTTTTTTTGTGTGAATAGGCTCTTAATAAACTAGCGCGCTTTACCATCAACGATTACATCACTGCTTACCATCAGGCGTGATTGCACGCGATTTGAATGCAATAGGGTAGTTGACTAAAAAAACTAATTAATCCGTCAGATTTCCAAAAAATACTAGACACGTATTTTTTCTTTTTTCATATTATAAAAAAAAAAGAAGACAACACAGCGCGTTGAAAACTCGTGTCACTGGACGCTGGACACTTTTTAGCGACCAGTGACGTCACCAGCCACCACTCCTGATCTTTGATGCCTTTTATATTTGTCAATTTTTTGTTTATATGAAAAAAGAAAAAATACGTGTCTAGTATTTTTGGAAATCTGTCTGACGGACTTAGGACTAATTAGTTTTTTAGTCAAATACCCTATCCCGCCTAGAGCGCGCTAGTTTATTAAGAGCCTATAAAAAAAAAAAAAAAACCTGACTGAATAGGAAGGAAGACGGCAGTTGAGCTAATGTTAAACCCAACAACACTACCAACAATGCTCTGCGCTAGAAGGAGATTGGTCTGGAGACCCTCCATCAAACTCCTGACACAAAAACATTTGGTGCATCGTACCCGGCACACATCGCAACACAACTGTTCGGACCCGTCCTCCGTACGGATTCACCAGACATCATGCCGGAACACGACGGCGACGAACGAACGACTGTTAAAAGTCTTTATATCTCTAAATTTTTGGACCAAAGCTGCAAATTTGAAACACCCAGATGCAGTGAATAATACATTATTGTTCCATCAATTAATACACATCATGTATACTTATAATAAAATTCTCGTGTCACAGTTTTCGTTCCCATACTCCTCCGAAACGGCTTGACCGATTCTCATGAAATTTTGTGAGCGTATTAAGTCTGAGAATCGGCCAACATCTATTTTTTATATTTCTACTACTTACGCGTGTGAAACCGCGGGGCGCAGCTAGTATTGTATAAATACAAAATAAATGTATGAAAACATTATCAAGCGTTTAATACATTCAATTAAAATTTATAAAGCATCAAGTATGGGTTACCTTGCATTTATAAGTAGACAACAAGATGTCTACTTATAAACACAACGGTGAGGGCAATTAATTCTACGATTCTATTTATTACAATATCTTAACAATGTAAGCTAATTCATGATTTCTGATCTTACCCGTCAACCAAGAATAACAGTCAAAGAACAAGTATACAGAAATAAGAAGGCTGCTCAAAACAAAAAAAAAAAAGAAACTTTCGGATTTTGAATGTACTTACTAATTTATATCTCACCAATATGATCGTTTGCTTAACATCATTAAATTGCATTTGAAAAACTTTCGATTAAATTAATGATTAAAATGATAACATGGTGATATTGTTACGCCGCTTCTAGCCAGTTTGTTTACATTTTCAACAAACATACCGAGGGGAGGCAGGGGAGGCGACTATAGCGCACACAGATTACCCACTCCAAATAAATTACCTTTAAGTAACCAACTCAAAAATAAGGACAATCTTAGAAACTAATACTCTATTAAGAATTATCGTCGAATTACATCTTCATTAGCAGTGACCAGTGACAATGATTTTGCGCGAGGATTGCTTCTGATGACGTGCGTCGCCACGATGCTTCTTACATAACGACGAGATGCGAGACTTGCATTCCAAGATAAAAAGCCCTGGCAATTGAACCGTTCAGAGCCCGGCTATTTGCTATGTGTGTGGAACGCTAAGCATTCTGTGCGGGCGAATGTGCTTTATTAGGCGCCTGGATTGTTGAACAATGTATGTAGTTTGATAAATGCAGGGATTCATCTATTTATTTATTTCTTCTTCTTCTTTCAGCCTATAGATGTCCACTGCTGGACAAAGGCCTCCCCCAAGGCTTTCCACGTTGACCGGTCTTGTGTTGCCCGCATCCATCGGCTTCCCGCGACCTTCACCAGGTCATCGGTCCACCTTGTTGGGGGCCTCCCTACGCTGCGTCTTCCGGTACGTGTCCGCCACTCCAGAACCTTACTGCCCCATCGGCCATCGGTTCTACGAGCAATGTGCCCTGTCCAGTGCCCACTGCCACTTAAGTTTAGCGACTCACAGCGCTATTTCGGTGACTTTGGTTCTTCTGCGGATCTCCTCATTTCTGATTCGATAACGCAGAGATTTATTTATTTATTTAGAATCTAAATAAATAATCGTCTATCGTAGATGGGAGTTTTTTTTTTTGATATGGCATCTCGTAGGTGGCCATTAGAGGCCGTAACTACTTAACCGGACTTTCCTGTGGATGCCTTAATTAAAATTAAAGCCTCCAGCCAGGGGCACTTAAAACTAAATTAAAATTGGGCGACTACGCACTAAGGGCACCCCCTGTGGAGTACGAACCTCGGCTTAGGGCGTCGCTAGAGAGGACAGCAAGGGACGGCTGGATCGAATGTATTCTTAATGGTTTGATGACCAAGGCGTTTCCTAGTACTAGCTCTGAGAAGAAACGCCGAAACAAACTCAGAGGTCATTGTTGGGACATTATGATATTACTGGCTCAGCTGCGGCGCGGGCTGGCCTTCATCGGACAAGGGACGGGGGAGGGGATTACTACGTAGCGCGTCGCGATGGACCTCGGCGGCGAGGTCGGTAGGTCGGTCTGTTTTTGTGTAATGTGCTGGTGGCCCTATTGGCCTCTTGGAGGAGGGTAATGGGGTCATCGGGGTCTGTGAGGGCATGCCGAGGGCGGCGAAGTCGGGAGATGGTGGAGGGAGTGTAATTGGCTGCCGCTGCTATAAGAGGATTGCGGTGCTTGGCAGCAGTGTCAAAGAAACGCTTGGAAAGGCGTTTCATGAACTGCTGGATGGTGGGGATTTTGAGATCAAGATGGAGGATCTCATTTCGAACGAACCAAGGGGCGTTTGTGGCTTTACGGAAGAATCGGTTTTGGACTACTTGCATCCTATGGATATGACGTGGCTTGGCATGTGCGAAAACTGGACAAGCGTAGGTCATAATCGGGCGTATGCAAGCTTTGTACATGCGCATTTTGCACCTGAGCTATAGCTTGCTACGCGGGTTGAGGACGGGGTGGAGTCGACCTAGAGCGAAGGCGGCGCGAGCGCGGACCGTCTCAATGTGCTCTGAGAAGTTGAGGTTCTGATCGAGAATCACACCTAGGTACTTGGCTTGCTTCTCCCAAGGGATCGGCTTGCCGTCCAAGGTGATGGGTCGTGGAAGGATGACACTGACCCGCGGTTTCCTGTAGAGTACCGCTTGGCTTTTTAGGGAGTTGACTTCAATCCTCCATTTCATAAACCAGTCAGCGAGCTTGTTGACCGCGGATTGGAGATGGAGGCGAATCCAGTCTGGACTGCGTCCCGAGCAGTAGATTGCTGTGTCGTCTGCGAACAGAGTGAGTTGAGCCTTACTGCTTTTCGGGATATCGCTAGTGAAAAGCGTAAAAATGAGTGGGGCTAGTACAGAGCCCTGGGGAACACCTGCACGGATGGGGCGGGGGGAGCGTAGTTGGGAGACTGTTCAATGGAACACTTGTTTATCTAACTAAGAGAGTCCCTAACTGCGATTGTTCAACTTGTCAACTCAGCCTTCTGCCTTTTCAGTTCGTTAGAGTTTTATGCAGGCGGGGTTTTTGTTTGTAAATAATGTTTTTTTTTACGTTTATATTACTAGTAGGATAATCTATATTTTATTTATATAAAGCTGAAGAGTTTGTTTGTTTGAATGCGATAATCTCAGAAACTACGAGTCCGATCTGCAAAATTCTTTTTGCGTTAGACAGCCCATTACTCCAGGAAGGCTTTAGGCTATATAACATTAGGTACGCTGTGACCAATAGGAGCGGGAAATATTAAAAAAAAAAAAACCATATGGAAACCTACGCGTGTGAAACCGCGCGGTGCAGCTAGTTTAAGATAAAGGACACCAACAGCACTATCTTTTACAATTTTAATTAATCAACATTAAAAGTTGTTCAATTCTTAAGGAAGGCGGTAGGCTAAAGGACGCTAAATGATAACGAGTAATAACTGATAACGCTGTCAGGCGATGCGATGCGATAGAGTGAGTACAAAAATTACACACGGACGGAGTCGCGGGCCGTAGCTTGTAATTTTTTTTTTAAAGTATTATACACTAGTGCTTGACGGCAATCCCGCCTGATGGTAAGCAGCGATGCAATCGTTGATGGTAAAGGGCGCTAATGTATTAGGAGCCTATTCACTCTAGTCTTGAAGACAGTTAAATTGTAGTCAGACGGAAAGACTGCCGCTGGCAAATTGTTCCACTCCCTCGTTGTACGCGGTTTAAAAGACCGAGGCGAAACGCTTCGTCCGAATCGTAGTGGTGTCAACAACGAAAGGGTAGATATTCGCCGTACGACGGGACGTCCGATGATGAAACGGAGATAGAGGTATTAAGTCATGCAATTCCCGCGCACACCCCAAAATGCATCCTTCGGCAAAAATCAAAAAGTTGATTTAGATTTGAGAAGATAGATACATAGGTACTTACTTACATAATTCAAATTTTGTTTCGTTATTTAATATTTAGATACAATATAATATTTAGAATAAGATACTCTTTATCCTAATAAACAATATTTCTTTAAATTCATAACTAGCGGCGGCCAGCGACTTCATTCGCGTGGAGTTCCCTCTTCTATTGGTCGCAGCGCGGCGTGATGTTATAAAGGGTGTATCTGACATCGACGCACAAACGAGTACCATGGATCCAGTACATGATTCTGAAACCCCCAGTGGTGAAATTTTTCGTCGGCTTTTTCATGATTTAAAAAAAATAAATGTAGTTTTTTTTCACTTCAGACCATTTACAATTGCTATACTTTTATAACCCAATAAGATGTTAAAGTCAAAATTAAATTATTCGCTAATTACATAAAAAAGCGCAATGTAAACAAAACTCGAAAAACTATCTTATCAGCTGATTTGATAGAGTTCACATCAGGGATCAACGTCATACCTACAAACCCGCACGGAGGCACGCTTGCAACGTTCAAATGCCGAGCCGACACTTTTTTTTAACCACTGTTAATTCTGTAACCGTTCATTAACAACATAAATGACTATCATAATTTAATTAGTGGCATGCAATTAGTAGCCTATTCGCGAAGTTTGCGTTACGATGTCAGATACACCCTGTATAGCCTAAAGCCTTCCTGGATTAATGGGCTATCCAACGCAAGAAGAATTTTTCAAATCGGACCTGTAGTAAAACAAACAAACAAACTCTTCAGCTTTATATGTATATTAGTACAGACAATAAAGTTTATAAGAGTAACTGAAATAAGAAATGTAAGTGGCCCGTCGTTAACGGCTAAATCTACCTTTTGGCCCGACTCTTCAAAATATTGAACAGCCTTGCTATAGAATCTCGACAGGCTAGCTGCACTGGCCTGTGCTTCAGGCTTTGGAGACTCTTAAAATGGTTCAATAATTTAATTTTTAAACCAGTTTCCTCAAAGTTTTGTAATACAATAAATGTGGATATTATGATGTATTAAATTAATATGGACATTACGATGTAGGTATTGAATTAATGTAGATATTACGTATGGTACGAGTATGGGTTTTTTGTTGCTATCAGTGAAATTTGTATGAGTATTGTGTGGGATACCCTAAAGCTATTTATTCTATTTGTAGACCTGTACGTTTACATCATTTGTTGCGTATTTGATTGTGGACGATTTACTCTATACAAATAAGTACAAGGTAAGTACTTACAATTTTTTTTTTTAAACAGAAATCACACGAAGCTAGCCCCAGAGTAAGTTCGAGACTTGTGTTATGGGATACTAACTCAATGATACTATATTTATAATAGAAAAGACCCGGGCCAATCAGGAAAAGATCGTTTTCCATCATGACCTGGCCGGGGATCGAACCCGGGGCCTCCACGTCGCAGGTAGGCCACGGAGGACGACAATTAATCGTAATATCCATATTTATTATTTAGTAAAATTTATGATTGTGTCTTTTGATATGGACACTGCGTTATCTTTCGCTGTTTGCGTAATACACTTTCAGTAGCAATGGGTTTCATTTTGACAGTTCAACAACATTCATTGCGCTATTTACGTTGTTGGGATGACAATTTTTTCGAACACAAGAGACAATGAATAAGCAATATCCTCAGAATGTTTCAGATTATGATTTATAGTGTTTATGTATCATTTGAGAAAAAAGTCGTGGTGGCCTAGTGGTTAAAATACCAGCCTCTCAAGTATGAGTGTGCGGGTTCGACTCCAGGTTACGCAAGTACCAATGTAACTTTTCTAAGTATATCTTGGACACCAATGACTGATTAGAAGGTGAAGGAAAACATCTTATCTTGAGGAAACCTAGACTTCAAGTCTGAAATCGCCAACCCGCATCGAGCAAGCGTGGTGGTTACGCTCAATCCTTCTCTGTATGAGAGGAGACCTGTGCCCAGCAGTGGGACGATAAAAAGATTGATGATGATGATATATGATTTGCACAGTAATTGCGTCACACTCCTAGACTGATTTGTTTCTCGATTATAGTCCTTATTATCTATGAACTAGTTCATCAAGTAGATGAGTTAAGAACACATTACTGAAAGAGAGAGGTATCAAAGTACATATTTTATAACATTTTATGGTTTTGTTCTGACTCATATGATAACGGAACACTCATTGAATCTGATAAAACGGCTTTGATAGAACAATACGATTACGAATATTATATGCTCTTAAGATAGTTTATTACACACGCGTTTTGTACATCCGGAATAACGTAGCATATTTAGTCCATAAAGTACCAGTAGTCCTGGTTGTAGTGTTTGTATCTCCTAAAAGGTATATGTATACTAACATTGTCTCATGTACACTTGTAGTCGAAGTATCAATGTCAATCTGGCAGTCTGTTAATGACACCGGTCAAGGTTGGACGTGTGCTGCTTGCGATACGAGTGTAGTGGTGAGCGAGTGAATTTCAGGTGTTACTGTAAGGACAAGGGTCGTTACACTGGTAACGGTGTAGGAAAGGATCGCGAGGAAACCGGCTTATCATGGAACCAAAAAACAATCGGAGACACCTACATCTACAAACTCGCTCTCGGCCTGCGTGGTAGAACAGCCCATTACTTCTAGGAGGCCTGTGTCCCAGCAGTGGGAAGGTTATAATGCTGATGCTAACCCACTTTTACATCCGTTATTTAATAACTTCTTATTTAAAGATTTTTATTGTTTAAATTTTGAATTATTCGCAAAAGAAGCTAAATCATTATCGATAGACATAACTGGAAAAGCCCCACATTAGTAACAACCTGTGTATAACAAACAAGATAATACGCACTTACACATAATCTTACAAAGCCTTTGATTATAACATAATCTGCCACTAGAGAAAATTCATTGTTTCAGTTTGAAAGTTCAACACCATACATTGCGTTATTTAGGTTGTTGCGCAAACACAATTATTGAACAGATGGCGCAACGGATTAGCAATATACTTCAAAATCATTCGAATAAATAGTAATATTGTGTTCGCAATCAAGGTGCTGGAAAACACAGGAAGTCAATAAATATCAACAAACAAATGTATGAAAAAAATGCCTACTGATACTAATAGGTAGGTGCAATTATCTTTATATTGAAATTGTATGTAGGCACGGTATGTACGGCCGTCGCATGTAACACTGAAACTCGACCTTACGACTATGAAAATAAAGACGCTGTCGGATCAAAATCTTAACATGGACACATGGTTGAATGTACTGCTGGCTGCACTCATTTTTTCCCGTGATTTGTGGCTACTGGATCAATTGATATGAACGTAGCACTATCAACAGTTTTTTTTTTTGTTTGTTGTATTTGCCACTTCTAGTCTGCTGCGCGTGCGCCGTGTTTATCTATAAATTGCAAGCGACTACCTGACATTATTAAATATTTTGTATAGTGTGTTATTGTTGATTTGTTACTGTCATAAATAATGTTCTATAAAGTTTTTAAATATATCTATCATGCAGGTAAGTAAATTAAAATCTTAAGTGAAATAAAGATATCTTAAACCCCATTTTTGGTTACATTTTTCTTGTAAAGTTTTTTTGGATATTTTAAATATGGCCGAATTGATATTATCTACTTGGCATTGGAAAATGCGTCTTCTCTCGACAATAACCTCATTTTGAACTTCAAAGCAAATGCCTTTCGACGGAGTGCTAAAACCTCAAATTGACGATCGAATAAAACAGTTTTCAATGATGTTCTAATTTTAAATAATGTATGATGTAATGTCGTCTACGCAAAACACATTGTAGTCTATACATTTTTAACCACAGACTATAAATAGCCGCGTGTATTTGTTCCCTTGGACTAACAACTTCAAAAAATGAACACAGTTTGAAATTACAAACAAAACCGTGGTCAAGGACTTGTACTCGGAAACAACTTGCGACTTGTACAATTGCATTTTGCTTTGCTATCTGTCGCGGGCGCATCACGGATTAATTTGCATTGTTAATGTCAATTAATGTGTGTTGTCTTTGGTCCCTGGCCCTGACACCAAGCAATTAACAAAATTGTCGCTTTTTTATATGTATACAAGGCTTTTTAGACCATGTTTTGTTTATGCGGAACAAACTATTTTTAAACCGATTTCAAAAAGGGGGAGGTTACTCAATTCGATCGTATATATGATTTCTTCTCACTCAAGTACACTAACAATAGTAGTAGGTATTCATTGATGTTGGATGGATGTTTGTTACCCTGTCACGCAAAAAATAGATTTGGTAATCCATACTTACATACTAATCCATACTAATATATAAATGCGAAAGTAACTCTGTCTGTCTGTTACGCTTTCCCGCCTAAACCTCTCAACCGATTTTGATGAAATTTGGCACAGACAATCTTTAGACCCTGAGAAAGAACATAAGCTACTTTTTATCCCGGAAAAATTTGATGTTCCCGAGGGAAATCTAAAAAGCGCGATATAACCGAACTCCACGCGGGCGAAGCCGCGGGCAGAAAGCTAGTAATAAATAGATAGGTAAATGGAAACATAAAAAAGTACTTTATAATATGTAACTAATAACAAAGAAAACTAATGAGGCGCTCTTCCTCTCTCTACTTATTTAAAACTTGCTGTGCCCAACAGGGTCCATAATTGTTTCCAATATTATCCATACTAATATTATAAATGCGAAAGTAACTCTGTCTGTCGGTTAGTCTGTCTGTCTGTCTGTTACGCTTTCCCGCCTAAACCTCTCAGCCGATTTTGATGAAATTGGGCACAGACAATCTTTAGACCTTGAGAAAGAACATAGGCTACCTTTTGTCCCGGAAAAATTTTATATTCCCGAGGGAAATCTAAAGAGCGCGATATAACCGAACTCCACGCGGGCGAAGCCGCGGGCGGAAAGCTAGTATAATTATAATTTGACAGAGATGGGTGGAAACTGGACACCCAGAATAAACATAAAGAACAGGTATTTTTTATCCTGATATTCCAACGGGATTGAAACTCAAGCGGGTGATACCACGGGGCGCAGCTACTATAATATTATATTCTTAGCAAACAGATAAGGAAAATAACATGGTAACTATTTTTTTCCTTGTTACAATAAGAATTGTGTATTTTACTTTCTAGACAAACTGCAAATACTAAGGAAAACCGTTATGTAACCAAGTCTAACAGTTTACGCAACTCATGTAATGCTCAGTCTAAAGTTTTTTTTTTTTTTATCAATCTCCTATTGCAGTGTTTTTCGACAACTTACATAGCACGGTCCCCGTAATGTAGTAAAACCAGAATACAGTTAACCATTGAAACTTTGAAGTATTTTATTCTTATTAAGGTTTAGCGACAACTTAAGGAGTCACGACCCACAAATTGAAACCCACCCGGCACCCACATTTGTTGTTATTACTTTTATAATTTTCAAATATTTGAAAAAAAAAAATCAATACACAAGTTTTTGATCGAACGTCTATGGTATAAAACATATCGAATGGCGGGAAAACGTTGACATTAGTGACAGCAGAGAGACAGTACAGAGTCCGAATACATTTTGAAATAGAATAAGTAGTTGTAAGTAAATACTGTTTTGATTATTTTATCTTTCAAAGTACAAATTAGTCAGACGTATAGAATAGAATAATCTCTTTATTATGTACACCATATAAATTAACAAACAAAAACGTGACCAGTCATCAGCATCTCATCGTGACTCACTGAGTTTTTGCCGCCAATATTATTAACTCTGTGTTGTATATTTTGTACTCTTTTGCCTTATAGATCTTATGCCCATGCTTTCGTCAAACTGATATACCTCTATTACTTAATAGAAAATTATGTAAATAATATCTAACATCAGCTGAGATATACAATATGTAAACAAAACCCTGTCCGATCCGTGAAGGTATTGTTAGGTATCGATAACTGATTCTACTAATGCCTACGAAACCGGGCTAAACTTTAAAAAAAAATCCCCCTAAAAAATAAATATTATTTCGCAAAAAGAGGTAACTTAAAACATGTGCGGTAGGCCATACAGGCGCGGGCGCAGAGGGGCAGGGCACGCGGCACGTGGTTGCATCGCTATTCGCTCAGAATTATAGCGTCAAAAATAATGTTGTCACTTTTTAAAAATTACCAAATTTTGGGGAAGTTGGAATTAATTTGCGGGAAAAAAAGATAATTTCAAAATTCACTAATATTGTTACTATGATGATTATGTAAAATTTCATATGTTATTTGGTCATGTGTTTACCTAACCTTTACTATCCTTACGGGTCGGACGGGGTTTTCTTAACATATTATACAGCGTGGAATTTTAATGGTTGTTTTCCCGCAGCGAAACGGTTCTGTCCTAGTAATACAATCGTTTCATCATGAAATTAAATATTAGAAACTTGAAATGGCAGATTTAACATAGTGATAAAAAAACGCACGGGAGCTTATTATGGTTTGAACATTACATACATTGCTTTCCTTTGAGGCGGTTTCATGTACATTTCGAGTAGTACGGGTAGTACCTACAAGTTGTATCTAGCGTAATTAACTTTTCTCACTTTTTCGAGTTGATGATTTTTTTTTATTTACTTTTTTAATTATTTTATAATACAAACATTTTTGGTTTTTTACTCTATTCATCGAAAGTATTCCTTAAAGCAAATCGTTCTGCCGCGGGAAAACAACCATTTAAATTCCAGCGTGTAGATATACCTAGCTGTGATTAGTGCCAACTTTTTCCCGCCATTTGAGATGTTTTGTGCTATAGACGTTCGATCAAAAAGTTCTGCATTGATTTTTTTTTTCAAACATCCAATGAATATAAATGTAATAACAACAAGTGTGGGTGCCGGAGTGCGTCAGTCCCAGTTCTCGTTTTCGATATCACCTTCAAGGATGTTATTGTACCTGAGTTCATTAGGTAAATCCCCCGGTAACGCATTGTAATTGTCAATTACGGCACTTCCTCTTGTGTTGCTGTGCCGGTTTTAGGAGCAAAAAAATCTATTCACGCAATGTTGTACGTGATTCACGAAATCTAGAAATGAAATGGCTCATTACAAGATCCCCGCGAATCGCGAAAAAGAAAACCAATGGAAGAACGAAATCATAATCAAACTCTTTGATGTCTCCTAAGGCATCTATTTACATTCTTTATTTATTTGTTACAGAGAAGACAGTCAAACTAGAATAACTTTTAATATCCATAACAACTCAACCGATTAATATTGCAACATATTAGAACAGCACCAGTTGGCCGTCCAGCACTTGATGCACCCTGAAATAACTCGGCGCGTCACCATCAGATTTAGCGGTGGTGTAACGGAACAAAAGCTGAACAGTTCTGTATTGTAATGTCTAAACATCAATCCCAATATGTGAAGTGACGCAAGTACAGCAGCCACACGGAGGTAACGTGTCCATTGAACGGGGCGGTAGACTATGTAACACTACGTAATATTCAATAGCGAAACTTTCCAGAAGAAGTGGGCCCAAAAAGTCAAATCTAGCTGACATTAAAAGATGTATAAAATTGGCATGTTTGTCAACCATCTCTGCTCTCAAAATGATGAAGATCATCGTAAAGGTATGCGCTAGAACCAAAAAGTCGTAGAATTCTGACATCTACTAGCCCACAATGGGTTGGCGGGCTTTCGAACTGCCCGAGGGGTTCAATATCGCGCAGGTCTATTGTGGTGTAAGAAAATAAATTCAAACTTTCTGTTATAAAAGTAAGTACTCTCCAACATCATCTAAGCGTATAATCCCGGATGCATTCGCGGCTTTCGCGTTGGAGCCCAGGATCCGCTTTCTGCCCGCGGCTTCGCCCGCGTGGAGTTCAATTATATCGCGCTTTTTAGATTTCCCCTCGGGAATATCAAATTTTTCCGGGATGAAAATTACCCTATTATTTAATCCGGACTTCTAACTTTACGTCTGCAAAAAATCCGAGCAATGGGTTCAGTAGTTACGGCGTGAAAGCGGAACAAACAAATAAACTTACTTTCCGATTTATTATATTAGTAAGGATAAGTACTCTGTTTCTTCTAAACTATACTTTAATATTAACAACCTAAATATTGATTTCAAATCTGCATTATTCAATTTGGAATTGAAAATAATTTTAGCTATCTACAACATGGCATTTGTCCAAATCGATTCAGTTGTTCACGCAGACTGACAGACCCAGTACATAAACATGAATTGAATTGATAACATAAATCATTGTTAAATGCTTCATATTCTTAGCTCCATGTGGAAGGTCAAAATCAAATATATTGCTGTCATAATGACAATTCATGGTGGTTCTGGAATGCGCGTGCATATACAATGGATATAACCAGGTGACGACTGATGTAAATGATTCTTCCTTCATCTTCAGCCTATAGAGGTCCATTGCTTTACAAAGGCCTCCCCCAAGGCTTTCATTGCTTTGGGTGGTTTTGCCATAATCCCCACACTTGGCAGGCGGGTTGGGGGTCGCAGTAATTTGATATTCCACAGGAGAAGCACTGCTGCCCGGTTCCCTGGTGAGAGTTCCTTTAGTCGTCTTTTACGACACCCACGGGAGGATATGGGTTTGTACTTTTCTAAGCCCGGTACCACACGGGATGTGTAAATGATTGGAAGACAAAAATAATAAGTGGCGCCGACTCCAAATAAATTGAGATTAGTATATTATTCGGAAAAGTATGGGCGAGGAACGAAAGCGAGGAGGGAACAAATTTTTAGTTACAATTTGAAACAAGATTCTGTAACTCCTTTAAAACAATCTAGACAGCTAACCTGCTTTTAAGAACGTTGAATTTTACCTAATTTCAGTGTTCTTAAAAGCTTGTTGGCAGTCTTTCAATCTGTGGCAACAGATACCTACTGGTAATGACTTCCTAGAATTTCTATGTTTACATAACTAACCTTTAAACGATTGCTATGTTTTATGTAAATATTATATCTCGGCGAGTAAATCATATCCACTGTTTCTATTTCGGCAAAAATGTTTATTTTCTTAAGGTTATTTTTAGGGTTCTATATCCAAAAGTAAAACGAGACCTATTACTAAGGCTCCACTGTCTATTTGTCTGCCTGCCTGTCACCAGGCATTACCCCACGAACCGTTAGAGCTAGACAGTTGAAATTTTCACAGATTATGTATTTTTGTTGCATATTACTTAAGGGAACTTGGTTTTTGTTTCGCGGTTGAAATCCTCATGGACTTCCCCTATCGTGGGGTGATAGAAGGGTATGCTAAATTCTTACAGGCTAAACCATTATGACCAGGTATAGGATTCACATAAGCAATATTGCTCCTTCAATAGGCTTCAAACTGCGCTGTTCCTCACCGGGTGCACCTCCCCGTGCGGTCAGGACACAATAGTAGCACTTTGAGTTGATGGAACTTAGGACTTGAGTTTAGAGGTAATAAACGGACATACATACAAACGGACACATGTGTACAGAAATAAACTTGCGATTTTGGCAAATATAACGTCTGATTAGTGTGGGTTTATCCTCGTTCTGTTAGGAAATAGCATACTGATAAGGTTAATATTAATGTAGCTCATGTGGGGGCAAACTCGGACGTTAACGAAGATTTAACTTTTAGGAAGTAGGTATTGTAACTTTTGTAGTTCGGAGGAAACTAAATTACAACAGTTCAACTGAGAGAATGCCTCGTAAATGGGTCAGCAGTCCTGAATATGTACTGCAATCTGTTTTTGTTTTCTCAATAGCTTTTACAAATATGTACATGGTTGCTGTGGATAATATGGACCCCGTCGGGGACCGCAGAGTAAAAGAGAGGAAGAAGACTTAAATTTGTTGAAGTAGTTCGTATACTATACCGACGAATGATGACATTTGTAACCAAAAAACAAAATTAGTTATTTTACACTTTATGTTTTTTTTTTCGGTAGCTATAGTAGATTTGATAGTGGTACAGCTTTTATCGCAAGCTTTGAGCGTGGCGACCGAATCCAGAAAATTCGTAACGAAAATAAAACATAACAACCCCCCACTACGACCAGCACAGCGACGCGTTGTTGAAAGCCGTGCATTGTCTAAGGTCGTTTTAGTTCAGCAGACTCCGGTACGGTGTTTGTGTGCATGCGATTAGACATATGCGTGTAGACTAGTTGCTAACTGCTCATAGCTGATTCTATCTCTTTTAGACTCGATGTTAGGTGAGAAAACGTGCTTTTTGGCCGCGTCTACGAGTGAGTTCGAGCCCGCCGCTAGTTGAACTTGAATTAATATGAAGGAAAAAAAAACTGCCTTCATATAATACATCAATCAATCATTCTTCATATAATATAATTACATAGCTTTTTATAAATTATAAACTAGCGCTTGACCGGAATCCCGCCTGATGGTAAGCAGAATGAAATGCAAAAGCTTTACTGGGGCAGTCTCGAGTGCCACACGTTTTATTTTTATCACAAAAAAATAAAAATACAAATTCGACTTAAAACTATAATATACGCGCGAAAATTACCACAATACGTAGCAATATTCGCTGGTAATAATTTTTTTTTTATGTGAAAATAAATGTTATTTCTAATTTATACCCTGTTGATACATACAAACGGTAAAAATCGAGTCGGTATACACTATCCAATGATAAATGATTTTATTTTTATTTCTAAGTAGGTTTGAACAGTGTCGGTTCAAAGTTTTTTGTTTTTACACGTCAATCACATTTTAAAAGCTAAATGCGATCGGCGTTTTTTATCTAAGAAAAGTCACAGGCTCAGACATAATATTGGCTAAATCATATGAAGAATATGTAGATCAATGTTGGAGATGGACTTTTCAGAAAAGAACTTTGTACACAGACTGAAAGGACCTAGTGTGCAGTCAGTGGACACATTTGTCAGAAATCTGGTTGTTTCTGACATTACAATGCGACTCTCGAAGATTTTCTTACCGTTACTTTTCGCAGCTTTTAGCTCTAACACGCGTGCGTAAAAATAAAAATTCCAATGATTCATCGAGTTTGCTAAAAATAGATGAATGGACTTTAATATTAATCATTTTCCTTTACCCGGGTGTGGTCATACGTTATGGTTTTACTTGGCTTAAGAATTACATAAGTAGACTTCTGCCTTTTACATTTATAGTGACAACAACATCGGACATTTTGGATATGTAAATAAATGTGTAATGGAGTTTTCAATGGGAAAAACATTAAGGTAAATTTATTATTATGTGACTGTGTTAGTCGGAAGATATTGTTAACTAATATCTAGTACTTAACGTTATACACAGAAGCTGTTGGATCATTATGTCAATCCAGCCCACGACCTTATTTGCCGTTTTATCAAAGGGAACAAATCATTTATTTCAAATAAACCATTTACAGGCACTTTTGAATTGTCAGAAAGTCGGTCAGTCAATAAGATGAAGCTAGTAGGTACTATCAGCTGTAGAAGTCCATTTCCACCTTAAAGACTACTGTCGCCTGCGCTAAACCGGCCACGCACACTACCGCATTATTTTTTTATCGCAGTCTCCGTCTTTCGTTAAAGTAATGCATAATTTCGTTACTTCATTTGAAGTTAAGTTAGCGGCCGCACTTAACAATGGTGCTATCATAAGCGAGCGATTGTGGGTTCGATCCTCAATAAAGGCAAATCTTTTTGTTGTTTCATATAATTTAAAATTATGATAATTGATTTGTATTTTAAAGTAAAAATGTTTTCAAATAATATTTAAATGAATAGGAAAATTTATTGAATATTTATCCCAAAAAAGGTTTTTATTATATGTTTTAGTTTACTATAGAGGTAATATAATAAAAAAATATATAAAAATAAAACAATAAGCATATTATAATGCAATATACTATAAAGTTATATATTATTCGGTATAGATATACTTATACTAACAAATGAAACAAACGTTGAAACGGCAGCATTGTAATATTTTATATAAAAGTAATCCTTGACAAACTTATGATATTGTTATGGTAAAAAATACAAAAAACATTTTTGGTTGATAAATATGAAAATTATAATATTATACATATATTATGATTAAAGAGGTTATAGCTTAATTATTCATTTTCTTATAGAAAAGAGGATTGAAGCTTAACCTGAATATTATTGCAATCATAAAATAATCTATACTAAAACACAAAATAGTGCTTATTACATTTACAATTTTTTTTTTTTGTGTGTAGCGTTTTCGGAGTTTGATGGCATGAGATTATAATCTTCAAGCGCTTTCTTAGTTCAAAAGTAAACGAACTTATTTCTTATCGAATTCCGAAATTATTGTTTTTATAATTTACCAAAAGTAATTTGTATTGAAATTGCAAAAGGCGACATCTGTTAGCCATTAAGCCAACCGAACATATTACTGTCACTTCGCTAAATTACTTTAGAGATGGTTTAGAGTCCGTTATTAAGATATATAATGGTATATATTTAAAACACTCTGTAAGACACTTCTGCACTGTGATTGTTATAAATAGTTTTATTTTTTTGTTTAACTCGATAAGACTCCACCAGTCGCGCCAGTTTATTTTTAAACCACAAATGCAACCTCCCTTCTTCGCAAGATTTAAAAGTTTATTCAACGGTAAATATTGTCGTTTCGTTTCACTTGTCTCGACAGCTACCTTCGTCCTCCAACCTCTTGACCTTGACCTCCAACGGCTTACAGTATTTCTCTAAAACAATAACAATTTTATTACAGACTTGTAACAAGCGATTAGTTTGCACCTTAACACAAATAATAATAAAAACAACTTACACAAAAGCCGGTTTCATATGATATTTGAGATATATTGCTGCATATCCCTGCATATTGATTAAAAAAGTAAAACTAATAACACAAACTGGTAACTATATGTTCACCAACTGACAACAGCTAAGTAATATTATTTGAGTTATTCTAGCTAATAATAGTTATTGTAGGTAGCGGAATATTTTTTGTGAAGGAGTCATTCAGATTCTTTCAAGTCTACCGTCATCTTTTTATAATGACTCTAATATAGAAAAAATCTTAAAAGAAAGTATCATCTTTAAGTTGCGGATCGGTATTTTTAGATATTTTTGTTGTCAGCATTCATAACTCACCAATAAACATTTAAAAAATATTTTGTAAGTCATTAGATTTGAACTCGAACCACCTTGAACGCCTATCAAGGCGAAAACCATTAGGCCATTGAAACACTTACTGTGGACGTTGAAATTAGTAAGTAGTACCTAACAATCATAAGCGGGCAGCAAGTTGTCAAAGTGTATGAGTGTGTATCAAACTTTATTATAGAAGAAGGTCGTAACTACAACTAGTATTGCTTGGCCATAGTTTTGTGAGATTGCAACTCGACTTTTGGTCTTGACTGTACAAATCTAATAAGTCGATTGTAATATTGTTTCTAAGTTTCATAGTACATTTTTTTAATAACGTTGCCCCACAATGGGATTTTCTCCTGTATCGTGGGTGCACAAACATCCAAACCCAGAACAATTACTTGTAGGTCATACAAATATTTGTTCCCTGCGGGCATCGAACCCGCAACACGCAGTGCAGCAGTCAATTGCTTAATCACTGTGTAAACCGTGAAGAAGATTTGATTTATCATTTAGATTTATATTGAGGATCTTATCTGATAAATTACACAACTCAAACATAGAATAAAGAGAGGGAAGTAGGTTATCTTCATACAAACGGACCGCGCGCGGCTTGTATGTGTGCGCCATAGTATCTATGCGTCGCCGCACGCACACCTAAACACAATATTAGAGTGCCTATGACTGCGCTAGTCGCGGCTAGCACGGAACGAGGTTCGCGCGTCACGGCTTTTCGGCACATTAGCTTTTAAAAAATGATCACATAAACTGCAAAGTTGGTATGTCTATTTATGAACAAATAAAAGACTTATATTTTTCAAATTATATTTCTAAAAGTTATTTACAAGGATACGGATATATTACACATTAAAGTTTAATAACAACTCGTTTCGTAATAGTCGAAACCGAAGAAAGTAGGTATTTTTCTGTAGCTAATTTGTAATTTTGTATTAAATGTGTGATTCAATAGATGTTATGTTTGTATTATTTATATTTGTATTAATTAAAAATAAAAATAAATATGGTTCTTTATGTGTACAAAACTAAAAATAAAAATTACAAAAAAAAAAACTGACTAGTATATGTAAACTAAATACTAAGCAAATAATTTAAACATAAGCTCTTAGTCTATAAATATTTGTTAGCGGTTTGGGCGACAACCGTAACCGACGAAGCGCGGACAGTCGTCAACCCTAAGACAGTAGGCAATTAAATCGCGGATTGGGTCGCAGATAACCTACTTCCCCTCTTTATTCTATGACTCAAAGCACTATGCAAATGACAAATTAATTCTACAATCGGACAAAAAATCTTATGAACATCGCCGCAATATTAATGAGTTCATTAACTAGTTTAGCGAACACACATACAAACGACTATTGACGATATTTGAAGATGAAGAAATGATGGCGGAGAAATTGGAAAAGTAAACAAATTTTCAAGAATATGATCATCATCATCATCACAGTGTTAATCCCAGTCGCATCCGAAGCCTTTTCAGCTTTGGAGTCTAGGGTCCGCTTTACCAGTCCAACTGTTGAAATGGCTAAACTTCGATAATTTTCCGTGAAGCAACTGCCGTCTGACCTCCACAACCCGAAGGCGACATCGAAGCATTGCAATTAGACCAATTGTTGGACTTTTGAGGGCTCCAACAACCCGTAACGACTGCCACTAGAAGTTTGTATGGCAACCGGGACCAACGGCTTAACGTGCTTTCCGAGGCACGACCAGATCAGTGCAAGTATCCATATTCATGCATACAAATACTTGCACTGTGCGGGGATCGAACCCGCGCCACCTTGCGCAGCGGCCGCGTCCGCTACCGCTACGCCACGGAGGCTGTCAACTTTCTGTCAATTTTCAAGAATATGATCTGCGGTGTAATTGCGTAACATACGTGGTGCAATCCAAGTTGACAATTAAACAATAGTCATTGCGTTATTTACGCTGTCTAGCACAATTTTTTTTTCAATCATATGAAACAATGGATTAGGAATTTACCAAAATGGTGTGAATTTATGTTGTGCGTGTGTTAGTTATTAAACAATTCACAAAAATACAAATATAGAGAAGCGACTCCTCCGCAATAGTAGATAGTGACGAGATGAATGACCTAATAAAACTCGCACAGAATCAGCTCCGGTGAGAGAACGCCCTCGACTTATATGCTGCCAGCTTATTTTTGTTATTAAAATGGCATAAATCTAGTTTAGAGGCATGAGGAACAAGGTGTCCTCCTCCTCATTACTGAGGGACGACCCTCAGTATGAAGATGACCATGTGGAATTATCTTCTCGTTTACATTAGTTATAAGATAAATAGTTTAAGTCGTGGAGGCCTAATGGTTAAAACACCAGCCTCTCAAGTACGAGTGCGCGAAGTACGGGTTCGATTCCAGGTCAGGCAAGTACCAATGTTACTTTTCTAAAGTTATATCTACTTTCTAAGTATATCTTGGACACCAATGACTGAAGGTGAAGGAAAAACATCTTGAGGAAACCTGGACTTTAAGCGCAGACTTTTGGCACAGACAATCTTTAGACCCAGAGAAAGAACATAGGCTACCTTTTATCCCGGAATAATTTGATAATCCCGAGATCTAAAAAGCGCGATATAACCGAACTCCACGCGGGCGAAGCCGCGGGCGGAAAGCTAGTAGTAAATAATCGTTCATGGTAGTTTATTCTGAGCCTATTTACAATATTAAATTTACTTAAGTAATTATTATAACAAATCATAATATAAAAATAACTAATCTTTACAAAATATACTTCTTCTACTTTTTTGACCCAGTAAACGTTATTTGCTTTAAACATTCTTTCTAATTGTCTGATGTTGTATGGTTGATGATAGAAGGGTGAAAATTCAGGGTTGTTTTATTTTAATGCGATATTACAGAAAATAATGTTGGGGGTGGACAACCATTATCACTTAGGGATATGAAACATATATGTAAATGTATAGTAGCAGATTCTCTGGCCTACTTATATGCATACAAATTTAATAAAAATCGGTCAAGCCATTTCGGAGGTGTATGGTAACAAATATCACGAGAATTTGATATCTAAGATGGTGTAAGAAGTATGCACGACATTATCGGTTAAAAGTTTAGAAAATGCCATGGTTTTATTAACAATTTTAATAAGATTTACGCAGTTTGTGTTTTGGCTTAGGATCCAGTCTAGTTTCATCAGTTTTGGCAAGTGTGCCGACATCGACGGGAGACTAGCATTGAGTCTACATCATTAGGGTTTACGCAAGAAGTTCCAGTACAGTATAACGAAAATATTTTATTAATATAAAAAAAATGTCGTCCGCCTAATTACTTTTTTCTTAATTTGCGATCCTTTCTTTGTCATCATCATCATCCCAGCGTTTATCCCAGTCGCATCCGAAGCCTTTTCAGCTTTGAAGTCTGGGGTCCGCTTTACCAGTCCAACTGCTGATATGGCTCGACCTCCACAACCCGAAGGCGACATCGAAGCATTGCAGTTAGACCAATTGTTGGACTTTTGAGGGCTCCAACAACCCGTAACGACTGCCACTAGATGTTCGTAAGGCAACCGGGACCAACGGTTTAACGTGCTTTCCGAGGCACGACCAGACCAGTGCAAGTATTTATATTCATGCATACAAATACTTGCACTGTGCGGGGAGCGAACCCGCGCCACCTTGCGCAGCGGCCGCGTCTGCTACCGCTACGCCACGGAGGCTGTTGCGATCCTTTCTTTGTATTCTTAATTGTTTTTTTTTTAAATATGAATTGTATGTATCTGCGTACTGTAACATAAAAATTTTAAAATGTGGAAACGTCGTTAATTACTCATTACAAAGTGATGTAATCATACCATATTTGTATTAAATGATGTACAATTGTTTGTTTGCCCAATAAATAAAGCGATGCGATGGATCCGCTTGCTATTGTAACGTTCTAGTTAAGATGCATCCGTCTAGACATCCGCAAATCCGTGTTGGCAAAATTATTCGGAATTTTAAGACTTTCTCTATTTAGAATTTGTTAACAGTCGAAGAAACGATGGATGGATGGGCTGCGATGATACGGCTAGAATGGGGTTAATTGTCGGAATGACAGTGGACTCTTAGTAATAAGCTCCCGTTTTAACTGTTTGGGTTTTTGGTTTACGGAACCTTAAAAATATATATTACGCTGTGTCCTAAGACTACAAGATGTGTTATATTGTTATACTGCACGTAACTGCCCCGTTGGTCTCGTGATTCCAAGCGCAACAGCTCAGAGGGTTCGATTCCGGAGGTCAGACAAAGTTTTATTTGCTTTTCCATTAGGAATATCTACCCCGGAGTTAGGAATCGGTATATTGGTTGTTATATTGGGCGATTATCTATTGTTTTGGTGGATATAGACCATTTTGATTAGAATGGGTAGTATGTTTGAAAGCCGTTGGTCCTGCGCCCGATCTGGCTAATCATTGTTGAGATGAGCCACCGTAACCAAAATCGGTCGGGAGGCTATTATTTATTGGACTTACGTCTACTATGTGTCATGACTGCTACATTATATACTAGCTCTCACTTATAAAAATCCTCATTTAATAAATTCAGGAATCTGCCAAAGATGTACCTTTGATGTCAAGCTAATTTACATTATCAGGATCACGCGGGCGAGATAGTTCAGTGTAATAACCTCTGACTTATTAGCTCCGATAACCGAACAAGTATAATTTTATTACCCGATTATGACCATAATTATGACATTACGAAAGATGTTGCTACTCTATCGCTTGATTTAGTTTTACACCCTTTGGTTACGGATCCATCAAGGGCAAACATGATTAAAAAAAAAAATATAATACTAGCTTTCCGCCCGCGGCTTCGCCCGCGTGTAGTTCGGTTATATCGCGCTTTTTAGATTTCCCTCGGGAACATCAAATTTTTCCGGGATAAAAAGTAGCCTATGTTCTTTCTCAGGATCTAAAGATTGTCTGTGCCAAATTTCATCAAAATCGGTTGAAAGGTTTAAGCGGGAAAGCGTAACAGACAGACAGACAGACAGAGTTACTTTCGCATTTATAATACCTACTAGCTTTCCGCCCGCGGCTTCGCCCGCGTGGAGTTCGGTTATATCGCGGTTTATAGATTTCCCTCGGGAACATCATATTTTTCCGGGATAAAAGGTAGCCTATGTTCTTTCTCAGGGTCTAAAGATTGTCTGTGCCAAATTTCATCAAAATCGGTTGAGAGGTTTAAGCGGGAAAGCGTAACTAACAGACAGACAGACAGACAGACAGACAGACAGACAGAGTTACTTTCACATTTATAATATTAGTATGGATTAGTACGGATTAAAAAATACCACGTGACTTAGTTAAGCGACTAAACCTGTTATAGTGCTACGCTACAGTTGTGCCTTTTAATTTAGCAACGTAATAATTCAAACTATTCTCTTGACGCTATATTTAGTAAATAGGTAGTTTTAGTTAATATAGTATTTTTTTTTAAATATAAACAAACTAGTGCTTGACCGCAATCCCGCCTGATGGTAAGCAGTGATGCCAGTCTTGCCAGAAGGTTACTTTTAGGTTACACTAATGAAAAGGTTACTTATAGGTGATTTTTCAAAATTTGTAGAATTAACTCTTAATTTTTAACATAAAAGCAACGAGTCGCTGTCGTGTAGCCATAACTGACGGTTGGTAAAGCAACGAGTCGCTGTCGCGTAGCCGTAACTGACGGTTGGTTTAATAGCCCGCGTTTATAGGTTTCGCGATTAGTGTCACTACATAAACAATTATTTAATAAACAATGGAGAGTGCAGAAGATGAAAGCGGAAGTGATATGGATAGTTCGCCAAATTGCGAAAAAGATTGTGTTGTTTCCTTGGAAGTTTGGAACCTAACATTGTGCGAGCCGTAATACATAAGGAAAGTGAGAAGAAAACAGCGGAGAAGAGGAAGGAGAGAGAACATGGAAGTAGTGATGTTGATAATGATAATGTTTGATTATTAACTTTCTTTATTACTAGTCTGGAACTAATGTAACGTATTGTTTAGCTAGGCGTCGATAGCTGCGCCACAGTTTTAACTTTTGTAGCTATCTTCGTTTCTCTTTGTAAACTTATGTCCTAAAACTTGTTCCAAATAAACGATTATTATTATTCCTTTATTCTTCTATATGTACATATTGTTCTACATTTTTAAATATTTATATAAATGCATAAAAAAACATTTAGAAATATAAAAAATAGTAGCCCACCCGTATCGGGAACAGGGTCCAAGCTACGCCGCGGTCAGGGCTCCAGAGAGAGGAACTTCCTGACGATGCGAGCTCTGTCCAGCAGTACCGCTTTCTGAATCACGCCCTTGATCCAGCTGCCTAACGAGAGCCTCCTGAGGTGTTAGTCGAGGCACTTGGCTATTAAGCCATTGATTGTCACGACTATCGTCACAATGATTGCTGAATCCACTTCCCACATGTCGACAACATCGTGAGCCAAGTCTAGATACTTAATTTGTTTATCTTTCTCGGCTTTCACGAGGTTCTCATCATGCGGGATGGTTATGTCAACAATCATTGCACGCCGCTCTGATCGATCCACCATCACTATATCAGGCTTATTGGCAACAATAGTCCTGTCAGTGATGATGGATCGATCCCAGTACAATGTGATATGGCCATTTTCTAGAACTGGGTCGGGCATATACCTGTAGTACGGCACCTCCGATTCCACAAGTTTGTATTTAACAGCAAGTTGCTGGTGAATTATTATTATTATCAATTATTTTATCAACTTATAATAGGTACCTTTCAGTAAAAAAAATATAAAAGGTTATTTTTTGTACAAAAAGGTTACTTTTTTATATTTTAGGTAATTTCTGACATGACCCTACTGGCAACACTGAGTGATGCAGTCGATGATTGTAAAGCGCTAGTTTATTAAGAGCCTATTCATTCAAAAACACTGAGTGAATAGGAAGGAAGACGGCAGTAGAGCGAGGTGATGCAATGTTAAACCCAACAACACGACTAACGATGCTGCGCCAGAGGAAGATTGATCTGGAGACAACAACATGACGAATCTCTTGGAGGCAAGACTTTGTCTGGTGGGTGGTAACTATGACTTTGTTAGTGTTGCTTGTAAATTGTAAGTGTAAAAAGTTGTTAATTATGGTTTAAGTCCAGGACAACGTCTACGTATAATGGTCACCACATATTCCAAGTGAAATGACGACATAATTGTTTGACCGAGGACGGCTTGGGGAAAAAATGAGGTGAACATTCTATCTTTGCGGTCAACCAAATCAGTTGAACTTAATATGACGTAGTTAGAGCATTAAATTAAACAGTGTCACTAATTATATCTGTATTAATTATTTTTTACAAATGATTGATATTCTTCCTGACGTAAATACGCGTTTGGAAATTATTCATCATCATCAACCTTTTTATCGTCCCACTGCTGGGAGAAAATTGTAATAAAACATTGTATAGTGCATATTACAAATTAAGAAGAATTTCCTGTTTTCATATAACTACCTATGTTATAAGCCCCGCACGATGATATTGCGATGGAACCTTGTCACAATAACAGCTTTGTGACGTCATCTGTCACACGAAAGGACAGCTAGCAAAAGAATGTAAAATGCAAAATTATAGTTTATTAATTTTGCATTTAACATTCTTTCGGGTTAAGGATTTATTTGTATTTTATAATTTTATTATACATACACATACCTACTCATCCATATTCTGACAAATAAACTTTCATTATTAAAAATTTCAAGGAAATAATTCTTGTAGACGTAAGAAAAATATACTTATTCGTATATCTTTCTTACATGTTTATTAACTTTTGCTAACTACATTTCTGTTAATTTGTGAGCGGGAATTAAACCAGAGTACCAAATAACACCAGGATAGTATGTAATTTTTTTTTATATATATAATTCAATATAATCTTACCCTATTTATTCAATTCCACTCATACAGTCTTCCGAATCAGAACTGCTTTCTGTAACTGTCGTTTTCGATTCACTGTCGTCTGCCGTATTTATGATAAATAACTCGTCAGTTATTCGATCTTTTTTCCAATATTCCTCTTCAAGCCGTTTAACATGATTGACTTCCTTTCGCCAGTCATCTGGAGTTATTGACGCCAACGCCTCCAATGTCAGAGCTTCAATGCGACTTTCTAACTGCTCCACATTTTTTTCTGACACCCTCATCTTTACCAGGTTCCAGATGTACTCAATGGGGTTGAGGTCGCAGTTGTAGGGTGGTAATCTAACGACCTCATGGCCATTGGCAGGTAATAAATTGACAATTTAAAATTTTTCGGCGGTCTGTGCCGTTTAATTAATAAATACAGTTCAGGTTTTGTACTGTCGTTGGGAAAGTCGATGTTGTGAGCTTGTAGCCACTCAACCATCAACTGTTTTTTATTGTTCATACTTGGTGGCCTATTCTCTTCCCTACTGTGATAAGGGGCGTTGTCCATCACAATTATGGAGTTGCGTGGTATGTTGGGTACTAATTTTTCTGTAAGCCACTTGGTGAAATTCTCAGCATTCATTTGATCATGGTAATCCCCCGTGTTGGTGACTGCTTTAAACATTAAAAGGGCATTGTCAACAAAACCGCTTTCACTTCCCGCGTGAACTATTATCCATCGGCGGCCGGGGCTGTCGTTCCGTCTCACTCCGACATCGGTTGCTGTTTGCCAACATTTTTTTACCGTGTAGTGTGCGTGTATCCACGTTTCGTCGAGATAAATAACGGGTCTTTTGTTATTAGCAAGCGAGTCATTTTCTTTCATACGTCGTAAATATTTAGCCCTCCTCGCTTGAATTTGGGGTCTTTCAATTAGAGCCAGTCTTTTTTGGTAGCATCGTTTAAATTGGTAGCCTAAATCACATTTAATTATTTTGCTTAATGTAGTTTCACTATTGGTATAATTAAGGTCTAATTTTGAAGCCGCCAAGATTTTGCGCATTGTGGGTATTTCTCTCCTCACCGTATACATTGAATGTATAATATTTCTTAAAGCTGTTAAGGAAAACCCGTCGAAATATTCCTTCTTTTGTCTTTTTCCTTTAGTAGGAGTTCTCATTTTGCTGCCACTGGCTGTTGCCGACTCATGCTCTCGTCGCAATTTAGTCACAGTATTTTTTGCAACGCCTGTGGCACATGCCACACGCTCAGTGACTTTGGTTTAGCTGTTGCTTCGGTATTAAAATGTCCTCAGTAGTGTCCGAAGTACTTTTTAAAGCACGGTTTATACTTTCAAGAACTAACTTACAGTCCTCTTTTTCTTTAACAAAATAATTGTCCACTTTAATTATAATTTCACGAGCACGATTGTGAATTAATTTCTTACTCATTTTAACGACTACCTAACAGCTAACAAAACTAAACAACAAAACTCAAGAACAACAATAAAACAGGATAACAAAAACAAAAAACTAACAAAAATATTCGATGTGCGTAAGTGGGTAAGCGCGGACTGAACTTGCGAACGGTACTGACGGTGCGAGGTCGACTACGTCACCAAGATGGCCGCCGATCGCAATATCATCGTGCGGGGCTAGTACCTACTAGCCCCGCACGATGATATTGCGATGGAACCTTGTCACAATAATAGCTTTGTGACGTCATCTGTCACACAAAAGGACAGCTAGCAAAATAATGTTAAACGCAAAATTAATAAACTGGTTTATTTGTATTTTATAATTTTATTATACATACACTCTTTATACCTACTCACTCATATTCTGACAAATAAACTTTCATTATTAATAATTTCAAGGAAATAATTCTTGTAGACGTAAGAAAAATATACTTATTCGTATATCTTTCTTATATGTATACTAATTTTTTCTAACTACATTTCTGTTAATTTGCGAGCGGGAATTGAACCAGAGTCCACTGTGTAGCAGTCATGTTTTAATTACTACCTACATCTATCAGCTTATAAATAAAACCTGCCCCCTAATCGGCGAACACATTTTTGTCAAATGATTGCGAATAGTTGGGATCGTTTCGACCGAACGGGCCAATGGGCGGGCCGAACGATCCCAACTGATACCAACTAGTCGCAATCATTTGACAAAAATGTGTTCGCCGATTAGGGGGCAGGATAGTGTGTAAAAAAATGTTTATATTTTTTTCAATATTTTTATTCAATTCCACTCATATAGTCTTCCGAATCAGAACTGCTTTCTATGTCTGTCGTTTCCGATTTACTGTCGTCTGTCGTATATATAGGACTCTCGTCAGTTATTCGATCTTTATTCCAATATTCCTCTTCAAGCCGTTTAACATGATTGACTTCCTTTCGCCAGTCATCTGAAGTTATTGACGCCAACGCTTCCAACGTCAGAGCTTCAATGCGACTTTCCAACTGCTCCACATTCTTTTCTGACACCCTCACCTTTACCAGGTTCCAGATGTACTCAATGGGGTTGAGGTTGCAGTTGTAGGGTGGTAATCTAACGACCTCATGGCCATTGCCAGCTAATAAATTGTCAATTTTATAATTTTTCGGCGGTCTGTGCCGTTTAATTAATAAATACAGTTCAGGTTTTGTAGCGTCGTTGGGAAAGTCGATGTTGTGAGCTTGTAGCCACTCAACCATCAACTGTCTTTTATTGTTCATACTTGGTGGCCTATTCTCTTTCCTACTGTGATAAGGGGCGTTGTCCATCACAATTATGGAGTTGCGTCGTATGTTGGGTACTAATTTTTCTGTAAGCCACTTGGTGAAATTCTCAGCATTCATTTGATCATGGTAATCCCCCGTTTTGGTGTCTGCTTTAAACATTAACAGGGCATTGTCAACAAATCCGCTTTAACTTCCTGCGTGAACTATTATCCATCGGCGGCCGGGGCTGTCGTTCCGTCTCACTCCGACATCGGTTGCTGTTTGGCAACATTTTTTTACCGAGTAGTGTGCGTGTATCCACGTTTCGTCGAGATAAATAACGTGTCTTTTGTAATTACCAAGCGAGTCATTTTCTTTCATACGTCGTATATATTTAGCCCTCCACGCTTGAATTTGGGGTCTTTCAATTAGAGCCAGTCTTTTTTGGTAGCATCGTTTAAATTGGTAGCCTAAATCACATTTAATTATTTTTCTTAATGTAGTTTCACTACCAGTATAATTAAGGTCTACTTTTGAAGCCGCCAATATTTTGCGCATTGTGGGTATTTTTCTCCTCACCGTATACATTGAATGTATAATATTTCTTAAAGCTGTTAAGGAAAACCCGTCGAAATATTCCTTCTTTTGTCTTTTTCCTTTAGTAGGAGTTGTCAATTTGCTGCCACTGGCTGTTTCTGACTCATGCTCTCGTCGCAATTTCGTCACAGTATTTTTTGGAACGCCTGTGGCACATGCCACACGCTCCGTGACTTTAGTAGAATTTTGAAAAATATTTTTAATAACTATTAACAGTTGCTTCGGTATTAAAATGTCCTCAGTAGTGTCTGAAGCACTTTTTAAAGCACCGTTTATACTTTCAAAAACTAACTTACAGTCCTCTTTCTCTTTAACAAAATAATTGTCCACTTTTATTATAATTTCACGAGCACGACTGTTAATTAATTTCTTACTCATTTTAAAGAGTAACAGCTAACAAAACTAAACAACAAAACTCAAGAACAACAATAAAACAGGATAACAAAAACAAAAACCTAACAAAAATATTCGATATACGTAAGTGGGTAAGCGCGGACTGAACTTGCGAACGGTACCGGCGGGGCGAGTTCGACTACGTCACCAAGATGGCCGCCAATCGCAATATCATCGTGCGGGGCTTATAGTGCACACGACACGTGTTCAGCTCGTGTAAACACAAATCACGCCAAACACGAAAGCACACTAACTAGTACTTCTTACTTTGTTTCAATTAAGTGATTTATTCGTCTTAAGTATAGTCAGCAAAAAATACATAGAATTGTGATAAGTGTAATTATGATAACTGATAAACATTGTTTATAAAAACCGGTCAAATGCGAACAAGACTCGCTCAGTAAGGGTTCTATAGCCATACCTTTATCTAGAAAAATCAGGTTGTTGTATGAGAGCTCTTCTTAAATATTTAGTTTATTCTGGTTTTAGTATCAGTTGTTATACCGGCAACACAAATACATCATCTCTGAACTGTCTATCGCGGTTCAAAAACAGACGACGGAATCTAAGTACATAATAGGTCCCATTTTTACCCTTTGAGTAGGAAACACTAAAAAACAACATTCCCCTGACTCCAACTACGAAAGTTGGAGTCGGGGCACTACTGCACTGCACTACATACGACCTGTACCAAAAGTATCTGATAATAATATAAACATTAGATTAAATTTTCTATTTCTTTAGAAAATTTAGACGGGAAAGGCTTTTGCTGCTGCTTTTTTGCAGAGTTTTTTAGATTTTTCAAGATTTCACTTTCAGCAGTTAGTTCTGGTGCAGACTATCGGTAAAATTCGTTGACTGCCTGCCATAATGTTCAGTAGCGGTACTAACCTGAGCGCCTTACTGGCCGGCTGCTCAACGACCTTCACGTAGGGCTGGTTGTTGCGTGACATGGTCTCGTCTACGGCGCCTGCGTCCACGCCGAATGACGGATCCGCCAAAGTGATCGCCTCGACTGTTGGGAACGGTAAAATATTAATAAAACATCAATCTCTAGTATATCTAGGTACACATTACTAAACTCAGATGACGGTCTAGAAGTTTATACAAATATACATATATAGCTGAAGAGTTTGTTTGTTTGAACGCACTACTTAATCTCCTGAACTACTGGTTCGATTTGAAAAAAATGTTTTTGCCTTGGATAGCCCTTTAATTCAGGAAGGTTTTAGGCTATATACAATATGTAAAGAAAACCCTGTCCGATCCGTGAAGGTACTGTTAGGTATCGATAACTGATTCAACTAATGCCTACAAAGCCGGGCTAAACTTAAAAAAAAAATCCCCCTAAAAAAATAAATATTACTTCGCAAAAGGAGGTAACTTAAAACATGTGCGGTAGGCCATACAGGCGCGGGCGAAGAGGGGCAGGGCACGCGGCACGCGGTCGCATCGCTATTCGCTCAGAATTATACCGTCAAAAATAATGTACTTCTTAACAATTACCAAATTTTGGGGAAGTTGGAATTAATTATTAATTAAATATTAATTATAACTTTGAGCAAAATTTTTGAAAAATTAATTTTGAAACAATTGTTGAGGCACTTTAACTTACACAATTTATTGCACGTGAAACAATTTGGTTTTACAAAGGGTCGTTCAACTACAGATGCGGGCGTGGCGTTGCTAAAGAACATATTTGGGGCCTGGGAGGAATCGCAAGATGCTCCTGGTATTTTTTGTGATTTGTCCAAGGCGTTTGATTGCGTACATCATGATACTCTTATTAGGAAATTGTACCATTATGGTTTGAGGGACAGAGCTCTCGACCTTCTGACTTCTTATCTGAATAATCGAATTCAGAGGGTTGATGTTAATGGCAAGAGATCTGCAGGATCTGTGGTCACAATGGGCGTTCCGCAGGGCTCAATTCTAGGTCCCTTCTTGTTTTTAATTTATATTAATGACTTACCTCATCACGTGAGGGATAATCACAACATAGTATTGTTCGCGGATGACACTTCTCTTATTTTTAAAGTCAAGCGTCACCTAACAAATTTTGACGAAGTTAACAATGCACTCTCTAAAGTTGTCCATTGGTTTAATGTAAATAACCTCCTTTTAACTGAAAAAAAAAAACTAAAGTCATTAAATTTTCTACGCCAAATGTCAGGCAGCTAAGTACCAATGTTCAACTGAATGGAGTAGAGTTGATCCCTGTCGAATCGACAGTTTTTCTTGGATTAACTATTGACGCCAATTTACAATGGGGTCCCCAGATTGAGAAGCTGTCGGGTAGACTCAGTTCTGCCGCCTTTGCTGTTAAGAAAATGAGACAGATAACTGATGTGGATACAGCCAGAATTGTTTTAGTTATTTTCATAGTCTTATGACTTATGGGATTCTTCTCTGGGGAACTTGTGCGGACATCAATACCATCTTTGTTTTACAGAAGAGGGCTGTTCGAGCCATTTACAACCTTGGTCCTAGAGATTCTCTTAGAGAGAAGTTCAGAGAGGTGAACATTCTGACTGTAGCTTCACAATATATATTTGAAAATCTTATGTATGTTCATAAAAATATCTCGAATTTTAAGAAAATAAGCGATATTCATAATGTAAATACCAGGAACAAACACAATCTTGCTGTACATCACACTCGTCTCCACAGAGTAGGCAACTCGTTCATGGGTCAATGTATACACTTTTACAACAAGCTTCCCATGGACATTCGAAACTTACCCATTAAACGATTTAAGAACCATATAAAGGCCAAACTTTGCAAAAAGGGGTATTATAAAATCACAGATTATTTAGAAGACAAAAAGGCTTGGGACTGAGCTGCTCGCTCTGTTAAGCATTGTTATTAAGCAATATGCGTAATTATAAGGTAAATTATTGTAAACATTTTCATTTTTAATGTCTGGACTTGAAAAAAGACGATGATCCCTGAGTTTGTTTCGGCTATTTCTTCTCAGAGGTAGTCAGTTAGGAAATGCCGGCTTCATCTAGTTAAAAAAATAAAATAAAAAATAAACATGACGTGTAAAAGTGATCAGTAATCCTACTTGCTTAATAAACGATTTCATTTTATTTCATTTCATAATTCGCGGGAAAAGAAGATTTTTTCAAAATTCACTAGTATTGTTACTATGATGATTATGTAAAACTCCATATGTTATTTGGTCATGTGTTTACCTAACCTTTATTATCCTTACGGGTCGGACAGGTTTTTGTTACCATATTGTATAAGGAGGAGAGGAGCATAACAAAAATTTAAAATGTATTCTGTATATTGTTTCTTATTATTTCCACGCGAACGAAGTCACAAGCAGCTGCTAGCAAAAATATTAAAGTTTTTTTTTTAACACACACGAAGATGTAGGCGGATTAGACGGGTAAGTGGGAATGTTCAAACTACTTATTGATAAATTACTTCTTTTAAAGCTCAGACAATCTTGGTTAGATCATGGGACGACCATGTAGATTGGTGTCTGAAATGGAAATAGAGGATAAACACGCACAGATTATAATAATAATTATAACTATTTTCTTATTAGCTAAATAAACTCTTGCTAAGAGTGACTAGTAGTAGACACAGGTTAGTAGCAATGGGCGCCCTGAATACTACAAATTACAGTCTACAGTTGCAGTCGGGTGGAATTTGTTATAGTTTCCAGTAATCTCGTGGTTTGATTTGTAGACCTAGTTGTTAATGTATTCATAGACTTAAGTATAACTCTTTCAGTGGCGAAGGGTGAAATTTTGACAAAGGGAAGCCGGTCCAAAAAAATAAACACTTAAACACTTACCTACTGCAGGATATCTTGAATAATATTGCCGGTAGAATAATATAAGCCATAATAACAAACAAAATCCACAGTATTTAACCAAATCTGCGATTAAATTACCTTACAGAATCAGTCACAGTTTAAATAACACAAATATTAAAATATAACAAACGAAATTATCACGCACCAGTGGTATAGCAACATGTCACATACTAACAATAATTTATTTTCAACCTTACGAAATGGAACACGAAAATATGCCAAAATAAAAAGAATATGACTTGCGAAGGATTTCATTATAACGCTAATTCTTTTTAATTTTGTCGTGTTTTCTTTCTCCCGTGCCGTGCTTCAATAACAATAATTTCTTTGTCTCTTTCTAATAGAGGAGAGGAGAGAACTGCAACCCGGTCGCGAATAGCCTATCTTTCTTTAAATTTTACGTACAGTTAGCGAGCATTAGAAAGAGATGGTGACACGCTCTGTCTCTTTTCGCCTCATAGTAAAACGTTGGCCGAGATAAGCTGTAATTCGTCGAGTTACCTTTACGACTATAAAATGAAATGTGATACTTAGGGTATTGCTAAGAATTACTATTGCTATTGTAAATCGCGCAGGCATTTAATTAATAATACTTTGTTAATGAAATAGAATGTAAATACTTTTGTATGAATATGGAACTGATTTTTGAAAGGTAACCCGGTGGGAATCGGCTTGTATGGACTCTTCGCCACTGAACTCTTTTTTAAACACACGCTATTTAAATAGCGTGTGTCCCAGTCCCTGTTATGCAAGTTTGATAAAATACTTTCATGTATTCTCATAAAGAGCTCTTCAAAGCATATCACAATATTTTAATGTACAGACGACAGCACATGAAGCTACTAAAATCTGTAAAAAATTTTCATTTGATTCTCAACTTTATTGGTAAATATTAAAGCTCAAGATTGACTGGAAATTTTTATGAGTTTCAGGTAGGTTGACCTGCTGTCGTCCGTATATATTAAATATTCGTCTTCAAAATCATCAGCCTACAGCTACAACAGTCTACTGCTGGACACAGGAATGTCCTATTGCGCGCCGTTCAACTCGTTATTCGGTAACATCCTGCCATCCCCGCGAAGTTCGTCGTTCCACTTAGCATGCAGCACAATAAAAATATAGTTATTATATAAGTACTTCTATTATAGCTTCTGCCCGCGTCAGCTCTCTATTACTTTCATTTTCGATTAGTATTCGCCCTTACTTTTCCTTTGACTTCTAAACTTCATAAACTAGAGTGAAGTTAAAAGGCCTATAGGCTTCATCGACTTGTAGCTCCAGAAATTAGCATGTTCACACTATTCGGCTTTATTATTAATTAGTGTGGAGCAGGTTTTAGGAAGAAAACCTCCACAGTACAAGATACATAAAACACGTGTTAATAACAAAACATTTAAGTAGTTCCGAAGGTCGTACATGAGACGGAACCATTTAGCATATTACATTATTAAAGATATTTTATTGCAGATCTGGTTGCGCAGTGTTATAATTTTTAGTAAACTAGTTTTTGGGAGAGTTACGGAGCGATGGCTTAGCGATCGACTATTAATTTTATTGAGATTATGGATTTTAATTTTATATATCAATAAAAATATTAAAAAAAAAAAAAAAAAAACAATACACTTTTACTTTTAAGTAGTCTGTGCCTGGCATACAGAGTTCTCTTATAACTAAAATGTTATAAAGTAAAACCAGTTCAACGATAAAAGGGGTCACGGGGACCCGTTTTTCCTAAACTAGGCATAACAAATAATAAATAAATATTTACGGACGCCAACGCTAAATTCTTGCGCATTGCGAAACAAGCCTTCAACCACAACTGGAATTATTTTGAAGAATATTGCTAATTCATTGCTACATCATCTTCATAATTTTAGCCGAAAAACGCTACTGCTGGAAATCTAAACATTTTACTGCTCAACAGCATAAAATAATGCAGCTGATAATAAAAAACCTAATTTCTAGAATTCATATTGATTGTTCACAGAACACATGCCATTTTGATAAACCTTTTTATCGTCCCACTGCTGGGCACAGGTCTCCTCTCATACAAATAAGGATTGAGCGTAATCACCACGCTTGCTCAATGCGGATTGAACAACCAGTCGGATCAGATAAATTATTTCTGCACTTGATAATCCAATTAGGGAGAGTGTCTACAGGCCTACGTCGCGCTAGGACCTAACTAAGCGAAAACGAAGAAGTAAGCAATAGAGTGCCATCACAGTAAACAGAACAGTAGGTTATCTAAGGCAGCCCGCCGAGTTATTAGCCTACTCTTGCGTTGATCCCCAGGCTTGTCTATTTAGCTTTATGCCCCATGATCAAACAGACAATAGAAAAAAATAATAATAGTAATTTGCAGTAGTAATTATTGTGAAATTGCCCTTTCTACACTATACGCGACAAATGCGTTTACCTAAACTATATTTCGTACTCAGTCCTATGTTTTATAAAACTAGGCTACCTAAAATAAACTTTAGCTTTAAACATAGTATTCAGTAAGTAAATTTGGGAATACATTTATATGGAAAAATGTGACTCGGCTACGCTCGTAATAAAGCAAATAAACTGTGAAATAAACAATACAAATATCACATGCATTTTCTAATAAGATTTAAGTATAAGTAGTTACTTATATTTCTGGTTCAGTAGGAATTATGCAGAATGCTAAGTCCGGGTTTGCGAAATCGTTATTGAGGCGCCCGAAAACACTACAATATTTTTTCCCCTTTTTGAAGTCATGATACTCCTAATAATTAATATTATGGTAAGTGGCCGGCGAGAGTTGAGGAACGCGAGAGGTCATGTAACTTACGCACTTGCTCACAGTCACGCGGCACAGCCCGTACTGCCCCCTCGTTATTCCCAGTTATATTATGCCAGCGTGTGCGTGAAATCGCATACCGAACACGGCGCGCGGCGCGTTCGCATACATTCAAACCGAGAGCAGCACGTTTGTATGAAGATGTTTTACTGTTCTGTTTACTGTGGCGCAATCGAGTGATATGGTGCGAAAGGGAAACCGTCCCGGGCAGAAGCTGCCACCCTCATTGCGTAACACATTATGAATATCACCTGGGATCATTTTGCAGCATATTGCTGCCGCTATAACTTAATAAAGCATTGACGCTGTTGAAGTATCAAAATGTTACCCATTGCTACTGATAGTGTTGTTACCCATTGCTACTGATAGTGTTGTTACCCATTGCTACTGATAGTGTTGTTACCCATTGCTACTGATAGTGTTGTTACCCATTGCTACTGATAGTGTTGTTACCCATTACTACTAATAGTGTTGTTACCCATTGCTACTGATAGTGTTGTTACCCATTGCTACTGATAGTGTTGTTACCCATTGCTACTGATAGTGTTGTTACCCATTGCTACTGATAGTGTTGTTACCCATTGCTACTGATAGTGTTGTTACCCATTACTACTAATAGTGTTGTTACCCATTACTACTATAGTGTTGTTACCCATTGCTACTGATAGTGTTGTTACCCATTGCTACTGATAGTGTTGTTACCCATTGCTACTGATAGTGTTGTTACCCATTGCTACTGATAGTGTGTTACACAAAACCCTGCTGTTTAATATATATAAACTTTGGTACTCACAAACATCACTAATATTTAACTGTTCCTCATTGTGGGGACCGCCTATACATATGGCGCTTTCTGTAAAAGAAAATAATTCATTCAAAAATTGTCCGATGTAATGAATAAATATTTAATATTTTGGAAACTTTATTTTTTACACAATGAAAACATTCCTCTATAAATAAGAAAACAAATAATAGAATAGGGATGTTTCCTGAATAAAAAAAAAATCTACTTAGTCCGTCATTCAGATTATAGAAAAATATTGGATACTTATATACAGTATGTTAACTAACAGAGGGCGTTCCCGTTAACCTGAAATAGTATAGCATACATACATGCTAAAAAAAATATTTCCATTCGAAAACAAAATGTTTTAAAATTTTTTCCAATAAGAAAATATTCAATAAAAATTTTAAATTGACATGTAAAAGAAACACACTGTATACGCGAACATGAAAGACGGCAACGTCGCGATTTATTTATACATGACGACACACTGTACACGCGAACATGAAAGACGGCAACGTCGCGATACATGACGACTACTATTTTGATTTAAAACAGGAGGTTTCAAATTTATTTCCAATTAGAATTTTTTTTTATTCGGATTTTTTTATGCTTATTTTTCTATGCTGATATTTTTATTTTAATCTATTAATGATATATATTAACGAGTTTAAGGGAACGCCCTCTGTTATTTAACATACTGTATAATTTTTTTTTATATATTATATTTTGTTTTATCAAATCAATAAAAATTGACAAATACAAAAGGCATCAAAGATCAGGAGTGGTGGCCGGTGACGTCACTGGCCGCTAAAAAGTGTAGCGTGCAGTGACGTCACACGAGTTTTCAACGTGCTGTGTCGTCTTAATTTTTTGTTTATATGAAAAAAAGAAAAAATACGTGTAGTAGTATTTTTTAGTAACCTGACTGACGGACTAATTAGTTTTTTTTTTTTTTTTGTCAAAAACCCTATTGCCTAATTATACAATATGTAAAGAAAACCCTGTCCGATCCGTGAAGGTATTGTTAGGTATCGTTAACTGATTCTAATAATGCATACAAAGCCGGGCTAAACTTAAAAAAAAAATCCCCCAAAAAAAAATATTATTTCAAAAAAGCGAGGTAACTTAATGCATGTGCGGTAGGCAACCCGATAGGCATACATGCGCGGGTGAAGGGGGGCAGAGCATGCGGCACGTGGTCGCATCGCTATTCGCTCCATCACAAATGGTGTTGTCAGTTTTTTAAAAATTACCAAATTTCGGGGAAATTGAAATTAACTCCCGGGAAAAAAAGATTATTTCAAAATTCATTATTACTGTTACTATGATGATTATGTAAAACTTTATATTATATGTATTTGGTCAAGTGTTTACCTAACCTCTATTATCCTTAAGGGTCGGACAGGGTTTTCTTTACATATTGTATATTTAAAACTAATAATTTTAAAATACCCACAGGATACTTGAAAAGAATTGTCTATTAAGCACAACCATATACAATATGTAAAGAAAACCCTGTCCGACCCATAAGGATAATAAAGGTTAGATAAACACTTGACCAAATATAATATAAAACTTTACATAATCATCATAGTAACAATACTAATGAATTTTGAAATAATCCTTTTCAGGGAATTCAATTCCCCGAAATTTGGTAATTTTAAAAAGTGATTTTTTTAATATGGCATCTCTAGTTGACCTTGAGAGGCCTGTACTAGTTAACCGGACTATCCTGTGGCTGCCTTAAATGAATTTAAAGCCTCCAGCCAGGGCTATTAAAAGCTAAGCGACTACACGCTAAGGGCACCCCTGTGGGAGTACGAACCTCGGCTTAGGGTGTCGCTAGAACAACCAAGGACGGCTGGATCGAATTTTTATTTTTATTTCGGTTTGATGACCGCGGCGTTTCCTAGTACTAGCTCTGAGAAGAAACGTCCGAAACAAACTCAGAGGTCATAGTTGAATTTATATTTACTGGCTCAGCTGCGGCTGGCCTACATCCAGAAGAAAAAAAAAAAAAAGTGACAGCACCGGTATTATTATAAGCGAATAGCGATGCGACCACGTCACAGGTGCCACGTGCCCTGCCCCCCGCCGCCCGCGGAAGGGGTTATTTACCTCTATTAAGTTACCTCTTTTTGCGAAATAATATTTATTTTTTTAGGGGGATTTTTTTTTGTCTTGCATGTCTCTGTGTCAAGTTTAGCCTGTCTTTGTGGGCATTAGTAGAATCAGTTATCGATACCTAACAATACCTTCACGGATCGGACAGGGTTTTCTTTACATATTGTATAGCACAACATTAAAACAAGCTCGTATTTACTTAGTAACAAAAGTATATAATGTTATGTATTTAATATGTGATAAGGTCGGTCACAGTAACAGGCAACGAAACAGTCTTATTGTTTCATTTTTTATAAATATATATAAATCTTCATCTCCTGCCCATATCACATCTATTGTATTTATGGTCGTAAAGATATCCTTCCAAACTTCTCTATTAATCGACATTTCAGACTTCTAATCTTAAAATATAGGTATAATTTAAATCGAAATCAAAATTTAAAAACTTCATAGAATAATAACTTGCTATTATTTACAATTTTTTTATTTTGTGTGGGTTATCATCCAATGACTTCTCCCGCGAGTGAGCAGCGGGAGGACGTGTCAGACTTTTACTGACTAAAACCCACCCGTATGCCTTCATAATGCAGGCATTATGAAGGCATACGGGTGGGTTTAAAACCAACGGGTGGTTTTTTGTAAAAGATAACCTAGCACAGGTGCTAGGTTATCTTTTTCGAATAACCCGAGGCCTTGGCAGATTACTAACATATTTAGTGAGAGGTGTAAAAGTAGCAGTGTGTATCGATTTTTGTCGCTGACTGTACGGACGACAGCAGATCAAGCTACCCGAAACAGTAAAATATTACCAATTAATCTTGAGCCTTAATACTTCAGACATAAAGTTGAAAATCTAATAAAGAAATCTGATAGATTGTGGTAGCTTGATGTGCGGTCGTCTGTACATGACAGATACAAATGTTATAATAATCCATTTGTTTAGGCTTATTTTTAAATACATATAAGCATGCTTGAAAGCAATTCCGCCTGATGGTAAGCAGAGATGACAACTGAAGTAGGTATCCTGTATTATGTTTAGTCGATTAATTAAGTACTACATAAACAAATAGACTAAGGCGATTCACACAAGACACCGCGTACCGCCGCCGCGGTCGGCTAACTAAAGGGTACCGCTCGACCGCGCGGTCGGACGGTGTATGAATATAGGCATCCCAATGCGACATGAGATCCGCTTCACCGCCCTCCGCGGCGGTACGCGGTGCCCTATGTGAATCGCCTATGGGTTAATTTATTTTTATTTAATAATGAAAATGATTTAATCTATTATTAAAAAATAGATTCTTTCAGAGTCACATTGAAATCTTAAAAGTAAAAAAGTCTGGATAAGACTGCACGCAGTCTTATAGCGATTTTCCACCATCATCGGGGATTTCACTCGATCCGCCACTTATTGATAAAATGTAACTTTGTAATACCTATTTTTTGCATTACTAACACTAGTTTACAAGTTCAAAAAAGTACTAACAAATATGGAATAATCCGAAATAAATGAATTATTATTATTATTACAAACACGTGTACCTAAATATCACTGACATAAATTAAATTATAAATCAAGTTCAACAGAAAATTTTGATTATTTCGGCATTTAGTCATAACTACCCGACTAATTATTCTTAATACAGGTACATAATTATTTAAATAACATTATAAATAAATCGTAATTTCATGATCATGTTTGATATTCACTCGTTTCACTTCACTTCGTTCTGCCCATTTAAATTTTATCAGAACTTTTGAATATAAAAATAGCCTGTATTTTTTGTTTTGAAAATGGGTGTCTAGCTATAGGCGAAGATAGTACCGACAGTTTAGAACCATTCAAGTCCTAGTTCATACGGTTATTTTACACGAAGGTGGTGGAACGGAGATGGGCGAATTAAATCATGCAATTCCCTCGAACACTCTCCAAAATGCATCCTATAGAACACCGACAGGCTAGCTACTGTTCGCCTGTGCTCCAGGCTTTGGAGACCTTTTTGAGCTAAATTTATGGCTAAATTGAATGAAAAACGAATCCATTTTCCTTCCCTTGCTCTCCCACATCTGGGTGGAGCGACAGGCACACGTGTTGATTTCCCTCAATTTGTTCTGGCATGTACTAAATCTTTTTTTGGTCGATCAAATCAGCCTATAATGTGCCCACTTCAGAAAGGAGTGGGCTGTGGGTACACTACAGATACGTACTATAGGTAGATACGCGAGATCGTGCAGTTGTGTAAATTGTAAAATCTTCAAAAGGTATTTCCTACAAGTTGCAATTTTCGTATTTAAGCTCGACACTATACACAAAACTGTATAGCAATAAAAGATAATAAGTGAGGAAAAATTATTGTATAAAAATCATTCAAGCGGTTCCATAATTGAGGTAAATTGGTACTGAGTGCATGCTAATGAAATACGTGGATGTAACAGAGCAAATGCAATTGATCACTGTGAATAACACAAACAAGGTAAACGATTCACAGCCAGTCTGTTCAGTATGTGCATGAAAGCGTAATCAGTAAGCTTATAATGATCCCACATTTATTTAGGACACAGGCCTTTTGTCTTCCAGAAGCAATGGGCGGTAATCCACCGCGTAGGCCTAGTGTGATTTAGCAAAGTCATTTCGAATGTTTTGATTCTAGAAGATGAAAGAAAATGCGATTAAAACGAAATACAGTTCAGATACATAATTTAAATACCTACCTTCTATTAAGTGTATGAATTTGCGGTTTGTTGCAAAAATTTCTTTGAATTGACATAGAATCTTCATGGTTTGAGATTTTTGAATGAAACTTTTTTCAAATGGTTACTTATTATGAAGTTCTTTTTTTAAATAATGTGAAACATTTGAATATCGACTTTCATTTGTTTTTGTTATTCAACCTGAACATATTTGAACGAAATTTAGCACATAAATTGGGGTGAGAATTCAAATAGGATAATTTTTATCCTAATCTTCTCACGGCATCTAAATTTATGCGGGTAAGACCGAGGAGCCCAACTGGTAATTTATATACTGACAATAAGTTTTAGAGAATATGTACAGACGACAGTACATCAAGCTACTACAATCTATCAGATTTCTTCATTCGATTTTTAACTTTATCTTTAAATCATCAAGGCTCAAAGTTGATTGGGAAAATCTGACAGGTTGAGATAACTTGACCTGCTGTCGTCCGCACCTATTTCTTTTGTAATGTACGTCATCATCCGCCTTTTTCCAACTAATTGCTTTCTGGCTTCTGGTCTAATCGGATGCAATGGAGTATCAGTATTTTTAGGCGTACGTTATACGGACTATAAATATAACAGTGAACTGTTCTCGTTATCATCATTAATCCAGCGTTGATCCCAGTTACATCCGAAGCTTTTTCAGCTTCGGAAGCGACCGGAGTCTGGGGCCCGCTTTACCAGTCTAACTGCTGATTTTGGCTACGATATTTTCCGTGAAGCGACTGCCGTCTGAACTCCACGATCCGAAAGCGACGTCGAAGCATTGCAGTTAGACCAATTGTTGGACTTTTGAGGGCTCCAACAACCCGTAACGTCTGCCATTAGATGTTCGTATGGCCACCGGGGCCAACGGCTTAACGTGCTATACGTCCTGCCAAGGCAGGACCAGACCAGTGCAAATATTCATAGCGGCCGCGTTCGCCACCGCTACGCCAGGGAGGCTGTTAGTCGACTGTCACTGTTTACATATTCCATGTAAAATAAAAAGTGCATGACGCCAACATATACAAAATATTTATAACTAGCGGCCGCCAGCGACTTCGTTCGCATGGAGTTGGTTATGCTCCGCTCCTATTAGCCGCAGCGTGATGTTATATAGCCTAAAGCCTTCTTGGATTAATGGGCTATCGAACGCAAAAAGAATTTTTCAAATCGGACCCACAGTTCCCGAGATTAGCGCGTTCAAACAAACAAACAAACTCTTCAGCATATTAGTATAGATTTGATAAAGATGATGGAAGATAATAGTTTTTCTGTAGCCACTTGTCGTGTCGCTAGTTCAATACATCAGCTGCCCACGCGCCGCGTCACGCGTCAGTCAGACGCAGTCTAGGCGATGACGCGTGCGTTTGTGCATGTCGCGGGCTAATATCATTAGCTATTATATTTTTAATAAACACTTCACTAATTGGGTGACAGCGTTGTCAAGAGATTCACCACGGGTGACTTTATAGAACATCAGCGGCCGCTAGCGACTTCGTTTGCGTGGAATTAGTTATGCTCAGCTCCTATTGGTCGCAGCGTGATGTTATGTAGCTTGGAGCCTTCCTGGATTAATGGGCTATCCAACGCAAAAAGAATTTTTCAAATCGGATCAGTAGTTCCCGAGATTAGCGCGAACAAACAAACACAAACTCCTCAGTTTTACATATTAGTATAGACTAGGTGCGTAGCTTAAGCGGCTTCATATGTGTCCTATATGATGTCGGTAATACACCATCTGTGTGTCTAATTTTATTCAAATCCGTTTAGTATTGTTCGCGTGAAAAAGTAACAAACATCCCTATACATCCTCACAAACATAATAAACTTTCGCATTTATAATATTAGATAGGAACAGAAATAGTAGGAAAGTATAAAGAAGGATCGAAAAAAAGAAAGTGTCAGTATCAGGTGACATTACTTATAGGATATTAAAGATTTTTTTTAAATATAAATAATTATAAACGAGTGCTTGACCGCAATCTCGCGTAATGGTAAGCGGTGATGCAATCGTTGATGGTAAAGCGAGCTAGTTTATAAAGAGCCTATTCACTCCAGTCTTGAAGACACTTAAATTGTAGTCCGACGGAAACACCGCTGCTGGCAAATTGTTCCGGCAGTCCCCCGATGTACGCGGTATAAAAGCGAAACGCCTCGTCCGGATCGTATTGGTGCCAACAACTCGCCGGACGACGCGGGTCGTCCGACGATGGGGAAATTAAATCATGCAATTCCCTCGCACGCTCTCCAAAATGCATTCTATAGAACACCGAAACTAAAGTAGCCAGGTGGAATTTTGCAGCATCAGCCCAAATGTGGCTGCAGTACTCCACACACGGACGGACCTTTGCTTTTTACAATATTAGAAGCTGTCCTGGTGCTAAGTACCGCCGAACCGATTACACCAAGCTTCCTGGCAGCCACCTTGGCTTTGGACTCAATGAACCGCCCAAATTTGGGTTCGAGGAAATCTCAACTCTCAAAAGCTGATGGTGGTCGGTGCACTCCAAGTATTCATTCCGAAAAGTAGGAGCTAATGAGAACGGGCTTCTTTTGGCGGTGCATAGATACGCTTGTGTTTTGGCGGCATTGAATGGTACCAGATAAGATGCTAGAAGATAAGATAAAGTATTTTGTACTCAATAATACTTTTTAGTAAGTCGTGTGGCCGCCTAGTGGCTAAAACACCAGCCTCTCAAGTATGAGTGTGCGGGTTCCATTGCAGGTCGGGCAAGTACCAATGTAACTTTTCTAAAATTATATGTACTTTCTAAGTATACCTTGGACATCAATGTCTGATTACGAGGTGAAGGAAAACATCTTGAGGCAACCGCATTGAGCAAGCGTGGTGGCTACGCTCAATCCTTCTCTGTATGAGAGGAGACCTGCGCCCAGCAGTGGGACGATAAAAAAGTTGATGATTAATACTTTTTTTTACTTTTGGCGGCTAAGAATTTTAATGAGGTTTTAATAAATTAAATTTCATTACATACTAATATGTAATTATTTATTCAGTTTCGGATACTATAATTACATAATGATGACTTTTTCATAGCCATTATCAATGTGTGTCAATCTAAGAAAATATTATTAGCACAGCAGTTGGGGTACGAAGAAGATAACAATTTAGATAAGATAGATTACGAAGATAATAACGTAGATACTTATCTAAGTACGATTATGTATTTCCGTACATTATGTACCTACTTGCATCGCGTGTTAATTTAACCTATTTAGAAGAAGATTTTTTGCCACTTCTCTTGATATAAGGAAGTTTTATTGGTTATTGGAAATACAGACATATATTATCTTATGTTTGGTGAGCAGAGCGCTAGGTTATGATGATAAACATTTTTTTTTTGTGGGACTAAACCCGCCACACTGTTCCCAACCCACTGCAACTCCTGAAAGCCAGAATCAACAGTGGAGACCGCCAGAAAAACGCCGAGCAATGAAGCTCGACGAGTCCCGGAGAAACGATTCAACTGTCTTGGGTCCCGCAACGAAATTAATCAGAAAAGAATAGCGGAGGAGTAAGAAAAAATATATTTTTTTTTTATGATAAACATTTACTTAGTATTTCACATTTAACATTTTTATGCGTTATAGTATTAACAAACAGGACTCTGTTATTAAGACTCCCTTATCTGTCTAGCCCCAGCATCTCATGAACCGTAGTGGTCTCAATTACCCCACTACTCAAGTACCTAGGTTTAAATTTATAGCTGAATAGCAAGAAAGTACTCACTATAGATTACACTACAACGAAGCGCATACATCGGAGCTCTTTCAGGTTGATTAAGTTCGGCTGCATATGCAGTACGCAAAATAAGGAATAGCCTGAATTTTGGCAGATTTAGCTACAGCTAAGTTAGTATACTTTGCTTATTTCCGAAGTATTATGTCTTATGTGCTATTATGGATGGATATTCAATTTACATTTTACATATACATATATGTATAAAATGTATCCTCGCGAGTCTCTCGTTATTATCTTAGCAATATATTGTATATTCGCATAAAACTTAGGACTTTTTTAAAATAAGAAGTGATTTCTATTACATAAGTCTATTACATCTTATACCTAAAAAATTAACTAAAGCTAGCAAGTCCTTTCTTATAAATAGCATCCAGTTCTAGTAACAAGTTCCCAATGCCGGTTACAGAACTTCAACTATGGAAAGTTCAAAATCCTCATCAAAGGTGTCTGTATCAAAAAAGCATACTATAGGATTAAAGACTACATTATGACACGGTAGTTGGCTATGATTCCTTCTGTATGTTTGGCTTCCTGGTGCCATTTGACTATGTATTTATTAACTGCTCCCAAATTGGTGTTAATTTATTACATTCTAACTTGACATTATACAATATGTTAAGAAAACCCTGTCCGACCCGTAAGGATAGTAAAGGTTAGGTAAACATATGACCAAATAAAATATGAAATTTTACATAATCATCATAGTAACAATACTATTGAATTTTGAAATAATATTTTTTCCCCGCGAATGAATTCCAACTTCCCCAAAATTTGGTAATTTTTAAAAAGTGACAACATTATTTTTAACGGTATAATTCTGATATTGATCTACAACACATATTTTAAGTTACCTCTTTTTACGAAATAATATTTACTTTTTTAGGGTTTTTTTTTTTTAAGCTCAGCCCGGTTTTGTAAGCTTTAGTAGAATCAGTTATCGATACCTAACAACACCTTCACGGATCGGACAGGGTTTTCTTTACATATTGTATACAGACAATTCAAAGGTCAACTCAATGGTCATATTATATCCATCCATTTGACAGATTCTTCTGTATATTCTGTTATAATTTTTTTTTTTGCCAGTCTAGCCACGCAAAAGCTGGAAGGCACTTGTAGTGCACACGTGAAGAACTTATTACATGAGGTAAGTATATAACTTACCCTTATTTATCCTAGGTTTATCTGTTTGTTTTGGCTACCAGTTTCAGGAGGTTGAGAGACTCATGGATCGTAAATATGTAAAGTTAAAAATAAATATAGCCGGGCGCAATGCGACCGTGTTTAAATCTGTGCTAAAATCAGCCGCCTCGGTGCCTAAATGTATTATGATTCTGGTCGTGAAGATTTGGGCATACGTTACCATCATCTGCCAAGCCTTTTCCTCCAGTCTGGATGGATATGAATGCCACTATTTAACATGGAACAACTACCTTATTTGGGCACACGTCATTATTGAAATAAATCCTTAAAATTATAGTAAAGGAAATGTTAATTGTTAAAAAAAAAACTAAATCACATCTCAAATTAATAGTTGTTTTTCAAATCACTAAAGGTGTCTGACACAGTTATTCAAGCAACCCCGCAGAATTCAAAGGATGAATATAAAACAACATAGATCTCTATGAACATGAACAAATACCTACATTACTCCCTCACTTAAACTTACGCACAAAGACACGATATTGAAAAATGGTGAATTGCCAAAAATTGTTTTATTGAGCAGATATATGTCTCGAATTTAAGGAACAATATGCTTCATATCATAATGATTGGAATTAATAGTTATAATGTGTTACACAATAAGGGTGTAGATAAAACTGCAGCCGACAAAATCTATAAAAAAAATATTGACAAGTCTGATTTAAAAGTTCGTACGTTGCCAACAGATAAAGAAATGATAAGATATGATTGTGGAAGTGAAGGGGTAATTAATGTTTGAGAACAAGTCCAATAAAATGAACTTTACAATTTCAGTTTACAGGGAATTGTTGTGTGGTAAATTACAGTATTCTCCGTCTTGGAGAGAGCTGGTCCCTGTGTCCTAGCAGGGGAAACGTTATTTAAAGCTGATTATACATCTGTACATCAATGCGTAAGTAAGGAAAGATTGATCCTTAGATCATGAAAAAATTCGTTCCTTTGAATCTGAATCTTATTTTTGACATTCGTTCAGGTTCTACAACCTTATTTTTTGTTTATGCGAACATGAATATATTTTGTTCAGAATAAGCAACTGAATCGATTCCAATCATTTTTATTATTATTGTTATATTTTTTCCCAAATACCTACATTTAGAAATTGTTGCAGTGTGGTTACCTAGCGCGCCACGCAGCTTACGGTAGATCATAGTAATGCGCACGCCTGCGCAACAGCTAACGCCAGAGGTCAACGCAACCGCTTGCCCGCCCGAGTGGAGCGTGTACCATATTTTTGTTGGGACAGCCAAGTAGGATATAACAAGCTCATAACTTTGTGGTTTTTCATTATATCCTTTTGAAATTTTGTACATAGATTAGAAATAATAATTATTAAAAATACTGGACACGTGTTTAATCACGTGAATAAAATTATTAAAAATACTGGACACGTGTTTCGGGTTTCTACTACCTTAGAGGCAGGAGAGGTCGAGATTCTCAACATCATAACACTATGTAGGTATATGGTTCACGCACGATATTATCAGTTACGAAGTCGGTTTAAAACTGAGCAAAATATCTGTGACTGACTTACGGGATTCGTGCATTTTCCTCATAACGAGGATAAGCTGATGGTAACTTCGAACTGGTTTCAGCTAGTAGATACATTTAAGTGATTGCTATTTTGCTTTAGAACGCAGGCAAGCAATGGCGTCGAATCCATTTTTCACAAACTTACCTACAATATTTTATGCATTTTTTCTTTATATGTATATCGTTAGGAAAAGTACAGAACATGACGCAAACTGACGTCTAAACTTGTCTACAGATGTCTCAAGTAATATAATTTGATAGGACTAACCTAAAATGTATCTATCTTCTTTTCTTAATCACATCTACATAGATGTGTTGATAAATCTGTCAAAAACTTTGCGATCTTCATTTTTGTTACAAATAAGTTGCTCTGTCAAATTCTTTGGATTATCTGGTCCGGACCATACATGGATTAATGATGAAGGCCGCGGGAGGTCTGAATGAAAAATCCAAGGCCCCTCCTTAATGCACAGACAAGTGAAAGAACATGAGTTGGTTGTCAGTAAAAGTCTCACAAAAGGTTGGTCTTGTGCATCTGTAGCATGTAGATGTTAGGTTGAAACCTAAGCAGACACTTTAGATTGTGTAAATAATTTCATTACTGTACATAAAACGATGACGGAAAATATGTTGTCCTAAAACCAAAACTTCGATTAGAAGTGAAACCCTCGGAGCACCAAAATCTTACACAGATGTTCTTAACAAGCCAGGAGACTTGGTAGGCTTCTGGAGGGAGGTGGAACAGTTCATAAATAAATATACATATATGGACAAATCACACAGATTGAGCTAGTCACAAAGTAAGTTCGAGACTTGTGTTATGTGATACTAACTCAACGATACTATATTTATAATAGATACATATATAGATAAACATCCAAGACCCAGGCCAATCAGGACAAGATTGTTTTCCATCATGAGCTGGCAGGGAACGAACCCGGGGCCTCCACGTCGCAGGCAGGCATGTTGACCGCACCACGGAGGTCGACGCAATTATTAGGACTAGACGTGATCCAGAAAATTTTGTGATCTCGCGGGATTGATATTTTTAATCCCACGGGTTCATTGATATAATATTAAACAGATATGATATGCTCTAACAAATTAACCAAAATAAATGTGCCGATCGGAGCAGCAGCACACACATGCAATTTTTTCATTCTGCGTACATTTCACACGTTGGCACAGTGTAAGTGAGATGGGGTGCAATATAAAGCATAGAGAAGAAAAGATGGCTAGTGTTTGTCGTTTGCGCTTAAATAGAATTAGTGTTGCCCAAATTCAGTCTTGGTCTTGCAGTCTTGGTCTTGTTCTTGCGTTTTTGCAAGACCAAGACCAAGAACAAGACCGCGTATTTTTAGCAAGACCAAGACCAAGACTGACCGTGCAAGACTTGAGCAAGAACAAGACATAGCCTGCAAGACTCTTGCGTCTTGCAGCTAGGACTTAGCGCTATTTCACTGAGTAGTTAGGTGTAACAGTTCGGTGTATAGGTAGGTACGCTTAGGAATTCTATGAGACGCAAAAAATTGTATCAAAGAATATGAAAAACTGGACCTATGCGCATTACGACTAATACCATAAACATAGCGAATAAAACAATATCTAATAAAATCAAACTGAGTGCATGCATAGTTATGTTTTAACCATCGGCACTTTGATAATGCGGCATCAAAGGTTTTGTACTTACTTCTCAAAGAAATTTGCCGCTTTTCGGAAGTACATGGTTATGATACACGCGCCGGCCGGCTTCTTTTGAAATCTAAAACAATCGTTGCCGCCACGCCGAAATCATAACATTTGACACTATTTGATTGCCGCCATAGGGCGTAGGTATACTCATGCAAAATACTAGCCCCGCACGATGATATTGCGATTGGCGGCCATCTTGGTGACGTAGTCGAACTCGCACCGTCGGTACCGTTCGCAAGTTCAGTCCGCGCTTACCCACTTACGCACATCGAATATTTTTGTTAGCTTTTTGTTTTTGTTATCCTGTTTTATTGTTGTTCTTGAGTTTTGTTGTTTAGTTTTGTTAGCTGTTACTCGTTAAAATGAGTAAGAAATTAATTAATAGTCGTGCTCGTGAAATTATAATTAAAGTGGACAATTATTTTGTTAAGGAGAAAGAGGACTGTAAGTTAGTTCTTGAAAGTATAAACCATGCTTTAAAAAGTGCTTCGGACATTTTAATACCGAAGCAACTGCTTATTGTTATTAAAAATATTTTGCAAAATTCTATCAAAGTCACGGAGTGTGTGGCATGTGCCACAGGCGTTGCAAAAAATACTGTGACGAAATTGATACGAGAGCATGAGTCAGCAACAGCCAGTGGCAGCAAAATGAGAACTCCTACTAAAGGAAAAAGACAAAAGAAGAAATATTTCGACGGGTTTTCCTTAACAGCTTTAAGAAATATTATAGATTCAATGTATACGGTGAGGAGAGAAATACCCACAATGCGCAAAATCTTGGCGGCTTCAAAAGTAGACCTTAATTATACTGGTAGTGAAACTACATTAAGAAAAATAATTAAATGTGATTTAGGCTACCAATTTATACGATGCTACCAAAAAAGACTGGCCCCAATTTAAAGACCCCAAATTCAAGCGTGGAGGGCTAAATATTAACGACGTATGAAAGAAAATTACTCGCTTGGTGAAAAATAAAAGACAAAAGACCCGTTATTTATCTCGACGAAACGTGGATACACGCACACTACACGGTAGAAAAATGTTGGCAAACAGCAACCGATGGAGTGAGATGGAACGACAGCCCCGGTCGCCGATGGATAAAGAAGTTAAAGCGGTTTTGTTGACTATGCCCTTTTAATGTTTAAAGCATATACCAAAACGGGGGATTACTATGATCAAATGAATGCTGAGAATTTCACCAAGTGGCTTACAGAAAAATTAGTACCCAACATACCACGCAACTCCAAAATTGTGATGGACAACGCCCCTTATCACAGTAGGGATGAGAATAGGCCACCAAGTATGAACAATAAAAAACAGTTGATTGTTGAGTGGCTACAAGATCACAACATCGACTTTCCCAACGACAGTACAAAACCTGAACTGTATTTATTAATTAAACGGCACAGACCGCCGAAAAATTATAAAATTGACAATTTATTAGCTGGCAATGGCCATGAAGTCGTTAGATTACCACCTTACAACTGCGACCTCAACCCCATTGAGTACATCTGGAACCTGGTAAAGATGAGGGTGTCAGAAAAGAATGTGGAGCAGTTGGAAAGTCGCATTGAAGCTCTGACGTTGGAGTCATTGGCGTCAATAACTCCAGATGACTGGCGAAAGGAAGTCAATCATGTTAAACGGCTTGAAGAGGAATACCTATTGGAATAAAGATCGAATAATTGACGAGTTATTTCTCATAAAACGGCGACGACAGTGAATCGGAAACGACAGACACAGAAAGCAGTTATGATTCGGAAGACTATATAAATTTTTTTACATATTATCCTGGTTTTATTTATAAGCTGATAGATGTAGGTAGTAATTAAAACATGACTACTACACAGTGGACTCTGGTTCAATTCCCGCTCGCAAATTAACAGAAATGTAGTTAGAAAAAAATAGTATACATGTAAGAAAGATATACGAATAAGTATATTTTTCTTACGTCTACAAAAATTATTTCCTTGAAATTTTTAATAATGAAAGTTTGTTTGTCAGAATATGGGTGAGTAGGTAACCCTTAACCCTAATATTAATTTATACATACACTCTTTATAAAGAGTGTAATAAAATTATATAATACAAATAAACCCTTAACCCTAATATTAATTTTGCATTTAACATTCTTTTGCTAGCTGTCCTTTTGTGTGACAGATGACGTCACAACGCTGTTATTGTGACAAGGTTCCATCGCAATATCATCGTGCGGGGCTTATAATTTCGAATTTTAAGAGTACCTACAGGTGTTCCAAAGAATAAATAAGTTTCAGAGTGCTTAGAATGAAAATGAATACATTATACTGATCACGCAAGTAGTATTATGATTAGGATAAAATGGTAAGGATAGGTAGTAGATGTCATATTAATTCATTCTAGTAAGTATATATTATAATATTGATAACTTATATGGTTTTAAACTAATTACTTAGGTACTATTATTGTACATTTAGTCATTATATTTCTTAAGTTTTTACAAGAAAAAATAGCAAAAAAAGTGTTCAAATATCACCCGTTTAATAAATATTGTAGCCACTTTTAAATATACTTGAAACTTGTAAAAAAATTCTACAAAAATTTGTTTTTTTACATGTTTTAGCAAATGTAAGCTTATAAATCATAAATGTTTATTAACAAATAGTTACTTCCATGGAAAACGACATATAGGTCAGTTGATTTTTCGAATTTCTTATCAAATCTTCAGTTATTTATTAATCTGCTTGATCTTTACTATGGCTATGTTAATTCAAGCTCACAATGCTCCAATTCTAATACGTTTTTCTAAGATTTAAAGTAAACTTTAATAAATAGTAATAGACTAATAGGTAATTGCAAGACTTGCAAGACTCTTGCTGCAAGACCAAGACCAAGACCAAGACTGGGAGCGCAAGACCAAGACCAAGACCAAGACCAGGTGTATTGGCGCAAGACCAAGACCAAGACTGGCTAAGTCTCGTCTTGTTCTTGCATTTGGGCAACACTAAATAGAATCGACGAAAACTAAAGCGACTTGCTGGACTTACCTCCTTTTATACGCTTCATTTTCAGTGCGCTAGTGACGTATCTACCTTAGTTTAATATTATATCAATGCAAGGGATCTCGAATTTACGATCTCGAGTCTGGATTGCAACCTCTAGCTGACAGAACTAAGCTAATATGTATCTTCTTTCCTCTTCTTAATTAAACAGATAGAAAAAAGATGTACAGGGTCTGTAGCCAAAGTAACATCGCTTCGTAGCGAAGCGAAATCTAATACCAAACCAACCAATGGCGGGAACGATTGATCACGTGATTTATCGCGTCACGCGGTCAATCGCTTTCGTTATTGGTTGGTTTGGTATTCGATTTTGTTTCGTTGTGAAGCGATGTTACATTGGCTAGGGGCCCAGAACATTTAAGTTTAGGTTTTGAACAAGGGTCTCCGCGTCTTTATCTGGTTACTTTACGGTCGATTCAATTATTCGTTCGACCGACATGGCAATCTGTCACAATTTATGCGCTGTTGACCTTTACACTGCTCTTATCGTTAAAGACAATGTAGACATAACTCTTGATGATAATTATGGTTTCATTTATAAATAATAAACGACATGATAGTTCTTAATGGTTCTATAACTCCACCTGCTGGTTAATGAGCTTGAAACAAAATGGCCCCGATTCTTTTATTCCTAAACTAAATAAAATTGAAGTCCAGTGCATCTTAATTTTTACTAACGACGCGCCTCGGCTTCGCGCGGGTGCAATGCGGATACTACATATACTACAGAAAAACTGAGAACGTTGTATAAAAAACATAGCAGCCTACTGCCCCGGCCGGTCGGTACCGCCGCAAACGCGACGCCCCGCAATTTTGAAATTTATAATATCTTCTAAAATATTCATTTAAATCATATGCTATAAAGGGCGATATAGATCTACAATATGTAAAGAAAACCCTGTCCGATCCATAAGGATAATAAAGGTTAGGTAAACACATGACCAAATATAATATAAAATTTTACGTAATCATTATAGTAACAATACTAATGAATTTTAAAATATTTTTTTTCCCGCGAATTAATTCCAACTTTCCCGAAATTTGGTAATTTTCAAAAAAGTGACAACACCATTTTGACGATACGCTTATGCGATTCTGTTAAAAATTAACGTATCCAGCATTAGCGCATTCCCCGAGTACTTATATTATTTACTAAATTATAGACCGTATCAGCTTCACACCATTTATTTTATAGTTCTGTCATGACGACAGACAGCGCATCATGTGTTGGTTGCCAAGGTAGGTATACAACCTCCAACACGCCTCCTCAATCTACTACATGATGAGTTACACAAATTAGAACCAAAAACGCTAACTTGATTACATATAGAAGTAATAAATCCAACGCGTCACATTAACAAAACAAAACAATATCAAAATTAAAAATAACCATTACAACAGATAGGTATAAAACTCAAATTACAAATCCTAAACCTAACTGTACTTGCCCGCCCTCTTAATGGGTAATTTTTGTACAATCTGTTTAAGTTTTGGGCCTGGCAGAGACTTCGTTAACATGTCTGCTAACATCTCTTGAGTACACAAGTATTGTACATCAATCGCCTCCTTAATCAAGGCTTCGCGGACAAAATGATACCTAATATCTATGTTTTGTTCTATTATGGTTCATTTTATTTTGCGATATTTTATGTGCTGACTGATTATCGTTAAAAATAATCGTTGGTTTGTCGCAAGCATTTTTAGTCAAACTAGACAACAAACCTCGCAAGTAAATTGCTTCTTTAGCAGCCTGACTGAGTCCTATGTATTCTGCCTCAGTCGAAGACAATGCTACATATCGCTGCTTGCGACTCTCCCATACTATTAAATTATCGCCTAATGTAAAAAGCATTCCTGTGAAGGACTTTCGATCGAATGATCCCCCCCAATCAGCGTCAACGTACCCGCGCATCTCTAAGTTACCGGATTTTCGGAAGACAAGCGCAAAATCAGATGTCCCCTTTATGTATCGCAACACCCGTTTAGCACAATTGAAGTGGGTCTCATCATAGCACGAATTGAATTGAGACAGTAAACTAACAGCATGTGCTATATCAGGCCTAGTAGTTTGAGCCAGATAATTCAGACATCCTATCAAACTTTGGTACGGCAACCTACAACCAGGCTCAGCTTTTTCTAGCTTGATGCCTACCTCCATTGGGGTATTGACTGGTTTGCAGTCTGACATTTTAAATTCCTTCAATACATTCAGGACATACTGTTCTTGATCGAGATAAATAGTTCTCTTATCTCGTCGTAACCTCATACCTAGTACGTGCCTAGCTTCGCCTAAGTCTTTCACTTTAAACTTTTTGAGCAGCCCGTTTTTCAAAGCTTGCTTCTCTTTATCCTGCTTTGGAGGACATAATACAAATATATCATCAACATAGATAACTACCACTATCCTATCTTGACCTATTATCTTTTGATATAAATAGGGCTCTATCTTTGATTGTATAAAACCTAAATTAAGCATCTCCTTATCTAATTCGCTAAACCAAGCATTAGAGGCTTGCTTCAATCCATATAATGACCGTTGTAGTTTACAAACTTTGTTTTCCTGACCTTCGGCTATAGCGCCCTCTGGCTGAAGCATGTAAATGTCTTCCTTTAATTTTCCGTACAGGAAAGCAGTGGTAACATCCCACTGGTCAATGGTCCACTCGTATTCTGCAGCTAGTGAGAATAACAAGCGAAGCGTAGAGTGCCTCACGACGGGTGAATAGGTTTCATTATAATCAATTCCACGTACCTGTGCAAATCCTTTAGCTACCAACCTCGCCTTGTATTTCAATATGTTACCATCACTATCTCGCTTGATTTTGAATACCCATTTGTTCTGTATAGGCTTCTTATCGCACGGTAGATTAACTAACGTCCACGTTTGGTTCTCCTTCAACGAGTTGGGCTCATCGTTCATGGCCTTCTGCCATAGCTCACGATCAGGCCTTGACATTGCCTCATCCATTGTCGTTGGATCGCCATCAATATCTGCGATAGCTTTTCTTTCAGCTTCGGCTTTCGCACATGTGCATCTGTAGTCCACATTATTCCTTGGACGTAAGTTATATCTGGGCGGGTTTTCACACTCGTTGTTTTCAGATTGTAATATAGGATTGGTACTTGCTTCTTGAGCTTCCTGTCTTATTTCATCAATAGTTTCTTCAAAAACGTCTTCATTGCTTCCTTCACTAACGCTGTGAATTTCCTCACATGCAACCTCAGGTTCAACACGTTCCTCCTCTGTTGAAATAGGAACGACTGAGTTCTTCGTCACTTTCATATCGTCTCCAGGAAAAACATTTTCTAAAAATTGGACGTCTCTCACAACTGAAAATTTTCCAGTCTTTGGTTCTACCAGTTTGTAACCTTTCGTGGTCTCGCAGTAGCCAACAAATATCAGAGCTTCAGTTTTTGTGTCTAGCTTCTTTCTCTTTTGTTTTGGTTTCAGAGCGTATGCCAAACATCCGAATACTCTCAGATGACTCAGATCTATTTTCTTACCAGACCAGAGTTCCTGTGGTACTTTTCCAGTGACAGCCTTCGTTGGGCTTAGGTTTTTTAAATATACAACTGTTCCGACTGCTTCTGCCCAAAATCTTTTGCCCAAATTGGCTTCAAAAAGTAATGTTCGCGCTTTCTCAATGATTGTTCTATTCGCTCTTTCAGCCACGCCATTCTGCTCCGGCGTGTATGGAACTGTCTTTTGATGTTTTATACCAGCTAACTTCAAATGCTTGTCGAAGGCATCGTTGCAAAATTCTTTGCCATTATCCGATCTCAAGCACTTGATCATCTTGCCAGTCTCATTTTCTACTTCCGCCTTATACTCACGGAACTTGTTGAGACATTGACTTTTGTTTTTAAGAAATAGACTTGCGTCTTTCGCGAGAAATCATCAATAAATGAAAGCATATACAGCGAACCAGCAAAAGATGGCTCTTCCATTGGGCCGCACAAATCTGTGTGCACAATCTCCAATAAATCATTTGCTCGAGTGCCTTGTTTTTTGAATGGACTTTTGCATCTCTTTCCATTTATACATGGAACACACGGCTCTATTTTGTCCATAGTTTTGAATTCTATTCCAGATACCATGTTTTTCAGGGTGATCATGTACTTTTGTCCTAGATGAGCTAGTCTCCTGTGCCATAAATTCGACAAAACTTCATTCGATGTTGTTAAATTAACCACAATATTGCTGTTTTCAATCAGTTTAAAAATTCCACCAACTTCTTTGCAAGTGGCAACTTTGCGGTCATTTTTATCTTTAATCAAACATCCATGCTTGTCAAACTCAACTTTGTACTCGTCTCTTACGAGATCACTCACTGAGATTAGGTTCATCGACAATTCGGGAACATGCAGGACATTATTCAATTTGAGTTTCTCATTTTTACTCACAATCGGTGCTGCATTGCCCTTTCCAACTACTGATATCTCATCACCACTAGCAACTTTTATCTTACAGCCGCCTTTCTGTGCCTTATATTGCACTAGTTTGTTCGCATCATTCGTCATATGGGTAGAACAGCCACTATCAACATACCAGGCGGTTTTATTTACGGTATCGGCAGTACCCATGCAAATATTCGCAGTTTTCTTGATGCCATTGCATTCTGATGCTTTGTGTCCAAATTTGTGACACTTGAAACATTTGTATGTCGCTGGTTTCCGAGCAGTGTTGTTGTTGCTCTTCCTGTTTTGAGTGGTAAAAGCTTGCTCACCAGCCCCATTACACACTTCGGCTTGTCTGTTGCCTTCTTGTAGTAATTTGGTCTTTACTTGCTCTAGTGTTACCTCTTTACCACTATTATCGATGGCCATCACGAACGGGTTGTATTCGCTCGTTAAACCAGCCAATAGTATTGAAATAAGCCAATCGTCTGATACTTTTGCGTCTATATCATTAAGCTGCTGTGCCAGGTGTACTATATCGCAGATGTATTTTTCCATACTTGAATAATTTTCCAAACGACACTGCCATAGTTTACGTTGCAGCAAAATTCGCCTGCCCCAGCCTTGATCCTCGTAGGCTCTGCACAAGTTTTGCCATACCTCGCGTGCGGTTTTTGCTTGGTACACGTGCGCAAAGCATGTAGGCTCAATAAGCAGACATATAGTTGATCGTGCCTTCCTATCACTGTCTTTTTGTAAATCACTGATATTTTCTGTTTCCACAACATCCCACAAGTTTTTGGATTCGAGGAGGTTTTTCACAACGAATTTCCACGATGTAAAATCATTCGCTCCTTGCAGTTTTTTAATTCCGCAATAGGAACCAGAAACAGAATTTTCATCACACATTTTTTTACTTTTTGACAGTACCTATTGTTTTTTCACTGTCAACAACGTGACAATCAGTATTATATAGGAAATATTTTTTACGATCACTTTTTAATAATATTTACTCAGGTACGGAATGGGAACCATAACCTGTTAAAAATTAACGTATCCAGCATTAGCGCATTCCCCGAGTACTTATATTATTTACTAAATTATAGACCGTATCAGCTTCACACCATTTATTTTATAGTTCTGTCATGACGACAGACAGCGCATCATGTGTTGGTTGCCAAGGTAGGTATACAACCTCCAACAGATTCGATAACGCGTCGCGTGCCCTGCCCCCCGTCGCCCGCGGAAGGGTGTCCTACCGCATATGTATTAAGTTACCTCTTTTTACAAAATAATATTTATTTTTTTAGGGTTTTTTTTTTTACTTTAGTCCGTCTTTGTCGGCATTAGTAGAATCAGTTATCGATTCCTAACAATACCTTCACTTTTGGTTGCTGCTTGGTTTTCTTTACATATTGTATTTTAAATCAACAATGTTAAGGTATTAAATTGGATAAGGATTAATGCTATATTGGATAATTGCCAATATTTGTCGTAAAAGGATAAATGTCAGTTTAGTCCTGTCATCTGGCTCAGCGCCTGTCGTAAATTGACGTATTCCATTGGTCATCATCACATCTAAACTGTCTATGGCATATCTGAATTTGAACGTTTTAAACTACTACATTTGGCCTTCTTTCATTGATATACTGCCATTGAAGAGCAATGAAATGTAGACAGTGTAAGAGAATAACAAAAATCTTTACGGTCAACGGGTAAAAGTATGGGGGAGGGATAAAGACGCCTACGATCGTCGACGGAATGACGTCAGCAAATAGAGGCCTCCAGACGAACCCGTCTGGATGTACGTCATACATCTCCCGATGACGTTAAAGGCGCTTTACCGTTAGCTCCCTGCCCTTATTGATCTGATATTATGGAAGTTTGAATGTCTGTAATTATATTAAACTCGGTATAGTCGTTAATGAGAGTCTAATATAGAAACTAATAAATTTTAATGGGGAAAATAATAAAAAGATGATTGAAAAAATAATTACTACAATATTATTATAAATATGTATCTCAACCTTAGAAAACTTAGGCTGGTGGATTACTAAAATTGTGTTTCTAAATATCGCGTTGTTTTTTCCATGATTATACAGTATGTTAACTAACAGAGGGCGTTCCCGTTAACCCGAAGTAGTATAGCATACATACATGCTAAAAAAATATTTCCATTCGAAAACAAAATGTTTTAAAATTTTTTCAATATGAAAATATTCAATAAAACTTTTAAATTGACAAGTAAAAGAAACACACTGTACACGCGAACATGAAAGACGGCAACGTCGCAATTTATTTATACATGACGATTACTATTTTGATTTAAAACAGGAGGTTTCAAATTTATTTTCAATTATAATTTTTTTTTATTCGGATTATTTTATGCTTATTTTTCTATGCTGATATTTTTATTTTAATCTATTAATGATATATATTAACGAGTTTAAGGGAACGCCCTCTGTTATTTAACATACTGTATTTTGGTAGGTAGCCCGATATCAAACATAATTGGAGCAAAATAAGTAGATTCATTGGCAACGATGCCGCAGTATCCTTTGGACGATGACAATGAATGACGACATTGAAATTTTAATTTTATTGTCATACTTTTAAGTTATATTCCTGACAGCCTCTGTGGCGTAGCGAACGCGGCCGCTGCGCAAGGAGGCGCGGGTTCGATATCGGTACATGAATATGAATAATTGCATTGGTCTGGTCGTGCCTCGGAAAGCACGTTAAGCCGTTGGTCCCGGTTGCCATACGAACACCTAATGGCAGTCGTTACGGGTTGTTGGAGCCCTCAAAAGTCCAACAATGGGTCTAACTGCTTAGCTTCGATATCGCCTTCGGGTTGTGGAGGTCAGACGGCAGTCGGTTCACGGAAAATATCCAAGCTTAGCCAAATCAGCAGTTAGACTGGTAAAGCGGACCCCAGACTCTAAAGCTAAAAGAGCTTCGGATGCGACTGGGATTAACGCTGAGATGATGATGATGACTTTTAAGTTATATTCCTATTTGCCGCTTAAATATCCTTTGCCGCGGGTGAGAATCGTTTTTCTGTACCGATACTTCTTCAAGGGCCAAGGCTTTGTACCGAAAATTGACAATCGTCAATATGATTTTTCAAGAAACGTGAAAAAGTCTTAACGTTTTTTCCACTTATTCTGTTTTATTGCTAGGCAAAAGTTTCCTTCAATATCTTCACCTTTCCTTGTACTGTGCTTTCTCCGTTCCATCGGTTAGGTCTCTTCGACGTTTCTTATAGGTACTTATCTACTTAAATATAATAAAAATTATAATATTCTGAGTAGGTTCTGAACTACAAGATATTTGTGAGTATTTCGTAAAACGGAATAAGATAATTTTAACCTCCTAATGCGAGGAGAATTTTAAGGCTAAATGCTTCAACTTGGGACCTATCCGTTATTCAATCAAAACATAATCCCAACACCCGCGAATGTAAAAGCATATTGTTACGAATGGACCTTATGTCGATGGCATAAGGTTCAATATCGCGTGACATGCAGTGTGTCACTTTTAAGCCCTATTTCCCCAGATCTAGACATTAACTAGATACAATAATAAAACGCATTGCTAGACTTAGGACGGCCTATCGAATGGTACAGGTCTCAACAGTTTTGTCAACAAAGTGTCGACATCGAAATTTCTAGAAACTCGTTTCCGGGAATTACCGTAGGTACTTCCGAGTGATCTCGAAGTTATGTGCTATTATTATTACGTCTAGAGGAATCTGGAATGTTCGATCAGCTGGGCTATATATAGCGCCGCGACGCCGGCGCAGAGTCAGGGGCGCTACCAGAGGCTCCCCGCTCACATCGCCAACATGATCGCCGACAAGAGGCGTCTGCGCAGGCGGTGGCAACAAACAAGATGCCCCACCATTAAGAACCAGCTCAACCGTGTCACGGACAAGGTTAAGGCCGAGCTACACGCGCACGCATCGGAGAGCTGGGAGTACATTATAGACTCGGCAGACGGCGACTGGGCGTCGGTACACCGGCTGTGCCGACGCCTAAAGAATACCCCAGCCCCGGTGCGCCCGCTACGCAACAGCGACGGGGCGCTACGCTACACGGCGGCCGACCGGGCCGAAATATTCGCCGAACATCTGGAGCGTCAGTTCACGCCGAACCCGACAGACGCCCTGGACCATGTCGCAGCAGTGGAGCAACACCTTGGAGAGTACTTCAAGACGCCGGTAGCTCCAGACGAAGACCCCATAGTTTTCTCCCCGGGCCAAGTACTGGGGGCAATAAGGAACACTAAGCCCAGAAAGGCACCCGGTGCGGACGGAATTACAAACACCGCCCTCCGACACCTGCCACCGAAATCGGTGGCGGCAATAGCGCACCTATATAACGGCATACTCCGCACCGGAACCTTCCCCAACTGCTGGAAGCAGGGGAAGGTGATCATGTTGCCCAAGCCCGGGAAGAACGTCTCAAAGCCGGAAAGCTACCGGCCGATCACGCTCCCCCCCACAACCTCCAAGGTGTTTGAGGCACTACTGCTGCAACACCTGCTGCCGCACACCACGCCCCGCCCGGAACAATTTGGCTTCCGGGCGGAACACAGTACGACGCTCCAGTTGTCGAGGGTACTGCACACACTCACCGCGGCCATGAACAAGAGGGCGTACGCCGCTGCAGTATTCCTCGACATGGAAAAGGCATTCGACCGGGTCTGGCACGCCGGCCTTATTTACAAGCTGACCAAGACCACCGCGCCTCGTCGCTTGATATAGGTGGTCTCCTCCTTCCTGAAAGACAGGACATTCAAGGTATCGGTGGAGGACGTGTCATCGAGCGCGCGCCCCATTGGAGCGGGCGTGCCGCAGGGAAGCTGCGTCTCGCCTGCGTTATACTCGGTATACACCGACGACATCCCCGCCACGCACACTGCAACCCTCGCGCTGTACGCAGATGACGCCGCGTACATCACCACGTCGCTGTCGGCTGACCACGCGGCCATCAAAATGCAGCGCGTTCTGGACGACCTCCCCGACTGGCTCAGCAAGTGGAGACTGTCGGTGAACGCAGGTAAGACGCAGGCTATAATCGTCACGGCACGGGGCGGACGTCATCCACCGAACCTTCAGCTCATGGGGACCGAGGTCGAGTGGACCAAGACCGCCAAATACCTGGGGGTCACACTCGACAGCCGGCTCACCATGGGCCCGCACGTCTGCGACACCGTCGCGCGGGTTAAGGTAAGCCGTAACTTATTGCGCCCGGTGCTCTCGTCACACCTCTCCACGCGAGTCAAGCTGGGGATCTACAAAACCTACGTGCGGCCGCAGCTCACATACGCTGCCCCGGCTTGGCTCGCCCTCACGGCCGAGACACATAGAAAAAAGCTCCGGACGCAGCAGAACACCACGCTGCGTCAGATCGTCCAAGCTCCCCGGTACGTGAGGAACTCGGTCATTAGCAGGGACCTGCGAGTCGAGAGCATCGACGACTTCGTAATCCGCCTGGCGAAGGGGATGTTCTCGCGTGCCAGCACCTCCGAGCTCCATCACATCCAAGACATCGCGCCCTGGCACGCGAGGCCTCCCGATAAGAAGAGATACCCGCGCGACCTCATAGCAGACGTCGCGCTACCGGACGTGACACCCGGGTAGGTCACAAACACAAATACACGTGACCTACTCAGACAAGGATAGACACTATACATTCGCAACACGACGCCGCCGTGCGCATTTGCGGACTGTATTTATATAGGCGCTATGCGCACGACGAACACACATGCACTACTCCACATGCAGGTACACACTCAGAATACCGCACGAGCGGTGAATACACACCTACAAACCGCTCGTAACACACACTACCCCCGTACCCTCGCAGCCTACCGTACATAGCTGGTTGAGCTGTTAGGGGGTCGGGGTAATCACCCGCTGTAGCTGAGCGCCAACCAAAGCCGACGCCCGGTCGCTGATCGACTCTTGCTGGGCCTTCACGGGGGCAACCCGTGATCCAACCTGGTAGGGGTCTGATCGCACGGGCGTCGTGAAACACTTCAGGCGCTCCTACAGCCACACACAACAAAGCACACCGTTCACCGCCGGAGGGAAGGCACACCCTCGCGGCGTCGACTTAGGTGTACGAAGATTGAAGAGCAGCACCCCCAGGGTGCAACCCAATGACGGGTCTTCATTTTTGGAGGCCGAGAGACCGACTCCACGGTCATGGGGCCATCAAGGAGCCCCCAAACCGTCTCCTCGCGCCCCCAACTCGGGGTCGCAGAGAGGACCACGAACGAACGCAGAGTCAGTCTACACTCGACTAGCGATACGAAAACAGCGACAGTTAAGAAGCGATCTTTGCGAATACCTACTGCGACAACTGTAACGAGAACTGCGAGTACTACGTTAAGTAACATCTGTAGTGTTATTGTGTGTTTACAACACGGACTTCGTGGACGTAAGTGAAGACCTCGGTGCAACGTCAGCGACATTCTACTTGTCATTGCCTCAATCGACTGTACCTTCGTTGCTAATAAACTTCGTAACCCTTAACCGGCATTTTAGTACCCCTAGCCCGTAACAATATGAATAATAGTATTATTCTAAAATTATTAAAACAAACAAGAACCGAGCCGAAACACACTGTATTGGTTATAAAATAAAATCATCATCAACCTTTGTATCGTCCCACTGCTGGGCACAGGTCTCCTCTCATACAGATTTGATTGAATTGATTAAAGGATTGAGCGTAATCAAATCACCAACGCTTGCTCAATGCGGGTTGGCGATTTCAGACTAAGGTGCGTATTCCAGAACGAAACTCAAACATTGGCTAAAACTAGTTTCAACCAATCAAATGGCTTGAAACGAGACTTAAGTAGAGCTTGAGTTTTGAGTGACGTTCTGTAATACGGACCTAAAAGTCCAGGTTTCCTCAAGATGTTTTCCTTCACCTTTTAATCAGTCATTGGTGTCCAAAATATACTTAGAAAATACAATTACTTAGAAAAGTTACATTGGTACTTGCCTGACCTGGAATCGAACCCGCACACTCACACTTGAGAGGCCCGGCTGGTGTTTTAATCACTAGGCCAGCACGACACGACGACGACATTCATAAAATATGCACTATCAACATCGCATCGATCACTATAAGCGATCGATGACTACTAAATGAGGATCTTTAAGATGCTCCCATTTGGCATGACAGTGCAAAAAGGGTCTTATCGATTGCGATAACGGCGACTCTACAAATGATTATTTCATAGCATATTAGCCGACGACTCGCTCAGCCGTGTGTATTGTTTTAAATACTCGATCACTACTTATGCAGTTGAGTTGACCGAGACAGTTAATGTTATCTAGATAGGTATGAGAGGTTTTAAGTTTCTCTTTATGCATCTGGCGTTTTTTCTGTCAGTGTACCGAGGCGGTTGTTTTCTAATGTAAAGGTAGAATACCAAAAATCCATGTGTTCTGAACAATCTATATGAAATCCATAAGAAACGTCTCATTCTGCCGAGTGCAGAAAAATCCCAAACCGGTTAGAGAACAAGTCCGCTTGAAATTTAAAGAAGTTCACGAATAAAGTTTACTTATTACTTAATAAGAAAACGTAAAGGTCTTGTTGCTCGGCTTTAGCAATGACGGATTTGTTTGTTTGTTACCTTCAAGCATCTCAACGGCTGAGGGAATTTGGATGATTAGACGGTTTATAACTATAATAAACATATAAAAAAAAATAGAATCAAATCAGAAATGAAGAGATCCGCAGAACCAAAGTAACCGACATAGCTCTGCGAGTCGCTAAACTTAAGTGGCAGTGGGCAGGGCACATTGCTCGTAGAACCGATGGCCGATGGGGCAGTAAGGTTCTGGAGTGGCGGCCACGTACTGGAAGACGCAGCGTAGGGAGGCCCCCAACAAGGTGGACTGATGACCTGGTGAAGGTCGCGGGAAGCCGATGGATGCGGGCAGCACAAGACCGGTCAGCGTGGAAAACCTTGGGGGAGGCCTTTGTCCAGCAGTGGACATCTATAGGCTGAAGAAGAAGAAGTATCCATGGAATCGAAACTAATGCGGATGAACCCGCCGGGCGCAGCTAATAGTTAATCCATACTAATATTATAAATGCGAAAGTAACTCTATCTGTCTGTCTGTCTGTCACGCTTTCCCGCTTAAACCTATCAACCGATTTTGATGAAATTTGGCACAGACAATCTTTAGACCCTGAGAAAGGACATCTAGGCTTCCTTTTATTGAAAAATTTGATATTCCCGAGGCAAATCGAAATAGCGCGATATAATCGAATTCTACGCGGGCGAAGCCGCGGGCGGAAAGCTAGTAGTAGATGTTTTCAAAGGCAGACTAGCTATGAATGTTGGAGTAAAGGAAGATGGTTTAGTAATTTGGCACCATCACAACCTGTTTACTCAAAGAATACCAATATGCTCTTTGCGGGATGGTTGCAAGAATTGGTTCGAGGAATCTGGTAGGTATTGGATGCCGGCCACGATATGTTGACAGCTGTAGTTTGTGTATGGAAGGATAATGAAGGATCATGACTAGGCTAGTTACGGACGTCTTTAGACAAATTCAAAATTCTTCCATAGTTACGTACCCAAAGGGCAAAAACGGGACCCTATGACTAAGACTCACTTTCCGTCTGTCTATCACCAGGCACTAGGCAGTATCGCTTAAACGGTGATAACTAGACAGTTAAAATTTTCATAGACGACTATTGCCTCTATAACAACAAATACTAAAACAGTTTTTTTTAAATAGATAATGGTACGGAGCCTGGAGTCCGACTCGCAGTTGGCCGTTTTTTTTTTCCAATAGGATTGCTCTGGCCTCGATTGCACCTGATGGAAAGCGATGGATGAGATTTATGATGGAATAAGCGTGTGCGAAGATGCCTATTCACTCTTCGATTTGATTGTCACCATACATTTTGATGGGTAGGAAGGCCCCCAACAAGGTAGACCTGGTGAAAGTCGCGGGAAGCCGATGGATGTGGGCAGCACAAGTCCGGTACCGGTCATCGTGGAAAGCCTTGGGGGAGGCCTTTGTCCAGCAGTGGACATCTATAGGCTGAAGAAGATACATTTTGATGAAGTGAACATCGATCTAACATTGGTTGTAATTCAAATGTAACTAAAGTAGGCAACAGGTAGTGCTGGTTAGCACACAGACACTGTTATGAAATGAGGAAAATATGCTAATACGTATATTGAACTTTAAAAAGCATATGGGAAGTAGGAAATCGTGAATCACATAGCATTGAGAGCTGAGAGAAAGATATATTTCGTATTGAAAAATAATATTTACATGTACTGATTTTGTTAGTACAGCTTTGATAAGAGAAAATGCTTACAAACAAGGTGATGATAATTGTTATTCCAGAATTATCTTTATTGAATAAAGAAAAACAGAATAAACAAAATCAAATATAATTCCTTATATACATTGTTGATTTAATATAGATCTATATCGCCCTTTACAGCATATGATTTGCGATGAATATTTTCGAAGATATTACAGATTTAAAAATTGCGGGGGTGTCGCATTTGCGGCGGTACACGGCGCGGCGTTCGCGGCGGTTCTTTATACAACGTTCACAGTTTTTCTGTAGTGTATTTAGCATCAGCATTGCACCCGAGCGAAGCCGGGCCGGGTCGATAGTCTCTTTATTAATGAGGCCTTTACGCTATAGTGTTTACAGTTATAAGCTGGTATTATTAACCCGCTAATTTCCTTATTGGATGGCAGCTTATAAGGTACTTAAATGAAAAGAGAAAACAAGTTCACAACCGTGTGTGTGAAAGAAACAATTTATTGATCAAATTCCTAAACTAAACGTGTTGCGGGGGAGTTTGTCGAGTCTTTCCGGCATAAAGGCTAGGGATAGAGAAGTTTGAGCATTTTGGAGGCTGTATATTTATAACTTTTAAGCCTCGGAGGTCCTTTTTCTCAGCCCGGTTTAAACAATGTGTTTTGACATCTAAATTACAAATGCGACATGTTTTGACCGTTCCCTTAATCGTTGACAATAAAAGATAGCAGTACATGAACATGCTAGAAAATAGCCCTTATTACAATGCACAGTGGATGCCTTACTGCCTTTCGTACTGCATACAAATGACCCCATAATAGTTTTATTCACAATTCTGAATTTATAAGCGAGCACATTGTATGCGTGTGTGATGAGTTATAATTTAAGCCTACCCGCTATACTTTGTTGAATGCAACGAGGATTTATGGCATGATAAACTAGCCAACGAAATTAGTTTATGTGGAGTTGGCAGGACTTTACATGAACTAAAAGTGAGTGGATATTTTGAAGTCATAGCTTCGCGTAAAGCTTACCGAACTGCGCTATAGCAGTTCGGTAAGCTGTTTGCGCTGCCTCGCTGCATCTGAAGCCAATGGTTCGTAAGCATAATAAATTTGAGTCAGAAAGATGACTCACTATCTGTTACTTAACATGTGTCGATCGAGCCAATCCACAAACACTTAATGAGGTCAAGATGATAATTACTTGTGTTGTGCAAGGAAACTATGTGGAGCTCCAGAAGTGGTAGCCCCATTAGACATGAATCGCGTCAAGACGAATCCTATTGCCATGGCGACGAGCCGATATTAATGACTAAGGTCCGTATTACAGAAGGAAACTCAAGCATTGATATCTGCTTAAGCATTACTTAAAACTAGTTTCGACCAATCAAATGGCTTGAAACGAGACTTAAGTAGAGCTTGAGTGTTGAGTGACGTTCTGTAATACGGACCTAAGACTTATTAGAATGAGGAAAATATATGAATTACTCATATTAATACATAAAGGTGATAGAGTAAGGAACCAATACATACTGGTAATAGTCGCGGTGGCCTAATGGTTAAAACACCAGCCTCTCAAGTATGAATGTGCGGGTTCGATTCCATGTCAGGCAAGTATTAATGTAACTTTTCTAAGTTATATGTATGTACTTTCTAAGTATATGTTGGACACCAATGACTGATTACAAGGTGTTCGAAGGAAAACATGTTGAGGAAACCTGAACTTACAGTCTGAAATCGCCAAACCGCATTGAGCAAGCGCGGCGTGGTGATTACGCTCAATCCTTCTCTGTATGAGAGGAGAGCTGTGCCCAGCAGTGGGACGATAAGAAAGTTGATGATGATGATGACATAATGGTGAAATAAATATTTGACACGATTGACGCAGTGCCTGAGCGATCGACAGCTGCGCTGCGTGTCGCGGGTTCGTTTCCCGCACGGAACAAATATTTGTATGGCCTACATGTAGTTGTTCCGGGTCTGGATGTTTGTGTATGTGACTTTATATGTTAATAAACGCACCCACGATAAAGGAGAAATTTCTAGTGTTGACCAACGTTTTTTTTTTAGAATAAGTAGATAAGCTAACATACAAAATAGGAACCGCAAACAAAATACGATCGACTGTTTATTTATTTCAAGACGGTCAAAATGAAAGGTGGCGCCTAAATCAATATCCCACATGTAATAATATTTAGGCAAGACGTTCAGGTGTGTGGTGAACTGGTGACTAAGTACTAGTGAAAGAGGCATTGGGGGTAATAAGTAAGCTATTTTAGGGTTACAATGAAGCTTGGGGTGGCTCCCTTCGCATAATTTAAAATGTCCCTGAAATTATTTTTAAATGTTCTGTTTGCATGTTCAGAGTTCCAGATTATCTTACTCCTTACCTAATATTAAAAATCGGAAAGTGAGTTTGTTTGTTCCGCTTTCACGCCGTAACTACTGAACCGATTGCTTTGAAATTTTGCAGCGTAAAGTTAGAAGTCCGGATTAAATAATAGGGTATTTTTATCCCGGAAAAAAAAATCACAAGGAAAATCTAAAAAGCGCGATATAACAGAATTCCACGCGGGCGGAAAGCTAGTTAAAAATAAATAAGAATAGTACACAGAAAAGGGTGGTACGCATTATAATTTAAAAATATTATTTGTACGTTTGTTCTGACATAAAATGAGCAAGGAAAGAATATGCATAAAAATGACTAACAGCGCCTTGCGGTTTAGGATCGAAAAGTTTCCTATGCATTATTTTGTTTTTGTGTTTTTGAAGTTGGGTCAACATTCGTTTAGTGATTTTTGTGTGAAAGAGTAACATATATCCATCCATCCGCAAAAACTTTTTCATTTATAATATTGATCCACACTTTTAATGCCTGTCCCGTTTTCCCGCCAAAACTACTGAACCGCTTTAAATGAAATTGGGTACACATACAATATGTAAAGAAAACCCTGTCCGACCCATAAGGATAATAAAGGTTAGGTAAACACTTGACCAAATATAATATAAAATGTTACATAATCATCATAGTAATAATACTAATGAATTTTGAAATAATCCTTTTTCCCCGCTAATTAATTCCAATTTCCCCGAAATATGGTAATTTTTAAAAAAGGGACAACACCGGTATTATTATAAGCGAATAGCGACGCGACCACGTCACAGGTGCCGCGTGCCCTGCCCCCGCCGCCCGCGGAATGGGTTGCTTACCGCATATGTATTAAGTTACCTCTTTTTGCGAAATAATATTTATTTTTTAGGGCGACTTTTTTTTAAGTTTAGCCTGTCTTTGTGGGCATTAGTAGAATCAGTTAACGATACCTAACAATACCTTCACGGATCGGACAGGGTTTTCTTTACATATTGTATATAAGCTACTTTTTTTTTTCAAAAAGGGTTGGAAGGGGTTGAAAGTGTTGTTATCTTAAAGCTAGAAGCGTATACCTTATAGGCTGTTGATTTGATATAAATAAATATGGAATTGATAATTTGTTACCCTTGAGGGTGTAAAATAAAAATAGGGGACAACATTTTTATAGAAATTTGTCATTTTTGAAACTAGAACGATGAAACTTTTGTCTTTGGTTTTTGATTCAATATAATTAATACTATCTAGATATAATTAATGTTTCCAGAATTTTAAACAATGCCCTGTGCTGATCGATCTTTGGGAGCGTGGTTATTCGTTTCTTTAAGAAGGATATTAATCCCTTCTCAAGAACACCAGATCCTTTTCGCTCCATTTCAGCCAACGGAACTGGCCGGTTTCGAGGACGATATAGCCCCATATACCACTTTCTCACTCTGCGTCAGACTCAGATTATACAAAAGTCCGAGGAGTATAATCGGCCCCTAAGTGATGATGGTGATGACTGGCCATGGGCGTAGCCACACTAGGGCAAGCTGGGCCGTGGTTCCTTCACCTTGTAATCATTCATTGGTGTCCAAGATATACTTAGAAAGATGCCTAACTGTACTCTGATCTATAAGGTGCTTAATTACCCAAAAAAGAAAAAATACCGGGAGAGAGGCTGACTGCTGCCCCACCCTGAGCCCAAGGCTGGCTACGCCCATGGTGATGACCATAAGAGAATAGGGGATGAAAGTTTGTTTGGAATATTATATTAACGCTCTCATAGGTACCTAAACCACTGAAACGATTTTAGCGAAATTTTGTATAAAGTAAACTTGAACTTGCCTAGTAATACTGTTTATTAGTGATAATCAACATCATAGCGAATGATGATGCGGGCAACAGCTAGTTATAATTAGGGTTGTAACGGAGGCTTGTTAGCGGAGGCGGAGGCGGATGCGGAGGTTAACGGAGGCGGAGGTGAAAGTACATATAGAAAAAATTTAAATTTATGGTTAATTAAAACAAAATTTTTATTTTAAATACGTACATTATTAGTAGTACACTTGGTAAAAAAATATTACATTCTTGTAGTGAAAATTAAGGAGAAACAAATTGTGTTTGCCACATTCCCGCCTCGCACTAGTTGATTCTTGACCATTTCGCGCTCAAACGCGGCCGGACGGTTGTCGAGCGTCGCAGCTTACGCGTTATTTATTTTATAAATACGTAAATAAACCTCCGTTATAACTCCGCAAAAATTGTGCGGAGGCGGAGGCGGAAGCGAAGATACGATTTCTTGCGGAACTTCCGCAGTAACGGAAGCGGAGGAGAAGCCCCGTTACAACCCTAGCTTTATAATATATTGGTGGGATGACATGGAAAAAGGAAAGTTGTCAGTAAATAATTTATGTAGAGTAGAAACAAAAACAATAATGCTGCATAAGGTAATAAGTTTGGGTCTATGCCAGCCGAAATAAAGTTATTAAAATCATTCCCACTGATAGTGGGTGACGCAGTTTTTAAGCTATTGCATAGCTTCTATCGCGGGCCTTGAGCGCGGGGACCGAATCCAGAAACAAATACCCAGTAACACCACAACAATTATTAAACGCATTTATGAGGACCTGGTAGGTAGCATAGGTATATAATATATTATATACCTATGCTGACCTACCAGGTCCTCATAAATGCGTAAGAAATATTCAAAAACCACGTGTGGAGCATAGTATTTTAACAACTTATGCAATTATAGTTATTTACTCATTTTATTCAGGCAGTATTTTTTTTTCCTTTCTTTTTAAGGAGTGGGGGGGTGTTAGGTTTTTTTTTCGTTGACAAAAAATTCTATGCAATAGCTTTACCGCGGCAGTCCCCGAGTGCCACACTTCTTTTTTTTTATATCTTTATTAAGAAAAGAAAGCTTTAATGGCGAAGCGATTATGCGAGCCTTTTAGGTGACGCAGTTACTCCACTGGTTCCCGGTGGAATTATTGTGCTTTAATTAAGAAAGTGGTAAATCATTAACAAATTGAAAAATAATGCAGAAAAATGAATGAACAAATTACTTCTTTTATAGTGTGCATATTCTAACTGACTCCTGTCCAAGTTTTAAGTATTTAGCAATATACATAACAATAAAAATTAAAACTAATAGCAAGTCATTTATATATAACAATTAGTTTAATGTCACAATGAATAATGTTAATGTTTTACCATTTGTTTATTTATTACGCTTTAGATTTTTTTTTAGGATGTCAACTTAGCACTTCTGGAAAGAAAGTGAAAAAAAAAAGAATATATTAGTTACTTACTTAATTTTTTGTACTAAATAATCCATACTAATATTATAAATGCGAAAGTAACTCTGTCTGTCTGTTACGCTTTCCCGCCTAAACCTCTCAACCGATTTTGATGAAATTTGGCGCAGACAATCTTTGGACCCTGAGAAAAAACATAGGCTACCTGTTATCCCGGAAAAATTTGATATTCCCGAGGGAAATCTAAAAAGCGCGATATAACCGAACACCACGCGGACGAAGACGCGGGCGGAAAGCACACAATCTTTAGACCCGGAGAAAGGACATAGGCTACCTTTTATCCCGGAAAAATTTGATGTTCCCGAGGGAAATCTAAAAAGCGCGATATAACCGAAATTTACGCGGGCGAAGCCGCGGGCGGAAAGCTAGTGTTTAAAATAATGCAGATGAAACAAACTTATATCATGTATTAAATAAATTGTCAAGTAGGTACTATTTCTGTAGACCTCAAGCCTCTGTTCAATTTTTTTCTCTCTTAAGGTAGACAGACTTCTAGCAATAACATTTTCATTAACTACTACTTACTTTATTACTTATTTAATATCATTATTTTTTATTTATTAATTACCATTATAAAATATGGGCAGCATTCAAACAAAATTAGAGAAAACCGAAAATGCATGAAAAAATGAGCCCAATATTCACTTGTTGACAAACTACATTCAATATAAGTTCAGTGCATACTTTTCTTTCTATTTAATTAAGAAAAGGACAGAAGATAAAATGTTAGTTTAGACCTGTCAAATCAGTCCGCTCCTGGCGTAAGTGACGTATTTTTGGTCGCCATGTTTATAATCGCGTCTAAACTGTCTATGGTGTTTCTTAATTTGACAGTTTTTTTTATATATATAAATTATAAACTAGCTCATGATAGCAATCCCGCCTGATGGTAAGCAGTGACGCAATCGTTGATGGTAAAGCGCACTAGTTTATTAAGAAAGCTCTTAATAAACTAGTGCGCTTTACCAGTGAATAGGCATTCACTCTAGCCTTGAAGACACTCAAATTAAACTAAAAAGTAAAATGTTATCTTCTATCCTTTTTTTAATGAAATGGAAATATATTGTTAATCCCGGGACGTAATCTACCACATATCACTATACCATATATAACTGTACCTACCATAATACACATATACCATAAATCATATATAACCAGTTATAAACCACCTGTGTGCCAAATTACATCCAAATCCGTTCAATAGTTTACTACATTATAATGTTACAGAACATTGTAATTATAAATTTGTTTAATTTTTAAAGAAAATGATAACAAATAAATATTCAAATAAAATGTTATGTTTTTCAATTAGACTAAAAATCAGCACTTTTTAAACATAAAAATTACATAAATCAGTGTCTTAAATAGCCTGCCCTTCACCACTTCAGTGTTTTTGCTGGGAAATAGTTGTACAACAATCCTCCTTATTATACTCGTAAATAATCATAATCATGCTGGCTTGCCTAATTTTAACTAGATTCTACATGCTTCATCATCGACCTTTTTTTATAGTCCCACTGCTGGGCACAGGTCTCTCATACAGAGAAGGATGGAGCGGATTCACCATGCTTGCTCAGTGTGGGTTAGCGATTTTCGCCTTACAAAGTCCAGGTTTCCTCAAGATGTTTCCCTTCACCTTTTAATCAGTCATTGGTGTCTAAGACATACTTAGAAAGTACATATAACTTAGAAAAGTTACATTGGTACTTGCCTGACCAGGAATCGAACCCACACACTCGTACTTGAGAGGATGGTGTTTTAACCACGAGGTCACCACTACATGCTTAATTACTACATTAATTTACTATTTTATATTTAAGACTTAGACTATGAACTCTTAACACATCACACAAACTTTCAATTTAAATAATCTCCTACATACCAATGCTGGATATCACTACATACATTTCAATGAATATGAAACATATTTGTAAAAATATGCATGAAATACATTGTGGGTATGTCATATTTATTAAATGAAATCATTCAGCTAGTTTGTAAATATATTACTCTCACATTTGCAAGCATCATGCTCTATACTGCCGTCATAAGGAAAAAAGGCGCATCTAACATTTTTTTTCATGCGAAAAATAATAATATTGTTGTATGCCATTTCTCTTACTGATTTAGAATACAATAATAATAATAATTTATGCATGTAACTCAATTTGGAAAAAAGATGTTAGATGCGTCTTTTTTCCTTACGGCGGCAGTATACTGTTTTGCTGAAAAGTGAAACAATTTAAATTTTAAGTTAATTATAAGTTGTGGTGACCTAGTGCATAAAACACCAGCCTCTCAAGTATGAGTGTGTGGGTTGGATTCCAGGTCAGGCAAGTACCAAAGTAATTTTTTTAAGTTATATGTACTTTCTAAGTATATCTTGGACACCAATGACTGATTTACTTGGTGAAAGAAAACATCTTGAGGAAACCTGGACTTTAAGTCTGAAATCGCCAACCCGCATTGAGCAAGCGTGGTGATTACGCTCAATCTGACCAATCAAGAGACCTATGCCCAGCAGTGGGAGGATAAAAAGGTTGATGATGTGTTTTTTTTTTTTATAATATATCAATACTAAGTCCTACATCATAATATAAAATACAACATAATACATCCTTACTCGATACAGCAATATTTAAAACTAGTTTCAACGAATGAAATGGTCCTATACTACTTTTAAGCAATGCTTGAATCCTGAGCGAGACAATTCAGAGTGTAAGTGTAAAAATGATTGACTGTCAGGTCATTTTTGAACTCTCAATAAATGTTTTTAAGTTTTGCAACCTATGTTATTAGTGATGACTGACATGGGTTGCAGCTGAACACCAGCGTCAGATAGTACACCTTGTGTTTTCATCTGACATTATGCAGAGCTGAGGCCCTTTTGACATTATAATCTTTGTTTTATATTTTTATGGTTTGAAGGGGTATTTCTTTTGGTGTAATGAAAAAAAGAATTCTTTCTTTTATACTTATCTGAACAGCACAGGAAGTTTGAGTTTAAAAAGTATTTTCTAGCCAACAGCCATAGGTAATATGTGCCTGTGTCCGTAACTCCACATCAATATAATATGGGTGGAATCAATGGTCATTTGATCCACAGACATCAGGTCACCAAGGATGGCCAACAACACCTTGATGTTACTGATCATCTCACATAGGGTACATAGATTACCAAAGTATTTTGACCTGTATGTGCCATGCAAATTGAATACAAAAGTTAAGAGGAATGTACAGACAACATCAGGTCAATCCACCTGAAACTAGCCAAATATTCATATAATACATATAATCTAATAAATAATCATATAATACATACATATAAAGGTTGATGGTTTGTTGATAAAGTTCAAATCTAATAAAGAAATTTGACAGTTAGTATAGGCTTGATGTGCTGTCGTCTGTACATTTAGGATTTTAGAATATTTTAAGTTTAGGACCACAAATTAAAATTCCTAGTGAATTGCGAAGTCAGACTTGAGTTTTGACATAGGTTGTGAAACTTTGATATTTACTAAGAAACATGCATGGCGTGCTGAAACCATTATGAAAATATATATATATAATTTTCTTATTGTTTATAGAAGAGCATATTCAAAAATGAAATTACTTCTGATTAAGTGGGTAGGTATCACGGAGTAAAGTCTAGATTCTGTTTCTGAGATTATGATCACAGATAATAGAAATGTAAATAAATATGTGCAAAATACATATGTAAAATAGACATCTTTGAAGAGTCAATGAAACAAGAAGCTAAAAATAGACCAAGGAACAGAAAAAGTATTGACAAAAGATTTAAAAGCAGTGCAAATTGGCAAAGAAGGGATTAAAATGTATATTTATAATTAATGAATTGAAACTACATCATAGCAGTAACTGAACGTACATCGAAAGCAGATTTTATGTATTATTTCGACAGTGTGCGGCCAGCTTTTAGGATATAAATAGAACATTACACTCAACCACCCAGCTAACTAGAACACTGACAAGCTACACAAGTACTGGCTAAAAATGCACCAAAATTGACCAGACTAGGCAGTATGAACCGTTTCCTTTACTTTTAAAACTTCTAAGTGCCAACAACTAAGTGCAATCACTGATGCGGATCGCCAAAAACAAAAATGTATGGCTTATGACATGCATGTCGTACAGTTTACCTCCGCCGATGTCCATGGCACAGTACGAATAGGCCGCGGGCCGCGGACACCTCACAGCGGTCCTTCCGCACGCGACAATATCAAAACGCACATTTATATTAACTTCGTCATAACTCGTTTTGTTTTAAAACATAACACTTCCCACTTTCAGAGCGTACTTTCATGAACTTTGAACGCACTAAATCTCACTTTTTAACTCAATACCGATCAACTGATTTGCAAACACACACGATGTACTTCACAAATTGTAAACTATAGACGTACCTCCAGCATGAATGATCCTATAATAATAACTGTGAACCGTTTCTTCGCTCTCGCTCGGCCAAGGAACTAGTTATCAAGGTCTCTCGTCTCGACGTTGAGTACTTCCAAGAATTGTCACAGATTATGTCGCGAAGTCTAACACTGTATTGTTAACGCGCGGCACTAATTTTGATAACTACGGCTAATTAATTATGTTAAAAATATTTAGGAAATGAACGTAAATTGTAATGAAGTAACACTACTCCGGTTAGTGAACGTCAAAAACTCTAATGATAAATCTTGGGTGTGTGCGTGAGAACCCGACATCACACTAGCAACGACTGCCGGCGATTGGCCGCGAACTGTCACATGGCGGCCGTGTGACGTAGGCGGACATGGCGCATGCGTATGGTGAATTATAAACTTTATTTCGCGAGTGCGAGTGAGAAAGAGATAGCTGTCGTACTATTCAGTCGCCACTGACAGGGTACAGACTATACTGGTTGATCACTTCCCGCCAAAATTAAAGTTATATTATTATTTCGACACAGTTGCTAAATATTTACCATTGCCAATTAAGGTAAGAAGTGTATTGATCCAAGTTTTATAAGACTAAATCTGTCATACATATAGAATATGGGAAAAAACAGAACCAACAGAGAAACAGTTTACCGTATTTATGTTTTTTGGTAAGGTTTATGTTTCGGTTTCGCTTGCGGTACAGGCAGAGGAAGCTGAGTAAGTACTAATTAGTATTTACTTTGTGAGTAGCTGTCTTCGTTAATGTTGTTGATTGATGTGAGGAGCAATTCCAGTAATTTTATGGAAACATTCTTTATGCTTATAATTTATGGGCATAATGTTATAGTTCATAGTCAGATTTCAGAATCTGTCAGACTCAGAACCGCAGTGAGGTTCTGTAACCATTTAGTGTGAACGTAGAGTGAAATGTTATTCGAAACTAATGTTAGGGATGGACACCATTGACAGCTTACCCTTTTTTGTTTGGGATGGGAAATCATCAAATGACCTGAATAATGAGTGTCAGACTTTTACCATAGAATAAAGGCATCTGTTTTCTTTGACCCCCTCACGATGTGCTGACATCTCTTTGAGGCGCGCGTGAAACACAACGCGCCGTCGACTCGGGCCTGGTCAAAGAGTATAGTAAGTATATAATTAAGTATATAATTGGGCCTGGTCCTTACCGGCAGTGTTGCCAACGGTGCTGGCTGGCCCTAATGTCGCCGTTTCTCATGCATGAAGTAGCCTAATAACGCCGAATTACAGTTGTTGTTGTAGTAGCCTATAGTAGCCCAAACACCGAAATGTCAATAAGTACCTATATGAATAAAATAAAATGTAGTTTTTAATGAGTGCGAATTTAGTCGACATCCGACAATTAAACATTTTGACAATCGATATTTCGATGAATATATCGACTACTACTTACATTTAGCTGGAGTGATAATGGCGCATATTTCAATTCTCTTGATTATTTTTTTTTAAATATTATTTTTGTATATTCCCGGAGTCGTAATTTTTAATATAAATTTTCATTTGTAAATGTTGTCTATATAATTACATTGACAAGTCGTAGTTATACAATATATAAGACTAGTGGATAAAACACCAGACTCTCGAGTATGAGGGTGCGGGTTCTATTCCAGGTCAGGCAAGTACCAATGTAACTTTTCTAAGTTATATGTACTTTCTAAGTATATCTTGGACACCAATGACTGATAATAAGGTGAAGGAAAACATCTTGAGGAAACCTAGACTTTAAGTCTGAAATCGCCAACCCACATTGAGCAAGCGTAGTGATTACGCTCAATCCTTCTCTGTACGAGAGGAGACCTGTGCCCAGCAGTGGGACAACAAAAAGGTTGATGATGATAATTACATTTATCAATTCCACTTAAAATCGGTTATTTTAATATAGGTCCCTTACCTTAGTTTACAGGAGCATTTTTTATTTTTATTTATTGAATAAAAAGTTTTTTGAGTCATAATAACAAATGAAAATTTATTTTAAAAACGAGCTGCGCCTCGCGGTTTATCCCGCGTAGGTTTTGATATCTTTTTTTTTTATGCTCCGCTCCTATTGAACGCAGCGTGATGTTATATAGCCTAAAGCCTTCCTGGATTAATGGGCTATCCAACGCAAAAAGATTTTTTCAAAATCGACCAGAAATTCCTGAGTTTAGCGCGTTCAATCAAACAAACAAACTCTTCAGCTTTATATATTAGTATAAAGTTCCGGGAATAAATAAAAGAATTATTTAAACAAATATTTATCAAGAGAATTAAAACACGCACCATTATCACAACATTAACACAGGAGAAGTGGTTCAAGGTGAAGGTGACAAAGGAATAACCGAAATTACTGTACAATCCAGATAATTACGTGCGCGTTGAATACCTACGTATAACTCTACTGTATTCTAAATTTGGTTACATAATAGCTATGACAAATTCAGGATATTCCCGTCGGAAACTAACCATAAACAAATAGGGACCATCTTAATATCAAATTGTACAGGCGACAGCACATCAAGCTACTACATACTACAATATGACAGATTTCTTTTTTAGATTTTCAACTTTATGATAAAGTGTTAAGGCTCAACGTTGATTGGGAATATCTGACAGTTTCGTGTAGCTTGATCTGCAGTCGTCCGTAGCAACATTACACACACTCATGGCCGCATGCCTCTTGGCGTAGTAGGTAGCACATATATACAAAAAAATTAAAAGGTTCTAGAGTCGAGTAGCCTAATTTGCGACCAGTCGCCTTTTAGATTTTTTCGTCGCCGATTCTCGTTCTGAGTAGCCTAAATGGCGAAAAATCGCCTACGTTGGCAACACTGCTTACCGGGCGGCGAGCTGCCCACTGCCAGTGTGACCAACCTTAAATTAGAGATCCTGTCGCACTTAGACAAGAAAACTGACAAATCTTGCCAAAATGAAAAGCACAAAATGCCAAAATAATGCCAATATAATCTAAAAGTTTAAAATAAATAAACACATTATTTTTTTAAGTTTTCTTTTAAAACTAGCTGTGCCACACGGTTTGACATGGGTTTTTGTTTTAAATGCCCCGCTCCTATTGGTCGCAAGTGTCGCAACGTGCTATATGGCCTAAAGCCTTCCTCGATGAATGGGCTATAAAACGAAAAAAATATTTTTCAAATCGGACCAGTAGTTCCTGAGATTAGCACGTTCAAACAAACAAACAAACTCTTCAGCTTTATATATTAGTTTAGATAAATTGATCTTAAAGTCTAAAAGTGAACTGAATTAAATTACACATTCCTATTAGCGTCGTATTCTTCTGGATCACTTTCTTTATACATCGCTTTTGTCATTTCTTTAGTTGGCTGGAATGAAATGCAGTCACTATATTCACTAATGCCCTGTTTAACAAGTAAAATAGAGGCGACATGTTTATTAATAAATCTGTTCCGCGTTTTTGTTTTATCAGATTGATTTTCGAGAATATCCTTTCACAAGCAGCATTCAACTTGTTTTAGAACCATTACCTCTTAAGGTATTAATTTTTTAACCATAATTTAGTTTTTACATTTTGGTATCAGAATTTCCTTCTAGAGACATTCTAAATTATTTTTTATTTGACATAAGAATTTTGTTCTAGATACATTCAACATTATTTTCTCTTAACATTTCTTTTTAGGATTTTTATTATTTTATTTATTTTGTATTGTTCCTAACAACAAATTGCTCTGTTCTCTGGTTGTAACTGACGATTCGAAAGTGCTTGTATCTAAGCCTACTTGAATAAAGTATTATTTGAATTTGAATTGGATACTGCATCCTACTCTTTTTGTGGGCTATAGCGGCTAGCGGCTATACTATATTGTTAATACTGCCAAAAGTGCCAAATCTTGCCAGATTTCTAAAACGTCAAACAAAAGTGCCAGAGAGTAAAATAAAGGGCTAAACCTGCCAAAAAGGCAGGATCCTGATTCCTGCCACATTTGGTCACACTGCCCACTGCCCACCGCCCGCAAGCCCGCTTGACAGCTCACCCTAAAAATCAACGATGATGACGATGATGACCCTTTTGCGAGATATGTAACTAACTTGAAAGCGCATTTTTTTGTTAAAGCACCCCGTCTAAAAGCTGGCTCGAAATATCTGAAAAAAAAAAAACATGATAGTAGTCCAGCACCCTAATTGCGTAACACACTTAATTACTATCGGTTTGAATAATTTTGAAGCATATTGCTAATCCATCCATACTAATATTATAAATGCGAAAGTAACTCTGTCTGTCTGTCTGTTACGCTTTCCCGCTTAAACCTCTCAACCGATTTTGATGAAATTTGGCACAGACAATCTTTAGACCCTGAGAAACGACATAGGCTACCTTTTATCGCGGAAAAGTTTGATATTTCCGAGGAAAATCAAAAAAGCGCGATATAAACGTACTCCACGCGGGCGAAGCCGCGGGCGGAAAGCTAGTTACTCCATATGTTCGAAAAACGTGTCTGCTCAACAACGTAGATACCGCAATGAATGTTGTTGAATTGTCATATTCAAACACTTTGATATTGCCAGCGTGTTATGTAACTACCCTACAGGTGATGAAGTTTGAATGGCTGCTTACACAGCTACTGCCGCTGCTGTTATTACGCTTACAGTTACGCCTTTACGGTATCCTTCGTGCGAGTTCCAGTGGCGCTTGGCCGTTTTTTTTTGCAGGGAATAGCTAGTCCCTGTGAAAAAACTTTGAAAAGAAATGAGTCACTCACTACGAGAGTAATTTCCTTGAGAGGTAGCATGAGCGTGAGTCACCAAACTCACCAAAGGTCTAAATAATACCATGGAGGCGGGGGAGGAAGGGGGGTTAATGCGTCTCAATTTCAGGATATTTCAGTACGCTCGACCGGTGAGTCACCACCCGCAGGGAGCGTTACGCATGCCAGAATAAACTCCAGTTTGGGGGTGGGTAGGGGTGTGCCTAACATTCGTAAATGTTGAATGAAATTGTTTCATTCAATGGATTCTATACACGTCAGAAATTTTGAAATTACTTATGAATTGTTTCATAAAAACGCACGCATTGATAAATGAAACTTTGGTTATTTTATCAATAGGTAAAAATAAGAAATAGATTGACTGCTGCGCTGTGTGTCGCGGGTTCGATTCCCGCATGGAGCAATTATTTGTATGATCTAGAAGTAGTTGTTCTGGGTCTGGATGTTTGGGTATGTGATTTATAACCGTTTGTAACCGAAGATCTTGATGACCAAATGGACATTGAAAGGGAGCGCAGGGCACTGGCGGTTAAGAATAAAATGCTGGCACGCAGGTTTGCTCATTGCAACGAGAATGTTAAAATCTCTCTTTTTAAAGCGTACTGCCAGACCTTTTACACGAGCAGTCTGTGGTTTTGTTATACACAGAGATCGCTCAGTGCCCTGCGAGTACAATACAACAACGGTTTCAGGATGTTGCTGGGATTGCCTCGTTTCTGTAGTGCATCTGTCATGTTCGCGGAAGCCCGTGTTGATGGCTTTCATGCCATTATACGCAAGAGAACCGTCTCCTTGCTACGTAGAGTAGGGGGTAGCGTAGCACTAGCAGCATTTTGAAAATATTCGCTGATAGGATGGACTCCAAAATAATGGAGTGTTTCATGCGAGTCCTAGTTAGACAGTAAGGAGTGTCTGGCTCAGCTCGCAAATAATTTAATATTGTCTTACTTTTTATTACTAAATAGGCTTAAGATGTTTGTAGTACTAACTGAATATGGATACCTACTGTCCGAAATAAATTATTATTATTATTTAACGCACCCACGATACAGAAGAAATTCTTAGTATGGGGCAATATTAAAAAAAAAAAACAATTTCATTAGTAATCAACATGCCTGTGGAAAGCGACGAGATCATTGTTATACTAAAAATATCATTCAATAGACGTAATTAAATTACCTATGACCACAATGTAAATAAAAGTGCGCAGAGCTGCACAGTACACACCCCGCCCTATCTCAAGTTCAATAAATATCTACTTTACTACACACACTTCACGCACAGTACACACCCCACCCTATCTCAAGTTCAATAAATATCAACTTTATTCAGCACTATTGAAAAAGTTTACACACACACACACCCCACCCCACCCTGTCTCAAGTTCAATAAATTTCAACTTTACACACACTTCACGCACAGTACACACCCCACCCTATCTCAAGTTCAATAAATATCAACTTTATTCAGCACTATTGAAAAAGTTTACACACACACCCCACCCCACCCTATCTCAAGTTCAATAAATATCAACTTTACACAAACTTCACGCACAGTACACACCCCACCCAATCTCAAGTTCAATAAATATCAACTTTATTCAGCACTATTGAAAAAGTTTACACACACACACCCCACCCCGCCCTATCTCAAGTTCAATAAATATCAACTTTACACACACTTCACGCACAGTACACACCCCACCCAATCTCAAGTTCAATAAATATCAACTTTATTCAGCACTATTGAAAAAGTTTCCACACACACACCCCACCCCACCCTATCTCAAGTTCAATAAATATCAACTTTACACACACTTCACGCACAGTACACACCCCACCCTATCTCAAGTTCAATAAATATCAACTTTATTCAGCACTATTGAAAAAGTTTACACATACACACCCCACCCCACCCTATCTCAAGTTCAATAAATATCAACTTTACACACACTTCACGTACAGTACACACCCCACCCTTTTTTTTTCCGGGTTGAAAATCCTCATGGATTTCCGCCGCCCTGGGGCGGGCGACGGGGTCTGTCAGACTCTTACTGACTAAAAACCACCCGGTTGTTCCGTCTCACACCTACACCAGGGGCTGCGAGAACTAATACTGCTTCCGCAACCCCCGATTTGTGCTGGCCCACCACCGTGGGCCTCCTCGGGTCAGGGGGGGGAGTGAGGTGTAGGACTCCCCCCGTACACACCCCACCCTATCTCAAGTTTAATAAATATCAACTTTATTCAACACTATTGAATTTTTTTTTTATAATTATAAACTAGTTCAGCAGTGACGCAATCGTTGATGGTAAAGCACGCTAGTTTAAGCGCCTATTCACTCAAGAAAACTGAGTGTATAGGAAGGAAGACGGCAGTTGAGCCCGGTGATGCAATGTTAAACCCAAACGAGTAAACGAGCAGCATCGTCAGCCAGAGGGAGATTGATCTGGAGACCCTCCACGACCAAACTCCCGACACAACAACATTTGACGCATCGTACCCGGCACACATCGCAACACAACTGCTCAAACCCGTCCTCCGTACGGCTTCACCAGACATCATGCCGGAATACGATGAATCTCTTGGCGGCAAGACTTTGTCTGGTGGATGGTAACATCTGCCGGAAGCCAATGTTATGGCCTAGCACCGAGGAAATTCTTAAATTAGAAAAGTCATACTTAAATTTCTTAGAAATAAAGTGTACTTTATTGTATGGGCGTTAATATTATTTTTCCATAAACTTCTACATATGTACTTACATATTTGTTAATATTTTTGTCAAATCAGTCGCGATTACACATTAGGTGACTAATATTCGACTCACTATACTTAGGTGTCACCTACTTACAGGTGTCACTTATATCCAAAATACATAATGCGTATTTAACCTATCAACTGTTGATGAGTCACATTTCATTTTATTTATTTATTCACTAGCTTCTCCCAGCGATTTCCCTCGTGTTAAATTTTGTAAGACTCCACAATTTACTAAACGTTTGTAGTTTTGGCTCCAGAAATCCGTTCCACCATCGGACGACCCATCGCGTCGTGCCTCTTTCGTACCTTCATCGAGGGACTGGAACAATTTGCCAGCGACGGTGTTCCCGTCGTACTACAATTGGAGTATCTTCAAGGCTAGAGTGAATAGGTTCTTAATAAACTAGCGCGCTTTACCATCAACGATTGCCTCACTGTTTACCATCAGGCGGGATTGCGGTCAAGTACTAGTTTATAATTTATTAAAAAAAAGAAGTCAAAATATGAATAGATCGAGGACTAGTAACGTGGGAGCATGGGACGTGCATGTGAGTAGTCCTTGTGGAAGCAGTTCTGAGATCGGCACCCACAGCCTTCAGCAGTAATTTCCTTAGAACTCAGTGAATTCTCTATACAGCTTGTTGGCACTTGCCATGACCCAAGTCCTGGTTTACCTTGGGCAAAAGCTGAGCATTGCCATCCAAATCTTACGTGGCAATGCCGCCGGTGTCTTGGGTACAATACCAGCAAACAGCGAAGCGGAGCAATACATCGACGAAATATTTTAGATTTTAATAAGTCATTTTATGTATTTTTATTTTAATAAATTGTAGTTCGACTAGTATTATAAGTATGTAAATTATAATTGTCGTTGTGTTGAATATTACCTACAATTATTAATACTGCATGCATACACAAACAAAAATGCATCGCAGCGGTGATAACATTTTTAATACAATCCATTAAGAATAATTGAGATGATGCCACCCGTTCCCCTGACGAATACGCAAAAATACGTCAATTTAGATGTATTTTTAGTTGCCAAGTTTTTAATCGCGTCTAAACTGGTTATGAAGTATCTTAATTTAATCGGGACTAAAGTAATATGTTATCTCCTGTAATTTTTTCAATCAAATGTTAATCAAAATCAATATATTGAAAATAAATAATTCGTTCGTAATAAACAAACATACAGTCTCCCACAGCGTTAGAAAAGAGAGAAAGCTAAGATGTATGTATCAAAAGCTTAGGGTCTACGCTATCGTAGCGCAGCTACGGCGTAGCTCTCACAGTGCTACGGGCGCGAACGCGGCTTTTATTATTCATAATTTTAATATATGATGTGCTTTCTAATTTATGTGAGAAAATGGCGCAGAAAACTGTAGTTGTAAAACTTATTTAGATTATTACGCATTTGGATAATTAAAGGGGTTATTTTTAAAACTTTTGTTAATTATAGCATAATATAAAAGCTCGCAGCTAACACGAGTATTCATTCCGAGACCAATAATAATTTATAATGCACCCATTTGCAATCTATTTTCGTCCTGGCTCCTACGGCCTACCCCAACCCTCTATACCTACAGGAAGGAGTAAAGTTATTCAAAAACATTCAGTTATGAGTCAGCGGCGGCGGCGTCCTGACGCGCCGACGTTCGTTGCGTGAGGCGCCGCGCACGCCGCACCGCCGTGTCGCCGTCGCGCCGCACAGCCTTCTAGCCAAACGCTAAATTAGTCCGACCCTCCCTTTGTGCCCCTTGTAACTTATATTATTTAATATCTACGCAATTTCATTTGATGACGTGGCTGCGTAGCTGTTTTTGTTGCAAGTTGCATTAGCACAATGTGCGAGGACGTGTAATCATGCATGTAAACTTTTAGTTACACGCAACTGTAGCAAATCAAGAAATTATTATGGTAGAAATTATTAAATTATTATGGGTGGTTGGATACGTTTTACATAAACAAAACTTGAAACAAAGAACTAAATTAACAACATAGGGCAGGCAATATTAAGATCAATCAACATTTCTAATCCAAGGTCTATAAACTTAATAAACCGTGGCCCTGGCCGTCACACAGGCAAGTGAAGAAACACGGGTGGGTTTTAGTCAGTAAACGTCTGATACGCCCTTCCGCTCCACTCAGAGCGGGAGGGCGTCATTTGATGATTTCCCATCCCAACAAAAAAAAGAAGGTTTATAAACATACAATCTGAAACATTCACTAAATAGATTTAAATATAGGTTCAGGCTGATAAATCTTGACCACTTTTTGATTTTTAAACTTTCTCCATTTCTCTTTATGGCGGAACTGGATTCTTCCTTTTTTAAAAGTACACTCATTAATTTGGCTTTACAGTAATGAGCTACCTGATATTCTATAAAAAGGAGCATAAAACCGATGGCACCTGTAGTTTCAAGTTCCTTGAACCATGCGTCACGCAGCCGGCGCCACGTGGGCTGGCGCCGCACGATGCCGAGCCGCGCTGGTAGTGGCGGCCTGGCGAATCGTCGCCACACGCTATGATAACCTCGGAGTACAGTCAAGAGCTACACTATTATGTACAGGACCTGCCTGCACTCACTTGGTGGTCTCCAAAATATCAATGTTGTCTTTTGGCCTCTAATAGGGTATTTGACTAAAAAAAACTAATTAGTCCGTCAGTCAGATTTCCAAAAAATACTTGACACGTATTTATTCTTTTTTCATATAAACAAAAAATGAAGACGACACAGCGCGTTGAAAATTCGTGTGACGTCACTGCACGCTACACTTTTTAGCGGTCAGTGACGCACCAGCCACCACTCCTGTTCTTTGCTGCCTTTTATATTTGTCAATTTTTAATGATTTGATAAAACAAAATATACGTATCCAATATTTTTATATGATCTGAATGACCGACTAAATAGAATATTTTTTTTTACCCAGGAAACATCCCTATTGATTCAATGTAGCGTATCTTTGTTTCATATAATAAGGCTAAAGGGGCATGACTACAGACATCTGTCTGCCTATTACCAACTATGTAGGAGTGGCCTTCCCGTCTAAATTTGATGAAAATTACTCCGATGTACATGAAACAGATAAAATCTGTTTGGCTTTTTAAATCACATTGGGATGGAGTATGATAGTGAAGGGGAACATCCTAGGTGCCGTAGACACTTAGATTCTAGGTACTTACATCGTGTGAAGCTTTGTCCATAACTTTTTAGCATCTTCGCACATTTTCGTAACTTAAACACGAAATCTGTGAGCATTACCCAAAGGCAAAATATTTTTGCTAATAGTAATAAGTTTTATACTCGACTGTACACTAGGGGACATGTACTCCATAATTTTGCCTCTTTAATAACCTTGTAAAAGGTTTGTTACTCGACAAACTACAATTACGATGGTTATGGATCAAATGGTGATAATTGAAAAATTATAGTAGCAGGTTAGCAGTAAATAATTATCTATATATAATGTCATATTTTGTATCTAATAGATATGATATAAGCGTAAAAGCGACGCAGCGGTGAATAAGTCGCCATCCAATTAAATTAATCGTTTGGTCTGGCTTTGTAGCGCTCATTTCGTTTCGCTCTTTCGGCTTGCTGGTTCGAAATGTCCTGGCTTAGTTACTGCGACCAAATGTAAATAAATAGTTGAAAGACTTGGCGGTTAACTAAACCAATTGGCTGAGACAAATATACGATCTAAGGTACAATTACGTAGTTGGTGCTACGATCCTACTTCCAACTAATATTATAAACTCGACAATTTGGGAGGGCGGGTGCATGTAAGCACGACAATTAAATAGAACTGGTATTTCGTTTTGTCGACCTAAACGTAACAGCAGCGTAGTGAACGATCTACAATATCGTACAGAGGGGGGTCATGGATGGCCCACTTACACGACTCTGTTCCCACCCGGCAAAAAGGATATAATTTAAATATGGACTTTGAAAATTTCTCTTTGGATATATTTTACATTTGCATCATAAATGAGCAGACAGCTCACTGTCAGCGAGCTTACCGCTTTCAGACTTTTGGCCGCACTTTGTAGACGAACGGTCGGTGCGGTGTCCGCGCGCTTAATGCTAGCAGTCGCCGCGCAGTCGTCGCTCTTGCTGCTGAAAGAATCAACTTTCTGTCAGTAGTTTATGCACCCAAAATGTTCATCTGTAATTTCTTCGTGTTGTGAGTCGGGAACTGCACCCTAATTGAGTAAAATTCTATTGCTATCAATTGGAATCATTCTGAAGCCAATTGCTAAAGTATTGCTCCATATGTTCGAGAACGTGCTACGCAACAAAGTAAATAACGCAATGAATGTTGTTGAGCTGTCAAAATGAAACCCATTGCTGCTGATAGTGTGTTACGCAATAACTCTGCTGGTGTCTATCGGGAAAAGTGAGAGCGGTGGGCGGGTGGAAAGCTGTCAGTCTGCTAGCTGTCGCCGCGTGCCTACTAGCTTTCACCGCGTGGACTGCGAGCATCTTAGTTTAGGGCGGTGTTGGAGAAGAGTCGTGTAAGTGTGCTATGAATTTAATTCTCGTAATTGTGAGAATGTTTGCAATCGCAATCTGTCAAAAAGCCCTCGAATTTCCCTACATTTTGGCAAGTTTTTCGCATCAATTTGTCGCTGAGATGAGTCTGCAGCTAGATTTTTAACAATATAAATTACTAGCATTGACCTTCAGGTAGCGTGGGCCTCTTAGGTCCGTATTACAGAACGTCACTCAAAACTCAAGCTTAATAAGTCTCGTTTGAAGCCTTTTGATTGGTTGAAACTAGTTTTAAGTACCTAATGCTTAAACAGAGATCAATGCTTGAGTTTCCTTCTGTAATACGGACCTTAGTACGTAGCAATGCTAGGCGTGTTAACGCTTTGTCAGGGTTGTGGGATGTTCAAGTTTTCTTTTTATAATTATAAACCAGTGCTTGGCCTTGACCACAATCCTGCCTGATGGTAAGTAAGCAGTGATGCAATCATTGATGGTAAAGCGCACTGGTTTATTAAGAGCCTATTCACTCTAGCCTTGAAGACATTTAAATTGTTGTCAGACGGAAACACAGGCAAGTGAAGGAACACGGGTGGGTTTTTGTCAGTAAAAGTCTGACACGCCCTTCCGTTCCGCCCAGAGCGGGAGTGTAGGTACCTATAGGTATTTGATAATTTCCCATCACGAAAAAGATAATGTCTTTTAACTGTTCTGTGTTTCCTATACTCAAAAAAGAGGCTTGTTAATGCAAACTGTCCTTTTTCAAATGCTACCCAGCCACAAACTGAAATAAAAAACAAACATCAATATTCAAAAACATTTGCAAATCTATTCCACCAAACTGTCATTACTATCAGAATCGCTTTCCTACCTACCATTGCTGTACAAAGAAGCCGAAAAATACTACAAATATAATAAAAAGGAATATAATCAATTGTGAAATGCCAGAACAACCAATCCTATCAATCAAGGTGCCTCGCAGCGCGTCCCCGGTCGCCCGGGCCGGCGCCGGAGACATATCGGAACGGGAATTGTCCCGCGAGCGACATAATTTGCAGACATCGACGCCTGCGTGAGTCTCTTTATACTTATAAAATTATTTCTATTGCAAGAAAAATTTAGGAGTACTATCTCTTTATCAAGCTGGTGCTCAAGCGATTTACGTCACCCGTCATCATCAACCAGTGAAGGAAAAAAAAAACAGACACAAATGGTTTTGGGTTGACATAGATGTGGTAGGTACACAAAAGTTAGGTAACGTACCCCGTACGTATCACATACGTTTTTAGACATTTATTTTATCGCCTACATACAAAATACAAATACATAAAGCCTATTGGCGCAGTGGTTTAATACCATGACATGACCATGACAACATTACAGTAGCTAAGTCCTACAGTAAGAGGGTAGTTGTAAAAATGTTCACACGAACTTATTGAGCGACATAATATCACAGAACAAGTAGTATAACAAATACATAGATAATACCTATCTAAACTGAAAAGCTTGAACGGCCCATATCATGAATAAGATGACTAAAGCCAAAAGCCCTTGGCCTCTATATAAAGTTCGACCCATCGCAGATTGTGAGCTAGTAAGCTACGTGATGTCGGATGTCAATAACAGTTAGATAAACAACCGCCACGCTGTCTGCTCTCGATATATTAGTTTATCCAAACAACCATGAGTCAACTCGACATTAAACAGATCTTTACAGCTTCCGCACTGTTGGTTGAGTAAGGCCCATTGATTAAATAATATCAGTATGTTATTTGACCCTAGAGGCAGAAGAGGAAAGTTATCTGCTTTAACTTTTTCTGGTACCTATACTAGGACTTTTATTCGCGACTGTTTTATAGTACATAAAATATGCCAATGTGTGCTAATAATAAATCTATTGGGTTAGTTATATAAACGCAAGCAATGCTGTCGGTTGCGAAAATTCTAGAAATATTGGCAACCAACCGCAATGCTGACTTGGCACCTTCGTAAGTCGCATATAGCCTTTTGAGAAAAGAACCACACAGATTGAGAGGATCTGTTCAGTCAGTGCACGCATTTGTCAGAAATAGTGCAGTACAACTCAAAATTAAGGAAGCTCAGCGATTCTAAGAACAATACCAAAGAAAAATACAAATAATAGACATGTTTTCCTTATAATAGTTACTGTTAGTCATTTTGCAAAACTACTTAACAATATGACACCAAGTGACGTACGTGAAAAACCAAGTTTTGTGTGACGTTTCCAGAAACTGTTTAATAAGCCTGACCTCATAGGTACTATAGGTACATACGAGAAGGCAATGAACCGAGTTATGTATTATATTTGACTATCAAACAAAAACTATGCTGTCCATTCAGTACTGATTCTAGTAATTTTAAATTTTCAAATCAAATCAAATCGTTTATTGCAATCCATAATGTACAGTTACAGGTGGTAAATATAAATAATATAATATTGGAAACAATTATGGACCCTGTTGGGCACAGCAAGTTTTAAATAAGTAGAGAGAGGAAGAGCGTTTCATGTTTCCATTTATTTATTTATTATTTATTAAGTTTTATATAATTCTTATTTATTTATTTTTATTAATTGTATTAGAGTGAGTATTTATTCAATTGCTATCTCTTTATATTATAATATACATTATATTAATTGTTAAGTATTCATTCATTAACTATTTCTTTAAATATATTGATATTATTTTAATTGGTACCCGATTAATATTAATTACCCGAAAAATTCCCGTTGTTCTTCTAAAAGAAAGCCCTTATTTAATGCTTACTAGTTACCAGTTACTGTTATGAATTCCTGCTCTTTCAACCCAATGGTAAAGTGTAGCCACATGTCAGCGGTCTACCATGACTCCTAGATATGTTAGGGATCCACATTGTGATGATTATTACACATTATATTATACATTAGGCATACAGCAGACGTGGCCAGCCCAGTCCCACCTCAGCTTAACAGCTTTTTTAGCAATGTCAGTAAACTGCGTTTTGGAGCACTGTTGGGTTGCGAATATGGTCTGTCATTTGACGCCTAACATATTAAACTCCATAGCAAGATGGCTAAATATAGGTATGTGGAGTTACTATAATTTAATTATGGTTTTTTTTTTTTAATTTTTTTCGATTATATTAATAAGTACTGATTCAAACCGTCTCCACTCACAGTCGCGTCCAACCAGCTCATCCGAAAAAGCAGCTGTTCTCTGCTCCATCAGTGAATAAGTTCACGGCCAAATGGGGCACTCCCAGCCCCAACTTGGCCAGAATCCGGTCCTGTCTGGACGCGTACGCTAACCAAGAGACTCCAATCAGTAGACCTGTGGCTAAGACCAAGGCAGCTTCGATGGAGGACCTGACGCCTACTAAACGGATTAAGATTGACAGGTTTACCATAATTGTTTTTTGAGCTTTGTTCCTCCCTCAGTTATATTGTTTCCTTGCTTTTAGTATGTAGATATGTGTAACGAATCCAATATTAACCTAGTAATTTGGTTTACGACATAGCTCATGATTAGGAAATCATGAGCTATGGTGTGGATGGAATCTACCCAGGCTTCCCTGAAAGCTATGTCTGACACTTAGTACTTTGATTTATGCCCGTAGATTTTATGTAATTAATTAGAAGTTCTATTAATTACTCTTTCAACCAGGCACTATGCTTAAACTATCGCAAGTTTTTCATAATTTAGAATTTCCTTAGGAAGAATGGACTGCCAATGTTGGAGTCCCCAGGGCCACACGGTCCTGCCGAGGAGTTAGCAGCCAGCAAGATCTGCAGGTTCATGGTCATAGCCGCCTGGAGGAGGCGTCGCGAAGATGTCCGCTGTCTCCGCAAGACTTTGGAGGCTCAAGTAATTCATGCAATGCGATTAATTTGATTCAATAATAGACTTAGTTATTATTTATTTATTAAAATTCCTTAGAATATCATTAGTTTCATGTACTTATGCGACACAAGTAGATACTCTTGTTGAAAATTGTAGTTGTTAAGCGCTCTTTCCGGGGGGATTTGGTGTGTGTCGTCGTCAGAGACACACCAAAGCCGCCCGGCCCGGCGTCATATGTCTGCAACATTATGCCAGCGGGCTAGGTTGGCGGCTTCAGTCATTGCAAGTCATAAAACTTTGCCGGCGGCATGTCGGCGGCTCAACATCAGAAACTATATTTACTAAAGCTCGAATGTCGCCGAGCAACTGAGCGCTTGCGTACGCTAGCCGCCGGCAAGCCGTCGACGTGTCGGCGCCCGGCGGATAACAAGCGCTCGGGCTGTTGCCGACATGAATCTTTCAACATAAAGCCGCCGGGTTGTGTCGGCGGGCTGTTTCGGCGGCTTTGGTGTGAAGTGCGCTTTTAAAGAAGACTTGTTCCGCCGACCACAAGTCACATAAATGTAATATAGTGTGTCGATTAGCCATTAGGTTGTCACATTGATTGAAAGCACATCACCTATAGTTGAGCCAAATTCGATAAAGAATAGAGGTAAACAAACCGTTGCTAGGCAACGAGTAGTTTACGTCTAAAAGACAGATGTTAACAACCTTTTCTACATACATGATTTTCATAAAACATCCTACTTCCTACTAATCTAAACAGTTTATTTATGTTTAGATATTTATGATTTGCATAGAACGCCTAACCTATTTGAATGAAATATGACATACATGTAAGCTAATTTCCTAATAAGTTACATTTTTTGATACATATATATTAATATTAGTCCATTTTTGAAAATATGACAATGCATGTGTTATGTAGTTGATTTAGAAGTAATTAAAATACGCGAAATTGTATTGACAAATGCCTCAACTTTATTCATTGGTTGAATTCCACAAAATGTGTTTAATATCTGGATTTCATCCATCTTTCTTTTTTTGTAGGGCTATCACGTAAAATTAATGTCTACTTTTTAATGGTTTTTCGAAATACCAAGTTATTATGCATGTTATTTTAGTGATTCTATTGAAATATGCTGCAATAGGGATTGTTAATAAATAGTTAGCATGTAAAAGTCGATAATCATGTAAATAACAGGAGATTTGTAAAACGTGAGTTGTGATAACCCTAAATTGGTTTGTTTACCTGTATTCTATAAGGAGTTTGGCGGGAATATAATTATATTATGTAAACATACACAGTTAAAAGAATAATTACTTTCCAGTACTTTTCCATGAGATAGCTCCTCTTCTGCTGATTTCCTCTAAATTCCGATTGCTAAATGAAATTTGCTTACCAAAATAAACGTAACCCTCTACGTACCCGATTGGCACCCCATTAACTAATATCGGCGTCAATTGCCTGTTAATCATTAATAATAAATAATAATAATAATAAAATTCTTTATTCATACAGTAACCTTTGATTTTTTTCTTAAAACTAGGATACATAGCTTGGCTAACTAAAGGTCGTTCTAATAATACAACCCTGACTCCTAAACTAGGTGATCCTGTGACTTAGGAGTCAGTGTTCTGCTGACACTGTCATACCAAAAACCATGTGTTGTGTTCTGACATTACAAAAATAGTTACGCACCTTACAGGTTACAAAATAGGTATCTCAGTATGTTAAAAAATATAAAAAATTAAGAATTAATGACTAACAACAGATAAGGAAGGAAATTACGGAATAGTTATAATAAACGAGATGTTGAGGGTGTAAGATTGTGAATGTAGATGTTAGAATGACAGGATATGTATTTGAGGGTGTAATGTGTGTGTGTGTGTGGGTGTGTGTGGGGGTGTGTGTGTGTGTGTACTGTGTAGAACTGTGTGAGTGGTAGTGTTTGGTGTTTAGGGGAGAGTATTTTAAATTGTTTGAGTTTGTGTTGAGTATGTGTTGCTGAAATGTTCCATATGAGGTGTGAAATTGGAAAATTTGACTATTTATACGACTACTGCTGGTGATGTAGTATTTCTTCTGTTCGTATGTAATCTTGATCGAGTAGCCAACTTTGAACCTTGCTTTTAGCGTCATGCTGATTTAGCCCAGCAATCCGAATGGCTTTACATACATTTTTGTAAAGTATGGTGCTAAGAACATAAAACTGGCGCCTGGCGAATGCAGTTTTGTGGCGTACAGACGGGTAAACATTTTTTGCTTTGCGCTTAGCGGGATCGTGTGGGGGAATCACCTTGTGTATTCTAAGAGTGGCTCGAAGGACAAAGAGCTGTCTCACAGTAAGTAATTTGGTTTCAGTGTACAACTCAGTTGTAGGGAATCTATATGATTTACCATACATCACTTTGAGTACAGCTCTCTGTGCTCGCTCCAAAACAATGAACTTAGTTTTTGCGGCCCCTCCCCATACCGGGATGCAGTAGGTAATAACGGACTGACAGAGTGCCAGATAAACAATTTTTAACGTACTAATATCAGCGCAATGTCTCAGAGATTTAAAAATATAGATAAGTTTTCTAACTTTTGATGCAGTGTTATCAATTTGATTATACCATTTCAGTCCGTCATCGATCACTACACCTAGGTACTTTGTATAATTGACACGGGTAAGCTTCGCACACGAGCAGGAATTGGGATTAGAGCATGTATGTGCTATGATTACATATTCAGGCGGAGCTTTATTTCTGTAATTTATAAAAAAGGGGATGAAGTTTGTTTTTGCCACGTTTAGAGTGAGTAGGTTAAGTAGCAACCAGTTCATAACTGTTTTTAAGGACTGTTCCGCAGCGCTCTTTACCTCGCTCCAAGTCTTACCATATACCACAATGGCGGTGTCATCAGCATAGGTGAAGATTTGTGATTTATGTAGAGGCAGCGTGCACAAGTCATTTATATAAATTTGGAAAAGCGTAGGTCCAAGCACGCTGCCCTGCGGAACTCCGTACGTTACAGTTTCTTCGTCACTTAAGCATGTTTTGATTTTAACGGCTAATTTTCTATTTTGGAGGTAATCCTTGAAGAGGTCAAGAGCACTGCCACGGATACCCATACACTCGAGCTTGTAGAGAAGGGTAGGAACAGAAACTGTGTCAAATGCCTTTTTTAAATCAAGGAAGATGCTGACGCATTTTTGTTGTTCATCCAGTTTTTTTGATACGAACTGAGTTAGGTCAATAACTGCGTCTTCAGTGGAAATTCCTTTTTTAAATCCATACTGATTGGATGCTATAATATTATATCTGTTAAGGTAATTTACTAGCCTACCGTTTATTAACTTTTCCATAACTTTAGAGAGCGCCGAGAGAACTGATATGGGTCTATAATTATTGACACAGTCTCTGGTCCCGCCCTTATGAATCGGGTGAACTAAGGCCCTCTTAAAGGGTTCTGGGAATACACCTTTTGTAATAGAGATGTTAATAATATGCGTTATTAGAGGGACTAGAGTACTCCGACAAGCTCTCAGCAGGGTAGTAGGTATACCATCCCAGCCAGTTGCACTATCCTGTTTGAGGTTCATGATGATGGACTCCACCTCCGATTCGTCTACTTCAAGTATTACAAAGGAGTTTTTAGACGATCTTAATTTAATGGGCTGTAGTGAAGTTGCAGGAATATTAGAAGCTAGCTCAGCTCCAATCGTGGCAAAGAAATGACATGCATTATTAATTGCCGCCTTTGGATCAGCCTTAGTATTCAGCAATTCTGTAGGTGGTGCGCATATTCTTTTTGTATTTGTGATGTCTTTTATTTTATTCCATAGTGCCTTGGGATTATGTTTTGCTTTATTTAGTTCGTGCCTATCATGTAGCGTTTTAAGCTTCCTAAGAAGGCCATTGCAAAAATTACGATATCTTTTATAAGTAGTGTGCAGGATCAGGTTATCGGGTGATTTCCGTGCTTTTCTATGGAGTCTATCTCGGTGGCGAATGCACCTCAATAGACCGGGGGTAATCCACGGTTTTATATTTCTGTTTATTTTGGGAACGTGAATTATTTTTGTATGTTCATTAATGATACTTTGAATAGTACCTATTAGAGCGGCGGAGGCAACATTAGGATCATCTGTGGCTAGGACATGGGAAAAATCCTGGCGTTCTATATCAATTTTAGCACTTGGGTAATCTATTTTGGGAATTTTGTATGCCGGGCTTGTATGTTTAGACAGTTTTGTGTCATCGATTTTCACAAGTAGCGGAAGATGGTCAGTGATGTAGGACTCTAAAATAAGTACAGTTGTAGTTTTATTCGTTTTTAAGATAGCATGGTCAATACAGGAGTTTATTCTTGTTGAAATAGTATGAGTCGGTAGGAGGCCATGAGTAGCTGTGAGAGTTAAATAGTTGGCAGAGCGTTCATCTGTATTAGAGGGACCGATGTCTATATTGGTGTCACCGATAAGGCATATATTTTTGTATTTGTTAAGAGAGGTAAAAACGTTGTCCAGACTATTTAGGAAGAGCTCAAATTCTTGTTTTGTATTATATGAAGGAGATCGGTAAATGGCAATTATTGCAAGTTCGTTGTTTATTTGGCAGGTGAGACAATTTCCATTTACGAAATCAGGTTCATCAATTATGTATTGTAATTGATTTTTAATATATAAAACAACACCGTCATTCTGGTTTCTTGTTTGCTTTGTGTGGTGAGAATTGTATCCCTCTAGTACTGGTAAGTCTCTGATTTTACTCAGCCAGCATTCACTCAGAATAAGTACATCGCAATTTACTTTGATTATTGATAATAAAGTTAATAATTCGTCAAAATTCTTTTTTATGCTGCGTATATTGATATGAAGAATAGTAGTGGATCCATTTAAACTATTTAAGTACTTATTGCAATCCTCCGGAATACATGAATAGGCCTTAGCGACTTCAATGCTGTCTAGATCAGTAATAATATTTTCGACTAGATTAGCCATTTGTGGAATAAGTAATACACAATGTTTTTGAATACAGTAAGAAATAAAAATAAAATAGACACATACTAAACAACAGGTGAGCCTTTAAATTTTTTGGATTATAAACAATAATTTTTTGTTTGATTGTGACTACAATGATGTGTGTAAGTGTAATATTTGTGGTAAGATAAAAACAAATGTGTATGTGTGTGGGTTGGAGATGTGTCAGTGAGTGTCGTTTACGACCGTAACTATTTATAGATTTCCTTATTGAGAACATTTTATAAAAAGATATATCATGCGGTATAAAAAGAGGAATGGTATACATGTTATAAGAAATGAGTTTACAATATAAGTTATTTAAATTAGCCGATAATATTGATGGTCATTTGTTTTCATGAAGCTCCTGTAATGAAGTTTCCGATTTAATAAGTATTTGTTTATGTCCCAATTGCTTGCGTAGGAAGATGTTGCCGTTAGTACACCAACAAAACTTATAGTCGTACTGTTTTGCGAACTGCCTTGCCAGATAAAACAGTTTTTTTGCAGATAGACTAAGGTGTTCGTCCACAAATACAGGTTGTTTTTGTCCTGGAAGTCCTAACAGTTGTGTGTTAAGCTTACCATCTTTGTTTGGATGTTTATTATTAAATCCACGAACACAGGAGATCAGTTCCGTTTTGACCTGAACACTCGTAAACTCTGCAACGATAGCTTTGTTGGGGGAGTTGCTTGGTACTCGATATATGTCTCGGATACTTGTTTGCTGTATTGGAAAATCGACAGCTTTACCGATATACGTTATAATTTTTGTGAGATTGGCAGGTGACTCATCAGGCTGCGTAGGTATGTTTCTCACCTCAACAGTGGAGGACCGCGATTTGTACTGAAGGTCTCTTACTGTTTTCTCCAGGGTCTCCGTATATTTCTTGTAGTCTTTACACTCATCTTGCAGCTTTTTTACCTGGATCTTCATATCTTCATACAAATCACTGACAGTAGTGATGGATTTTTCAATCTCCTTGTTTGTGTTTTGAATTTGAAGATTTTGTATTTTCAATTCTGCCACGTCAGAGATCAGTTTTGTGACAAGTGCTGTCTGTTCAGCCATCACCTTTGCTACTGCTTCGTCATGGTCAAGCTTCCATGAAGTCAGCATTTGCTTAATTTCAAGTTTAAACTCCTCTAATCGGTCAGTCGCTGACTCATCCAGCCTCGGGCGCTTATGACGCTCGGCTGTATTGATAAATTCTAAGTCACTCACCGCCTTGGGTATATCCGGTGCTGACCGTGATTGATCCGTCGACATAATTGAACTTATCGTACTTTTGTTAGGCGAAGAACACCGTACGAACGCCATAAGATCTAATAACTTTATAACTTTTATTTAGTTATTTGGAGCACACACGGGAGCGTAATTATTTTGTAGCAGATAGCCGTCTCGTAGCACTTCGACTCAAGCGTAGCAAATGATAAACGTTCCGTTCGCGTAGCACAATGACGTCACCACGCGTCGTAGCACTCGTAGCAGATGAAGTCCGCCAATTTGAGGTCCGCTCTCGATGTTGATATGGCTCGGCCGCCACAGCGCCTACACCCTACCGCACGCCCGTGTCCGGCAGTTCGAACCCCACCAACAGCCAAAAAGAGTTTTTAAAAATTTCGGGGATAGATCACCAAAATCAATACGTCCCTTTCTAGGCACGCCCCGGAGGCGTCAACAGTCCATATGAACACTTAAGGATAGAGAGAGAATCGGAATTACACTAGTCCACCAATCAGGCACCAGAAAGGAGACCGAATCAAACACACGTCCGCACTCAACGATAGTTACGACAGAACTCCATTACTTTGCTTTTTTCTAAGTTCATTTCTAGAAAGGAGGAAACATTAAGCTAACAAGACATTGAAGCAAAATATGTTGACTAAAAAAATATTTATCTTAATTGCACAAGCAGAGTCAAGCTAGACAGAATGGGTACCAAAATCAATATTAACTGAGGAGTCAGACAGGGCGAACCTATCTCGCTGAAATTATATAGCCGTCCTACAAAATGTAATGGAGGACTTATCATAATCGACACAAGGAATTAATGTGAATGGGAAACTTCACTTCAGGTATTTTAGCGCCAGAATAATAATCCGATCTCGTAATCATCATACTTTGATCTCATTCAGGTGTCATACTCGGAACGTCTGCGCATCCAGATATCTACGCTGAAGTCTCTGTTGGACTCCGACAACTCCAAGGTCCGCATGGCGATGAGGGAGCTCGAGCGATTAAAGCAGTTGCTCAAAGACAAAGAGCTCGAAAAGGCAGTGCTGGAACGAGTAAGTATCACTTAATTGAAATTGACGTGGGTTCAAAACCAGCACATCATTGAAGGACATATACAGTAGGTATATTTGGTGTGATAGTCAGGTCCTGGCCGTGACACGGTGGAAAATGATAAATTATAAAAAAACGCGTTTCTTTAAATATTGTACCATTTATTGTTAGCGTAACAATGGCTGATTGCTTTTGGCAAGCGGCTCTGACATTTACACGTTTTTCGAACTTCGAACATCATACAATGGGTAAAAAACATAACCCTTCCTGGCAGTCGGGTAAAAACACATTGACAAAATAAATTGATTGATTGATTGAAAAAAACTTTTGTCAAAATTTTTACGAAGAAGTGTCCAATGATTTAGAAAGGCAACAATATTTTTTATACAACAGTGTTTAGTTCATATCCTGCAGGCGTACACTTCGCCATAACAAGGGAGGAAAATTAACAAAGAAAAGTTAGATTACCATCTCCTACATGTATGTAGGTAGGGGTTGGTAGGCCATAACATCGGCTACCGGCAGAAGTTACCACCCATCAGACAAAGAGCCACACAGCCGCCTGAGCAGGCTGGGTTTCGAGGAGGATTTAGTACCATAGACTATATACACACAGTGAGGCAGATTATATAGAATATCGAAGAGTATAATAAGCCCCTGTGTCTAGCATTTGTGGACTATGAGAAGGCCTTTGACTCCATCGAGACCTGGTCTCTTCTGGAATCTTTGCAGCGATGCCAAGACGATTGGCGATACATCAAAGTGATGAGATGTCTTTACTATGCCGCCACAGTTTCCGTCCAAGTCCAGAACCAGCAGACTAAACATATCCCTCTCAAGTGAGACAAGGGGATGTTATTTCCTCCAAATTGTTCTCCAATGCCCTCGAAGATATGTTTAAGACGCTGGATTGGCAGGATCGGGGCGTTAACATCAATGGCGAGTACATCTCATACTTGCGATTTGCGGACGATATCGTCATCATGGCGGACAAGAGCTGGAACAAATGCTGACCAACTTAGCCGAATCCTTCCAACGCATCGGTCTCCGGGTGAACTTGGACAAGACCAAAATTATGTTCAATGAACGGGCACTCCGGGACCGGTTGCCGTAAACGGAATGCCGCTCGAAGTTGTTTCAGAATATGTAGGTATATCTCGGGCAAATGTTGCAATTAGGGAAAAACAACTTTGAGAAGGAGGCAAATAGCTGGGATGGACAGCATTTGGTAAACTTCGTCGGGTATTTTCGTCGCCTATACCCCAATTAACGAAATGGTGGGTCAAAGACGTAAAATCAATAGTGCCTTGACCGATGACAAAGGGAATTTGATTCTAGATCTCGATGAAAAGAAGAAACAATGGTGTTTGTATGTCTCGGAGATGTTTGCTGATACTTCAAGAAATATTTCAATGCCCATTGAAGATGATGGCCCGCCTATTTTAAAATCTGAGGTTTTACGCGTCTTGAAATCAGCTAAAACAGGTAAATCGCCGGGACCTGATAACATACCTATTGAAATTCTGAAGCTACTGGAGGAGAATCAACATGACGTGCTGACACAGCTCTTCAACTACATCTACGAAACCGGTAACATCCCAATCGATTGGTTAAAATCTATTTTTACCCTAATACCCAAAAAGCAAAACGCCAGGAAATGTGGAGAGTACCGTTTGATTAGCCTAATGAGCCACGTCCTCAAAGTGTTCTTAAACATCATACAGAACAGGATAAGACCGAAATGTGACGAACAACTGGGCGACAGCCATTCGGATTTCGCTCTGGTGTCGGTACTCGTGAAGCTCTTTTTGCCCTCAACGTTCTCGTACAAAAATGCAGGGATATGCAAACCGACGTATTGCTGTCCTTCATAGATTATGAAAAGGCATTCGATCGAGTTAAGCACCAGCATCTCCTGGGTCTATTAACAGATATTGGACTCGATGGTAAGGACGTCAGGATTATCCGTAATCTGTACGAGAACCAAGTAGCCACAATCAGAGTTGAAGGTGAGGAAACGGAGGAAATCAAGATCTGTCGTGGAGTTCGGCAAGGCTGTGTTGTGTCTCCGTTACTCTTTAATATTTATTCCGAGGCAGTGATGTCGGAGGCTCTTGAGGGTCTGGAAGCCGGAGTGAAGATCAACGGCAAGGTCGTTAATAACCTGCGTTATGCGGACGACACTGTTCTCATTGCATCCTCTGAGCAAGACTTGCAAGCCATTGTGGATAGAGTCAATGAGTGCAGCGAGAAGGCCGGTCTGTCGATGAATATCAGCAAGACAAAATTTATGGTGGTCTCTAGAAACCCAGACTTACCCCCAAGCATATCTGTGGCAGGCAAACAACTTGAGCGTGTACGACAGTACAAGTATCTCGGTGCTTGGGTAAATGAAGCATGGGAGTCCGACCAAGAAGTTAAGACCCGGATAGAACTTGCCCGAGCATCTTTCAACAAAATGAAGAAAGTTCTGTGCTGTCGTAAACTCCACATAAAGCTCCGAGTCAGGTTACTGATGTGCTACGTATGGCCTGTCGTCATGTACGGCTGCGAAGCATGGACTCTGAAAGAGGACACTACGCGACGCTTGCGGGCTTTTGAAATGTGGTGTTACCGTCGTATGCTACGTATAAGCTGGACCCAAAAGGTCAGAAATGACACCGTCCTTCAGCGCGTTCAAATGCCTCGAAAGTTGTTGCCCACCATAAAGAAACGCAAAATAGATTATCTCGGCCACGTGCTCCGACACGGTAGATATGCGCTACTCCAACTCATTATGATGGGCAAGGTAGAAGGAAAAAGGCGCGCTGGACGAAAGAGAAAGTCGTGGCTGCGTAACATCAGGGAGTGGACCGGCATTACTTCAGTCGAAAAACTGTTCCGACTCGCGGTTGACAAGACCGAGTACAAGAAGCTGACGGCCAACCTTCAGGATTGAAGAGGCACAGGAAGAAGAAGAAGATATCCCAATGTTTGAAGACTAAAATCTTCAACCAGTGCGTCCTACCCGTAATGACTTACGGAGCCGAGACGTGGACACTAACGGTCAGACTAGTCCATAAGTTTAAAGCCACTCAGCGAGCTATGGAGCGGGCTATGTTGGCCGTCTCTCTGAAGGACCGCATCAGACATAGCTGATAGGTTAGCAAGCTGAAGTGGCAATGGGCTGGTCACATATGCCGCAGGGCCGACAACCGTTGGAGTAAACGAGTCCTCAATTGGAGACCGCGTGTTGGCAAATGGAGCGTAGGACGCGCTTGGGCGAGATGGAGCGACGACATCAAAAAAGTGGCTGGTAGGGGCTGGTGGAGAACTGCTCAGGATCGAGCTTGTTGGTGTGCCATGGAAGAGGCCTATGTCTAGCAGTGGACGAGTAGAGGCTGATGATGACATGATGAGACAAAGTCTTGCCGCCAAGCGATTCGTCGTGATCTCTGGTGAAAGCTGTACAGAGGACGGGTCTGAGCAATTCAATTCAATTCAATTATATTTATTTGCACAGAAAGTAGGTATACAAAATAGTGATGTTTACATAGTGTCAGACCCTTATACTATCTACCTTAAATTAGGCATGCAAATTTTGAATAGTTACATTAAATGAATCATTAAATTATTACATTGTCTATTATTTTTAACATTTTATATTTATTTGGGAAGAGAGGAGTCATTTAAAAAATCATCACGAGCAGTTGTTGTGATGTGTGCCAGATACGATGCACCAAATATTGTTGTGTGAGAGTTTGGCCGTGGAGGGTTTTCAGATCAATCTCTCTCTGGCACAGCATTGTTGGTCGTGTTGTTAGGTTTATTTAACATTCCTTCCTATTCCACTCAGATATTTTTTCGAGTGAATAGGCTTTTAATAAACTAGCGCATCATTGGTCGTGATTGTCTTGGGTTTAACATTGCATCACCTCGCTCAACTGCCGTCATCCTTCCTATTCCTTTTTTAAGTGAATAGGCTTAATAAACTAGTGCACTTTACCATCAACCATTGCATCACTGCTTACCATCAGGCGGGATTGCGGTCAAGCACTACTTCATAATTATAAAAATAATATTCTGAACACCTAGTACCACCAACCTACCGCGAAGGGAAGGTCTGACAGTGGGATGTGCATTACGCCCTGAAGCATCTTCAGCTTCCTTCAACTTGAGTGCGTATATGTCCGCCCTCACCGACATGGCCCTCCTTTTCCTCCATGCATGCTTTTTCGCTTATTTTTGTATTGGCACTATAGTTGAATGGCTATGTGAAGTATTAATATGTTTATGCCTTATAAATATCTTCTATGATATCAACTGATTTTGTTGACATAAATTGAAAGTTGTGATTAGATAAAATTGTGAATCATAAGAAATGTTTAGAGCAATTAATAACATGGTATTAATTTACTAAGACGTTTTTTGGTACAGGATCTATACATCAACACCTAACAAATATTGATTGATGTTGTTAATCTTATTCTTAAGGAGAAATTGGCGTTAGAAGAAGATGTCTGTGCTGCTGAAGACCGAATTTCGGAGATGAGTATTGGTAAGTGAATTTGTATTGGCATATCATAAAGGGTGTATCTGACATCGACGCACAAACGAGTACCATGGATCTAGTACATGATTCTGAACCCCCAGTGGTGGAATTTTTCGTTGGCTTTTTCATGATTAAAAAAAAAATATATGAAGTTTTTTTCACTTTAGACCTTTCATAATTGCTATACTTTTATAAACCAATAAGATTTTAAAGTAAAAATTAATTAATTCGCTAATTACACAAAAAAGCGCAATGAAAACAAAACTCGAAAAACTGTCTTATCAGCTGATTTGATAGTTTACATCAGGGATCAATGTCATACCTACAAACCCGCACAGCGGCACGCTTGCAACGTTCAAATGCCGAGCCGACACTTTTTTTAACCACTGTGAATTCTGTAACCGTTCATTAACGACATAAATGACTATCCATAATTTTATTAGTGGCATGCGGTGTAGCCTGTCCGCGAAGTTTGCGTAACGATGGCGATGCTTTTGGGTAAATGAAATTAACTAAAAACAGTTATAATTACAGACCGATGAAAGAAGAAAATGCACTTACCGAAACCTTTGACACGTATTATACACGATTGATTAGTCAACCGGTATCCGTTGATCAATTAAAGCTACCAAACCAATCGATTAACGTCGACCGATGTCGATCGATCGATTGGTGTGGTAACACCCTAAGATATTTTAGCAAGTCTTTTCAGATACAAATATTTGTCATGTACGGTCAAGGAACAAATGTTACACAAATAGATAATTTATAATGTTCCCATAACGGGCCGTAATCCACCAAGCGGGTCTTGAGCCTGCTTGATGCAAACTTCTTCGATTTTTTCGCTGGTTTCCTCAGGAACCTCAACCACTTTTTTTTTAATGTTGCACCACTCTAGGAATGACTCCTGTGTTACTTGACCCGTACTCTAATTGCGTAACACAATTTTACTATCAATTGGAATCATTTCGAAGCATATTGTTAATCCATTGGTTCGTATGTTGTAAAAATGTTTGCTCAACAACGTAAACAACGCAATGAATGCTATCAAATTGAAACCCATCGCTACTGAGTGTGTTACGCAATTACCCTGCTGGGACAACTATCTACTTGTAAGCCATACAAATGTTTGACCCGTGCGTGCGCCAATCGCACCCGCGACCCACAGCGCACAGTCGATCGCTCAGCCACTACACCAACCGTGTAGTTTATTATAACGTAGTTATATGCAAGTTGTGTGGTCAGGTTGGCGCAACTGTCGCAACGAGCTGGAGGGCGCGCGCGCCGCCGCCGCCGTCAGTGAACACGCGCTGGCGCTGGAGCGCGCCGCACATCATGAGGCCTGCGTCTCGAGGGACGATGCCTTTGACCGGGTGAGTGTCACTTAGATAACGGCCGCCGTCAGTGAACACGCGCTGGCGCTGGAGCGCGCCGCACATCATGAGGCCTGCGTCTCGAGGGACGATGCCTTTGACCGGGTGAGTGTCACTTAGATAACGGCCGCCGTCAGTGAACACGCGCTGGCGCTGGAGCGCGCCGCACATCATGAGGCCTGCGTCTCGAGGGACGATGCCTTTGACCGGGTGAGTGTCACTTAGATAACGGCCGCCGTCAGTGAACACGCGCTGGCGCTGGAGCGCGCCGCACATCATGAGGCCTGCGTCTCGAGGGACGATGCCTTTGACCGGGTGAGTGTCACTCAGATAACGGCCGCCGTCAGTGAACACGCGCTGGCACTGGAGCGCGCCGCACATCATGAGGCCTGCGTCTCGAGGGACGATGCCTTTGACCGGGTGAGTGTCACTCAGATAACGGCCGCCGTCAGTGAACACGCGCTGGCACTGGAGCGCGCCGCACATCATGAGGCCTGCGTCTCGAGGGACGATGCCTTTGACCGGGTGAGTGTCACTTAGATAACGGCCGCCGTCAGTGAACACGCGCTGGCACTGGAGCGCGCCGCACATCATGAGGCCTGCGTCTCGAGGGACGATGCCTTTGACCGGGTGAGTGTCACTCAGATAACGGCCGCCGTCAGTGAACACGCGCTGGCACTGGAGCGCGCCGCACATCATGAGGCCTGCGTCTCGAGGGACGATGCCTTTGACCGGGTGAGTGTCACTCGGATAACGTGAATATAAAATGTGAGTTACGCAATTACCCCCATCATTATCATCATCATAATTTGAGCCCTGAATCACCCTCTGCCGGTCGTAGGCCTCCCCTTTCTTCTTTCATACTTCCCTGTACCGTGCCTCTCTCATCCAGGTTTTTCCATGCAACCTGATACTGATTTGCAAATAGCAAGAACCGCATGGGCATAGCCAGCCTTGGACTCAGGGTGGGGCAGCAGTCAACCTATCCCCCCTCCCGGATTTTTTTGTTTAATTATGTACCTTGTAGACAAGAGCCAGGGTGGGGCAAGTGCCCCAGCTTGCCCCAATGTGGCTACGCCCATGAAGAACCGAGATATAATTTGTATTTCGTGGGCCACCCTGAAGCTTCCCTCTAAACACGTAGGAAGCTATTGAATCTGGAAGTTTTCTGTACAGCTGGCGATTCTAGAAGAAGACCTGGCACAACACGAGGAGCTACTGTCGTCAGCGGAGGCAGAGGTGGCGACGCTGAGACGTGAGACGGATGAGAAGCAGAGGCAGCTGGAGATCACCCGTGAACGACTCAATCAGGAGGAGGAGTGAGTAGACTTTCTTAATTTTAAGGGGCAATTCTGATGAGGCAATTGTTTCGTAATGGTCATTGACACTGATATTTGATACTGATATTGTAAATTTTGTTTGAGCAATCTAATTGAAAGGCATAATCATTATTTTGCGATGCCGCTACTGACTTTCCATGTACCTAAATATCGTAATTGAGTACGACTTGCCATTATCCCCCTTATTCATAAACGTTGCTTAAAATTAACTGGTGATTACCGATTGTTTAACCATAACTTTTTGACCTTTTGACGTCACTTAACTTCAATCATCGTTTATGAATAAACACCACAGTGTTGAAGGGGTTTATTCATAAACGATGATTGAAGTTATGGGACATGCAAACGTCTAAAATGTATGGTTAGACAATCGCTAATCACTAGTTAACTTCAAGTAGGAGTTTAGGCGAGGTAGAGCAACGATTATCCCAGGATGGCTGGTAACAGCTGGGTAAGAGTTGCCGAATATGGTTTAGAATGGTGTGCAGTAGGATTGGCCTATGTTCAGCAGTGGACTGTTATAGGTTGGGGATGATGATGATGGGTTTTAACATTTCTTTTGGCCACTGGCACGCCATTATGAATTTTTAGTAACATGCTAGGTAGTACCTATGCTATGCTAGGCACCAATCTTTACTAATAGCGAGACTGGTCCCCAGATTTTCAATATCATATAAGGCTGTGTGTATTCTTTGCTAAACTGGCGCACAAATGCACAAAGTTTAGAAGAAGACAGAGAGATAATAAATATTTAACTAACAAACAGCTCATCGATTCATAATAAGAGAAGAAGATTTATCATGATTTTGTTATATTCTCATTTCTCTTTGTCAAACTACAGTCTCTGATCAGAGCATAAGTTACCGTGACCCGTACCCAGTAGGCCGCAGCACCAAGGACAACCTCCAAAACCTATGTATGGGGTGTTTTCTCACAGACAATCTGTCTCCTCCCTTCTTGAACTGCATATCTGTATACAGCATTAATTTTTGTTTATGCGAAACGCGAAATACTTGTCCCGTACATTTAAGTAAATAATCTATGTACCAAATTTCAAAAAGATATAACGAAAAACCACAAAGTTCTAAGCTTGCTATTTCTACTTGGTTTTCCCAACAAAAATATGGTCAATGCTCCGCTCAAGCGTGCGGGCGCGGTGTATTGACCTCTGGGGTCAGCTGTTGGCCGCGCGCAAATACTATAATATGATCTATCTCTCGATTGGCGGTCGGCGCGCTCGGTATCCGCACTGCAACAATGTCTAAATGTATTGTAGTAAGGCAAAAAATATAACATGGTGTAAAATGATTGGAATCGATTCAGTTGCTTATTCTGAACAAACTGTGTTCAGGTTTTGTAATTAATAGAATTTCCTAATTAAATTAAAAAAATAATAATAAAAAAAAAATAAAAAAAAAATATTATAATTAAATTTTCTAATTAATGGAGGTAGATTTAATAGGAGGCAACATTTATAATGTTACCACCACGAGTTGTTTCCGTTAATTCTTATTCTTTTAGCTATTCTTTCCCATAAAGTTGCTCAGCAAGACCATGAAACTATTTTCATTTAACTCGTCCCAGAGCTCGGTCCCGGTGCTCCCGTGAATGCTCAGCCCTGAACAGCCGCGTGTCGTTAGCCGCCTCTGAGACCAGCGAGCTGCGGGACCAACTCGAACACATGCGGGACGAGCTCACGCACATGCAGCAGGAGCTCAGGCTCACCAGGGAACAGCTGGACTGGTGGCCACGACCACTCACCAAGTAAGTGGCCATTGATTACGGAAAGATACAAGCACTTTTTACGAGCTGCTATTTTAACGATTCAATTATACCTATGTATGGAGCTAACGAGCATCCATCCAATCGATCGATGTTGTACGACCTATTGGTTGCATTAAAAGAAAAAAACTTGTTGTGATGACAGGATGCTGGGTGCAGCGAGAACATGGATTCGTGACCCGAAGGCAGTTCCTGCAGCCATTCTTTGGACCCTCACACCAGCTAGACACGGCATTTCATAAAGTGAACGAAATGAGACGTTTTTGAATTAGAAAACATTTCTGATTTAAGAAAGACATGAGTAACTATCATTTTTTGTTCAAATAATATGAAATGAATGCTACAAATAAAAGAAAAATAGTTAAAATATTTTTAGGAAAGGTAATAAAGCTATTGTTTAATATAAACGTTTACAAGGTAAGTTTGGTAAGTATTTTATTTTTATAAGAATGTCAACATTTATTTTATTAGATATCTTTGATGTACTCGATTCCTTAATTTATTTATAAGTGATTGTTATTATTTAGTTTTATATAATAAACGTATAACAAAAATGTATTCCTTGAATAAGTACCTATCTTTTATTTGTTAATCATTCCTAATCTTGCAAATTTAGATAAATATTTTTTTTTTTAAACTTCTTCAATTATTTTTAGGAGATATCATCATCATCAACCTTTTTATCGTCCCACTGCTGGGCACAGGTCTCCTCTCATACAGAGAAGGATTGAGCGTAATCACCACGCTTGCTCAATGCGGGTTGGTGATTTTAGACCCAAAGCCCAGGTTTCCTCAAGATGTTTTCCTTCACCTTCAGTCTTGGTGTCCAAGATATACTTAGAAAGTACATATAACTTTATAAAAGTTACATTGGTATTTGCCTGACCTGGAATCGACCCCGCGCACTCATACGTGAGAGGCTGGTGTTTCAACCACTAGGCCACCACGACTAGGTATTTTAGGAGATATGTACCTACTTATTCATGGTTCAAAATTTCATGTCAGAGCTACAAACATGTATAGCCATAGGTAGAGTAGTGTCTAATGGTCAGGTATTTTTCATTCTAGGGCCCCACGACCTTCCTGGCCCCGGCCAGCTCGCATTAAACGTCATTTTTGCAGCCTCTGTTTCATTCTACGCATTATTATGATTCAATGGCAATATAAGTACCTAATTCCCAATTTATGAAATACTAGCTGGTGTCCGCGACTCTGTCCGCGTGGACTTCAGTTTACAGGAGCTCAGTTGATATAAAATAAGCGCCTGTTAAAATAATGGGAGCAATATATACGACCGCGTTCACTCTCGTTTTCGCAACATTTTTTGTTACTGCTCTGCTCCTATTGGTCATAGCGTGATGTTAAATAGCCTATGTCCTTTTTCAGGCTCTAGCCTATCTGTGTAACAAATTTCATTACAATCGGTTCAGTAGTTTTGGCGTGAAAGCCGGACAGACAGACAGACAGAGATACTTTCGCATTTTTAATATTAGTATGGATTAATAGGTATATTTAGATAGATAGATAGATAACACATTTATTTGATGCAACAACAAAAGACACAATACAGGTAATACAGGAAAAAAAATACATCAAGAAGGGTGATAAACAAATAGTACAAAAAAAAAATTAAAGAAAAAATAAAAACAAATTCACCCATTATAGACAACACAGACATTTGAAATAGTTTCGCACACAAAACATTGCGGCGTATGTCTCATGGTTGCACCAAATAGGAGTCCAGCTCAGCATGTGCCAGGTAGGATACCTGACGCTGGTATTCTGCTGAATCCCGTTAGTGACGCACGGATGCCAAGAAACGGTAAAAGATGTAAACCAATGAACTTGAACTGTGTGGTGCGTATTATAAATGTGCAAGTACCCACCCACATCAAAACTGCCATCATAAAACGTTTAACATAATAAATAAAATAAAAACTCTCGATTTAGTAAATTAGCATAGTGCCTTCCACATCACTTGAATAACACAATATACCTTTTAAGTAATCATAATAGGAGTCGTGCGTGTACGTAATGTAATGTGTAATTGTTAATTATACTGTACAGTAAGTAATATTAAATAAATAAATAAAAATATGATTCGTGAGGAACAGAGCACCTGCAAACGCTTATATTATGGAGGTATTTGTGACGGTCAAGCCCAGTTTTCTCTGAGAGTCGATCAGATACTGCCGCAATCGACTTTTAAAGGTACCGAGTGTTTTTAAAGTCCTTATCGGTGGGGGAATGTTGTTCCAGCATTTGGATGCGGCATATCTGAAACTGCCCCTGAAGGCAGCCGTCTTGTGCATTTCTGTAGCGAGTTGCTGAGAGCACTGCCTGACCTCGCACTCTCTTTTACTGGCGATCCAACTCAATTTTTTAAATAAATAAGACGGTTGTTTGTGTTTAATAACCCCAAACATTAGGCACGCTAAGTGTAATTTACGACGTGATTTCATTTTGAGGATAGACTGTTTATTTAAAAAAGGTGTTATATGACTTCTAGGCGGAACCGAGAAGCAAAATCGTATGCAGGCGTTCTGCACTCTCTGAATCAGTCGCTCAGTTCTTGCCAGGAGTCGAGGACCGAAAACTGTATCTGCGTAGTTCAAGTTAGATAGTACTAAAGATTCAACCAATCGAATACGTAGCTCTTCCGACAGATACGGCCTTATTTTGTAAAGGACCTTGAGCCTATAAAAGCAATTGCGCACCGACTCCGCCACGTGACCCTCGTATCTCAATTCAGCGTCCATATTCACACCCAGATTTCGTGCCTCCCTGACTCTGCTGACTGGCTCGCCCAGTAAAGTAACATCAAGCTGAGAAGGCAGGGCATTTATTTGGTGCTTGGTTCCAAGTAGCATGTATTTGGTTTTGGTAGGATTAAGTACCAAACCGTTGTTTTCGGCCCAACTGGTTATCCTATCAAGGTCCTCGCTTAGATCCCTTAAAGCTCTCTCATGTTCGTCAGGCTTGAACGAGATATAAACCTGGATATCATCGGCATAAATGTGATATCTGCAGCGCTTTAGAGCTGTTGTTATATCAGCGCAATATAAAATAAATATAATGGGGCCCAATATGGAGCCTTGTGGAACGCCCCTGTTAACAGAGGCTGGTGCCGAGCTAAGGGTAGTTGCATCCCTCAGAAGTATTTCAACGCGTTGCTCTCGGTTAGTGAGGTAACTGTGAAACCATCCTATCGTATGGGGATCAAATCCATAGTAATGTAGTTTGGCTAAGAACAGTTCAATATTTATACAGTCGAAAGCCCGCGAAAAGTCAAGGAGGACTAACAGCGTGCATAGGCCTCTATCCTGTGCAGCAAGAATGTTATCTGTCACATCCAACAGAGCCGTACACGTGCCACGTTGCTTACGGAACCCCGACTGTAATTCCGGTAGTATGTTATTCTTCTCTAAATATTGGGATACCTGCTGACACACTACCTTTTCAGATACTTTGGATAAGACTTACAGGTCTAAGGTCCTTTAAATCAGTAGGGTTCTGCTTTTTTGGGATTGGTCTAACAATTGCTACTTTCCAAATGTCGGGGAACGTTGAGGACGCAATTGAGTGGTTTACTATATCTGTGATGGCTTTTAAGGTGTGCGGAATGGTTAACATCAGCATATTTAAGGTGATTTTATCGCAGCCCTCAGCATTGGTTTTCAGCTGGCCAAGATATCGTAAAACTTGTTCCTGACTAACAGGTTGCAAAGTGAAAGATACATCGCTGAAGCGGTTAGACTCAAAAAAAGCACGCTGCGATAAATTACAATTTGGATTGCCGGGTACACTCAGAAAATGGCGATTTAGTACGTTTGCATCTCTAAAAACTGAAGGAAGGTCGCAGGTCTGCTTTGATGGCAATACAGTTTTTTTCAAATTTTTCCATAATTGTTTTGGATCTTTAATTCTGTTGTTAATGTTATAATTAAAATAAGCAGCCTTTTCTTTAAATAGGGAACTTGCAACAAGAGATTTCAACTGTTTATAATATGCGTGCTTAGACTCCGATTTCACTTTACGATACATAGCCAGGGCATTATTTCTCAAGCTCATCATAAGTTTAATGGTGTCAGTTATCCACGGATATGGCAGTTCTTTTATTACACTTTTCTTGACTGGAGCATGTACATCAAAAACATCTAGCACCCTTTTGTTAAATACATCAACCATTTCGTTAACATTGTCCAATTCACTAATGTTATTCCAGTCTATGCGCCCTAAGTCGCTGTTTAGCATTTCTTTGTTAATCTGATTAATAGGTCGGTGCGAAACTGCGTGAGGCTTATACTTGCTACGTTTGATGCTGAACTCACAAGCGATGAGTGAATGGCCATTTAGTGAGCCACAAGGTTCAACAGAAGCTTTTCTATAGTTGAGGTTAGTACACAACAGGTCGATTAATGTTTCACTATGTTCTGTAAAATGAGTGGGGGAACTAATTAGCTGCCTAAGACTCAAACTATTTAAAAAGTCGTGTACTTTTCTTGTTTGTCCACTAGCAGCCAATAAGTTAACATTAAAGTCGCCTAATAGTACATAGTAATCACATTTAACTAGGCAAGTAATAGCCTCAGTAACAGCATCGAGAAAGAGATCCAAGTCCAGCCATGGGGGGCGGTACGCTGTGCCTACAGCTATTTTATTTCCCTTCAATGTGAGGGTAATCCACATTTGTTCAACTGCTTCGTACTTGGGGTCCGTTGTAGTAGACAAAGTACGAACGGTGAGCCCTCTCTTAAGATAAAAACCCACACCACCACCTCGACCTCCGTGCACAGACAGCGGTCGTGGCGTGTGTCGAAGACGGTAGCCGGGCACATTCGGCGCACGCCCCTCCTCGCCCGGTCGTAGCCATGTCTTATTGACTGCCATTATATCAAAAGAATGCCTTTCCACTGCAGCTATAAAGTCATCGTGGTTAGTGCCAAGGGAACCCACATTCAAAAAACCAACTTTTAAGTGTTTTTCAAGCATGTTGCAATAGTTGTTTATTTTTAAACGTGCTGCAGAGTTTCATTAACATTTTTACACTAAGTCTCTCATAAAGAAAAATAACTTTGCACACACATCCGGTAATTGAAATGATTAATGTAAATAAATTTAAAAGAAGTAAATACAATCTGCAGTGGGTAAATACCAGTTTAGCAAAATTATACAATAGCATACCATTACACAATTTCTCAAAACCGCCATTTATTACCATAGTAATAAATAGATGTAGATATTTAAGAGTATTGTTAAAAAACTGGTTTACTTGTGGTTGAATGAGATGCACCACGAGACACACACCTACAAATATACTACATATGACATAACAACATTATTTCTTTTTATCTCTAATCTGCACAGGGCCTTAAATGACATTAGGTTAAAGAAGGCCCTGCTAATGGTCGGTGCACATAATTATGTGGATATAACATAAGTAAACAATATTTTAAGAAAGCCCTGTCCGACCCGTAAGGATAATAAAGGTTAGGTAAATACATGACCAAATGAAATATGAAATTTTACGTATTAGTCATAGTAACAATACTAGCGAATTTTGAAATAATCTTTTTTACCCGCAAATTCATTCCAACTTCCCCAAAATTTGGTAATTTTTAAAAAGTGACAACATTATTTTTGACGGTATAATTCTGAGCGAATAGTGATGCGGCCGCGTGCTGCGTGCCCTGCCCCTCTTCGCCCGCGCCTGTATGGCCTACCGCACATGTTTTAAGTTACCTCTTTTTGCGAAATAATATTTATTTTTTTAGGGGGATTTTTTTTTAAGCTTAGCCCGGCTTTGTAGGCGTTAGAAGAATCAGTTATCGCTACCTAACAATACCTTCACGGATCGGACAGGGTTTTCTTTACATATTGTATATACTTGACATGTTCTTATCAATATATTTTCAAAATAGCTTGTGAATTGTTTTAGCCGCTGGCTAATATACATGGCTGATGACTGCTCGACGTCTACGAGTATACCAGCTTCATTTCATCTACGGATTAAAAAGGAAGCTTATAGTGCCCTGATATATACAATATGTAAAGAAAACCCTGTCCGATCCGTGAAGGTCACATCCGGTCGTGGACTGTGGGTGGGTGGTCGTGGGTTGGGGGCGGGTGGTCGTCTTTTTGTTTTTTGTAGTCATTAGTAGAATCACAGTTATCGATACCTAACAATTTAGGTATCGATAACTGATTCTACTAATGCCTACAAAGTCGGGCTAAACTTTAAAAAAAAGATCCCCCTAAAAAAATAAATATTATTTCGCAAAAAGAGGTAACTTAAAACATGTGCGGTAGGCCAACCAGGCGCGGGCGAAGAGGGGCAGGGCACGCGGCACGCGGTCGCGTCGCAATTCGCTCAGAATTATACAGTCAAAAAATAATGTTGTCACTTTTTTTTTGGTTGTTGTAAGTTGGAATTAATTCGCGGGAAAAAAAGATAATTTCAAAATTCACTAGTATTGTTACTATGATGATTACTTATGTAAAATTTCATATGTTATTTGGTCATGTGTTTACCTAACCTTTACTATCCTTACGGGTCGGACAGCGTTTTCTTAACATATTGTATATGCTTCTTCAAAATCTATGGTCACCTCTACTAGGAACAGGAAGCCTTTCTGGGATGTTGAGACTTATTAGGTTCTATTAGGTCAAGCTATGGTGTCAAAATAGAATCTGTCGAACGAAAAAGCTATCATTTTTGTTTTTTGATACCGAATTTCTAAAGCTATGTTTCATTTTGCAGTGTTTTTAGTTGTAGGTACTTACCCCCACACAAATTCATATTTAAATGCAAGTTTAGAGATTCTATTCTATTCTTTATTATGGCAACTAAAATCGATGGATGTCCACTTTGACAGATATGATAGTGTAGTACCGCTGAACACATCTGCCATAACCCTTTAGTTAGAGGTTACAGGAGTGTTCTGCTGTTGTGTGATTGCGTACATAATGTATAGGTAGATACATATATGAATTAAGCGTACTCAAGGCTAGAACGAATAGACTCAAAAACTAATGTTTTTTACTGTCTACCATTATCAGGCGGGTTCGTAGTCCAACACTTGTATTTGAAGCATTCCTTTGTCTGTCTCCAAAACTCGCTCCAACTAATCTTCGCGAAACTTAAACGGGACATATATATTTTAAAGTAAAAAGTTCTTCAAACAATTAATAATTGATGGATGTTAGTTACTTTTTCACCCCAAAACCTACCTACTGAACGGATTTCGATGAAATTTGACACACATAGTTTATAATCAGAATTAACACAGTTAATGTTTAAACATACATTTTACACTCACAAACACAATAGTGTTTAAGGTGTTTATTCATAAACGATGATTAAAGTTAAGTGACGTGCAAACGTCAAAAATGTATGGTTAAATATGCAATAATCATTAGTTAACTTTAAGCAATGTTTATGAAAAGTGGGGATTGCATTTAGTAAGGATAATAAAACTGCTCTATTCGACGTCATCAATTTATTTCAGTCTTACATTTCTAATCAACAATGGTTCAACTACAAAATATCAACATTTGGAATGGATTCACGTTGGGGGCGAGCTGCCACTCACGTCTTTCATTCACCGCTACAGATGAAAAATCGTTGCAGAAATCATTGGAAATAATTTAGCGTAGTTTTACATTATTTTGTCAAAGTATACTAGAAATATAAATTCAACAGGAATGAAAGGGTTAACAACAAAAAATAATTTATCTTATACAAATAAATGCAATAAAATCGGGGACTATAACAATACTGTTTAGAGGCACAAATTTAATTAGCTACACGTGATATACCTAAATTAGCGGAAATTCTTCTACACAACGGTCATTACTTCTGCAGTACTTTAATTTGTTCCTGTGTATTGTTCCAATATAAATTAAGCTTAAGTCCACAAAGTTATAATAAAACAAACTTGTTCAAACTTGTTCACTAAAGTGACGAAGATCGTTCAACACAACATACACCACACCCACATCTTCCTCCCATAACACTCATTCATATTCGTAGTTAAATTGTGTAACACATTATTTTTCTCCATTTGAATTATTTTTAAGTATATTGCTATCCATTTCTCCATAATTTGGAAAAATGTGTTTGCTCAACAACATAATCAACGCAATGAATGTTGTTGAACTGTCAA